>CM055890.1:28096834-28650084 GCA_029582165.1 Portulaca oleracea
CTCAAATTTTGGGAGCTTAAAGTACACACCGAGAGCTTTCCAACGATATCTTGCAGGCCCAAAACGGAGTCCGAATGAAGAAGTTATGCGCATTTGAAGTCGGCAGAAAAACTGCCCAGATCGTCACGCCCATAACGACCTGTCGTAGCGCCCGTGACCACGCTCGGCATTTTGGGGAAATTGGGACAGAAATTCGTCACGCCCGCGACCAACCGGCGTCACGCCCGTGACGAAACTGATTTGGCGTGTTTTCTTTGGCTTAAAACACTGAGTTTTGTTTATTTTCTTTAATTAGTATAAATACTTGTTTAGCACAATTTCCAAAGCAGTTTTTGATGTTTATGAATGATATGCTAATGCATTGTTAGGGTTTCTCCCTAAGTTTTCTCCCAAAATCTAGATTACTTAATCCAATCTTTTGGTGGTGTTTCTAGTCATTCCTTTATTGATCATTTAATGGATGTTTCCTTTATGATGGTCATGGAGGGGTGTTAGGCTTTGGTGGTGGACTACCTTTATCCAAGGTCATATCCAATCCCATTTGGTGCTCAAGATTGCTCTCCTCTCTTCTACAACAACAACTCAAGCCAGAACCAATCAATTCCCCCACCGCGCCACGCTCCACTCTCGAAGATCCTATCCATCAATTTGATCCATTCAATGTAGTCATCCGGATCAGTTTCGTCACGGGTGTGATGCCGGTTGGTCGCGGGCGTGACGAATTTCTGTCCCAATTTCCCCAAAATGCCGAGCGTGGTTACGGGCGCTACGACGGGTCGTCACGGGCGTGACGATCTGGGCAGTTTTTCTGCCGACTTCAAATGCGCATAACTTCTTCATTCGGACTCCGTTTTAGGCTTGCAAGATATCGTTGGAAAGCTCTCAGTGTGTACTTTAAGCTCCCAAAATTTGAGACCCCATCGGAGTTGTATTGAAGGAGTTATGACCCAAAATGTGAAGGCACACGCATTTCTAACCTTTGAACGCCTTCCCCCTTGCAAGTTATTGACTTGGGTTACATCCGAGACTTGATACCTCCTTTCCTTCATCCCCGAGATGACCCAATCCAGTCTTGAGGCCTCCGAGGTCATTGACAAGTCCCAAGTCTCTCCTTACTCCAATAAGGATGGCTCGGCGAGGCCACGATAATGTGATGCTCACCACCCCACCTTTTGTGAAGGTGTAACGATTCTTGAAAACGAGTGGGTGAGCGGTTTTAGACCGTTGATGGCGGGTCGGGATTTCATCCACCTTATAGTTAACCACAATCCCGATTATGAAAGCTTGGCACCGAACCCGATACGGTTCAGATTCGGTCTTGAATCTTGATGGTGGGGAAGAGGAGTAGAATGGAAGTATTAGGGCTCTCTTTCTCTCCTTTCTTTTGGCCAAAGAACGGAGGAAAACTGATAGAATATGAATGAATAATGAAAAACCGTCGCTTCCTCCCTCTTCTACTCGCGAAAATAACCGATCTACATAGGCAGTCCGCCTCGGTCCGTACAGTCCGTACACCACGGACCGTGGGTCTCACCACGGGCTGCCCGAGGTTGCCACTGTCCCGCTTCTTTCTTGTTTCCTTCGCCAAAATGAGTTGGGGAACCACCACGGACCGTGGCCACCACCACGGGCTGCCCGAGGTTGCTGCTGCCCGACCATTCCTTGCTCCTTTCCATCCCAAATTTGTACCACAGTTTGGGTTTGACATGTAGAGGTCCGTGGTATATTCACTCTTGCCTGAAGTTGAGAGAAGTTGGTGTTTTGGCCTCAAAACCTACAAATTCACATAAAAAACAAACAAGTGTAGTAGGGAAATTGGAATAAAAATCAAGGTTCACACACAAAATTATCCCTAATTCACTATTGAAAACCCCCAAAAACATAGTCATGAAACGCAGTTATCAGAGCCCTATGTCAAGGAGGACGTTCAAGAGAATCCAGTCCCGCCCTCTAGCAAGAACATCGAGCCCAAAGAGGACCTTGAAAAGGACCCGTTGAAAGAAGAAAGTAGAAGATTTTGTGAAAAGATTAAACAAACATTAGAAATGTAGAATTACCAAATACTTAATAATTTCTATAAAATAAGTTACTTAAAAATTATTTTTCAAAAGAAATTTTTAAAAGCTAAAGCTTGGCCAAACGCATCCTTAATAAATATATATAAATAGTTAACAAAATTCTATTTATATTTATGCATAATTTGTCTATTAGTTTTTACCAACCTATGAGTAGCGCTGGCAAAATTCCGTTCGACCCGAAAAAAACTGGGTCTGAACATAGATTTTTCGTCCGAATTTTGATATTGACCGAATTGACCGAATATTCGAAAATAAAATTTCTCTTTTTTCTATTGTTCGAACCCGATTTTTGCTTCGTCCGAATTGTCCGACCCGAAATAAAACCGAGTCCGGATATGAATTTCTCGTCCGAATTGTCCAAATTTGTCCGACCCAAATTTACCCGGACCCGAATTTTTGCAAGCATTACCTGTGAGTTACCCGTGAATCTTACGGGTCCCAACTCCCAAGGCCTGAATCTTTCTTGCCGCTCCTGTTCCTGCGTTTGGTTTCAGTTTCATTCCCTCTTGCTTTCCGCTGCGCACCTGCAACTCGAGCGTCCACCGCGATGAAGCTCCACAGGTTCCGGCACCACTGCAGGTTCTCCCCGCTTCCCTTCCCTATTCTCCATAGTAATCGCCCCTTTACATCTCAGTCTTCACCCTCTCCCACAGTAACCCAACACCAGCTGCAAGCCTCAATCTTGAACTCTCAGTGGCATTTCATCGAACACCTTGCGGACACTCTCACCCCCTCCTTGGTTTCCACCACCCTCTTCAATCTCCGTGCCAAGCCCACTCTTGTTTCCAGATTCCTCGAGCAAATCGACCCCCGTCGCCTCGACGTTGATTCCTCTTGTCTTGCCATTGTCATAGTTTCTCGTCTTTCTTCTCCAAAGCCCGCTTTGCAGCTGACAAAGCGGATACTTAGCAGCAGGGTAGCTTCTGGGTCTGACATTTTAGGGAAGTTGGATCATGCCCGGAAGAAGTTGGGTGTTGATAGTAGCATTTCTTTTGATTTTCTGATCAGGGGTTTGTGCCAATTGAAGAAAGCTGAGGAGGCTTTCAAGTGTTTTAGGATGATGAAGGAGATGGGCATATTGCCCAAGGTTGAAACTTGTAATGATATGTTGAGTTTGTTCCTTAGATTGAATTCTCCTGATATGGCTTGGGTTTTGTATGCTGAGATGTTTAAGTTGAAGATTAGTTCCAATTCTCATACTTTCAATATTATGATTAATGTGCTTTGCAAGGAAGGCAAGTTTAAAAGTGCAATGGAGTTTGTAGGGTTTATGGAGGCTGCAGGGTTTCAGCCTAATGTTGTCACGTATAACACCATAATTAATGGGTATTGCTCCAAGGGTAAGATTGAGCATGCAAGGAGGATTCTGGGTGAGATGAAGATGAGGGGACTTTACCCTGATTCTTACACATACGGTTCGATTATTAGTGGGTTATGTAAGGAAGGGAGACTTGATGAAGCTGTGGGATTTCTGGATAAAATGGTGGAAGGTGGATTGGCACCTACTGCTGTGACTTACAATGCATTGATTGATGCATATTGCAATAAAGGGGATTTGGAGAAAGCATTTGGTTTTAGGGATGAAATGGTGAAAAAGGGTATAGAGCCTAATTTGTCAACATATAATATGCTGATACATACTCTGTTCATGGAGGGCAAGGACACTACTGCTGATAGCTTGATAAAAGAGATGAGGGAAAAGGGAATGAAGCTGGATGATGTTACATTTAACATTCTGATTAATGGCTACTGCCAAAGTGGGAATGTAAAGAAGGCTCTCGAACTTCTTGACGAGATGTTGACCAATGGGATTCAGCCCACCAAGGTTACTTACACATCTCTAATTCATGTGTTGAGCAAATCAAAGAGAATGATGGAGGCGGCTGATTTTTTTGAGAAGGCGGACCGAAATGGTGTCACTCCGGACCTTGTAATGTTCAACGCTCTCATAAATGGTTATTGTGTCAATGGGAACATTGAGCGTGCATTCTCAGCTTTGAAGGAGATGGATAAAAGAAGAATCAAGCCTGATGAAGTAACCTACAATACCTTGATGCAAGGGCTTTGCAGGGATGGCAAGGTAGAGGAAGCTAGAAATCTTCTTGAGGAAATGAAGGAAAGAGGGATTTCGCCCGACCATATTAGTTACAACACTCTTATCAGTGGATATAGTAGGAGGGGTGATATGAAAGATGCATTCAAGGTTCGAGATGAAATGTTTAATCTTGGATTTAATCCCACTCGTCTTACTTACAATGCATTGATTCAAGGGTTGTGCAAAAACCAAGAAGGCGCCCTCGCTGAAGAGCTCCTAAAGGAAATGGTCAGCAAAGGGATCACCCCAGATGACAAAACCTACATCTCTTTGGTAGACAATCTCACTTTCAACTCATCAAATGCATCTCGTTCACATTCCTCCAGCGTTGGAGCGTCTGAACCCAAAGTCTGAACCCAAGTCTGATTCGAACTCAAAATCAACACCAAAGCAATGTCGATGAATCAAGGGAAGACTCTATCGACAAGCAATTTTGGGTATAACAGATGTAACACCATGTCTCTTGGTGACGGAGATTTGCTGAAAAGGCTACGAAGCCAGCAAACTGCCACCAATCAGGTAGGACCAAGATGTGTGACCTGCGCGAGTACTTTTCTGACGATAAATTTTGCGCTACTGTTACTCGGATTGCCACCCGCTTCTCCAAAAATCGCACACTTTAGTATCGCATATCCCTCTCTGGTGGAATGCCTTGGTGGTTATTGTGTTAACCATAACGTTAGTATCACATATTCCTCTGGTGGAACCGAATTTTCCTTTTATCTTACTTGAGTGGTACAGTTCAAATATAAGTTTGAATATGGTGGGACTTGCCAAGCATGTTGGAGCTAGGTCGTGATTTGAGCCTAGATTTTCTGTTTTGGCCACAATCTCTGCTAAATTTTGAGTGAACCACCAACATGTTTACAAACTTTTACATATATATTCCTCTTGAATAAACATCCCATGTTTGTTGTGATGCTCTGTGTTGATTCAATTTCTGCAAAATGTATACATGTATAGATGTGTTTTAGATTTTGTTTCTAATTACTTAATCTAGTGAATGAGGTATGCCTACTTTTTGATGTCATGGATACCTTTTGATCTGCAAGGTCTGTGTTTTTGGCATATATATGCATGAAATTAATTACCTACAGGCGACAGGCAACCAGCTACAGTATGTCACAAGGGTTTACTAGGTAGACCTTACTAGGTCAGTAGACTTGGGACTGCCTCAACAATCATGGGATAATGGCAAGAAACTCAATTTGATGTTGAATGTTGATAGTTGTAGTTTCAAGATATACTTCGTCAAATGAGTTAGGTCTGAATCCAAGGCGAATCTGATTTGCTCCCAAGCAAAAACTTTAGATCCGAATCCGACTAAAAAAAATTCAACTCCGAATCCTATTAAAAAAATCCGACTCCGATTATAATTGGGGCGTGTATGGAAGTGCCCACTGCCCACCTTCAATCCGATCATGTCCGATTAAGTTCAATTATAGTAATTGATATAAAAACAATTTACAAAAATAAAAAATAGAAATCGGGGTTTTATTGTATGAAGTATGACCAATTGCACCGTAAAAAAGAATGGGGCCTGATAGGAGTCGGTACCCTTTTTCATATACAAAATGGATAAGGAAATAATAACTTGAGCAGAAAAATAGGCTGCATAAAAATATAAAATACACACACTAGTCATATATATCAATGTGCAATCCGAAACTAAAACTATAACCAAAACCAATATTTTAAAATTCCATTTAGTTAGCAGTCCCAGAATTAGAAAATTTCAAGGTGTTCTTATAAATTGTATTTTCTTAATTCATTCCATTGTCTCACAAAGCATTTAGTACAGGGTATCAAATTCCACCCTTAATTCCAAAGGTATTATAATTCACTTCACCCTGTTTTCCTCTACACAATCGCGCAATCATGTTACTCCCTCCGTCCTAAATTAATTGACATTTTGATTAAATTTTAACCATTAATTATTCACAAATTATAATGAGTTACAATATGAAATTACCTGCATTGCAATTTTTAATAAAATATCTTTTTAATGATAGTAATTTCATATTATAACTCACTGTGATTTGTGAATAATTAACAATCAAATTTTTTTGAAAGTATCAATTAATTTGGGATGGAGGGAGTAATATATTAATGGGAGTTGGAGGTTTTTATTCTCACTCAATGCCTCATTTTTTACAATTCCCATAAATCGAAGATGAAGATTATATTATCAATATGTATCTCTACTCCCATTCCCACCTTCCAACTCACCTGTACCAAACATCCCACAAAAGAAAATTAAGGGCAGAAAAAAGAAAAGGCTAAGAAAAGGGGAAAAAGAAAAGACCTGGAATGTTATCATGGTACAAATCAGCTTCACTATATAAATGGGCATTTGCAGAATTCTGGTACATGCATATGGAAGAAAAAACAGGTTACAAGAAAAGAGGATCTACATTGACAAGCATGTAAAGCATTACATGGTTGATGGGTTGAAGCCGAAGGGGAAAATAACAAGGATGACTCAAGAATGAATGAATCAGTCCTTGACATCAGTGACGCCTTCCGCTGCAATCTGAAACCGAGCTTCGGCCTCAGCCAGACACGGCGAGCTTATTACTTTGCATATGCGCTCTTCCCCTCTCCCCTTGCGCAACGCAAGCCTGCTCAAACATTTAGATTCAGACTGTCAGCAAACTTACAACAAATTAAGCAGTCCAAAGCTTATGATACATGCAGTTCGAGAAAGAAGAAAGGTTGAGGATTCAGAGACCTAGTAGTGGAGGCATGAGCCATGATATTGCCTCCTATAGGCTTGATTTGGGGACCTGCAAACACTGCTGAACCATCCACTTGGGCTACCACTTGGTTTGTGATCACAACAGCAACACCAAACTGCCACCAAACAAACCCAATTCAGGACAAGGACATCATACATCAAGTCTTTCTATGCTATCAGTAATCTATTTTTTTCCCCAAAAGTTTTCACTTTTCAAGCTCGGTTTCCTTTACTGTCTGAACTGTTTTTCAAAGTGGTTGTTCAGAAAACTTTTCACGGATCTGCAAGAATCGCCCTCTTCATGAACGTCAGTCCATGGTGGGAGGGGAACAACGCTCAAACATGTTTTTCCCTAAAAGTTTGTTGTTGCGGTAATTTAAGTTTGGGATTTGAATTTTTCCATGTAAAATTTATTGGGGGGAGGCAATCCTCCTTAGCAGAGAGAGCGGGAAAGAAAGAATAAGTATTACCTCATCAGCCATCTTCTGAAGGCTTCTGAGGAACTTGGCGAGATGCATTTGTCTGGCTGAGAGCTCTCCCCTCCCTGAGAAATCGGTTCTGTACAGTGCAGTGGCACTATCGACGATCATAAGAGCAAATCTGCAAATGCAAAGTCCCTTTTTTCAGTTTTGACAGTTTAGTATTCAATAGGGCTCAATTCTAACATGTTAGGGACAAGAGGGACCTTGTTTCGACCATCATGGATGCGGCTTCAAGCAAAAGCCTGGACTGATGATCGGTGTTATATGCTCGTGCATATGCCACATTTTCCAATACATCGGTACCATTCAGCCCAAACCTGGAAATAGAAAGGATTGTCAGCTAAACAAATCTACTGATAATAACTGTACTTGGAAGGGACTTGGAGAGTACCTTTCTGCAATTTGTATAAGTCTCTGTGGCCTAAATGTCCCTTCAGCATCGATATACATGGCCTTACCTTCACCCCCTCCTTGGTCCAATGGAAGCTGAAACACAAGCATTCAAATTGCATGATTAGCATCACAGTCAAACTATGAGAGATTACCCAGCTACTCAGCTTTGATAGTTTTTTTCCCCTCTTTGGTTAAAATGCAGCAATGTAGCCTTGAATAGGAAGGTTAGTTTGAATTCGACCCTGAAACCTCTCATTCCCCTACTAACGAAGCAAAAGCAAGCATTTAGCTCAAGTTTGTTTCTTGACGGAAGTCTTAATATGTCATCAACTGTTGTGAATCATAGAAAACAACTCAGATAATAACTTGATGGAAGTCGTACCTGGCATGTAACACAGAGTGTGTGGCACAGTTGAGTCTTTCCAGAACGAAACTCACCGTATATTTCTGTGATCGATCCAGTTTCAATCCCCCCTGTCACGTTATATATTCAAAACATCCATGTTAGCTCAGATATAGAGTAGTAATTTTCTTTGTAGATATATGAACAAACTGACCTTCTAAGATCTTGTCAAGCTCTCTGGAACCGGATGTTATTTGTATGATCTCAAGCCTCTGTGCATGGAGTTGGCTAGCACTAGTAAATCCCAAAGGAACCAGTTTGGAAGCTGTTACACAGATAAAGTTTGCTCCTAATTATAACACTCAATGTAAAGAGGAAGCAAATCAAGATCATATAAACAACAGGCAATCATCGTCTCACCAGCTTCAACTATTTTGTCAACTTTAGCTTCACTGATTCCCTTTATCTGAAGAAGTTCTTTGCGCGGGGCATAGGCAACAGCTTCAACTGTGCACATACCGGCATCTTTAAGCTTCTTTACGTCCAAAGCAGCTATACCAGCACCCTAAAACATCAGAAAAGTTCAAAATCCATATGATTTCCCTCAAACACATTCTACTGCTGTTAATTGCTCTTGCTGAACCAAAGAAAAAGTGAGCTCGATTTTCCATTTGATTACTTCTCAAAAAAGAGAGGAAACCCACAAACGAATAAGCTCAATTCCCAACTAGAATCACTTTCCATATGAAATAAATCTTTCAACAAATTCTCAGGCAAGTAATGGAGACAAAGTAACTCAGACGACGAGAATATCAATAGGGTAAAGAAAGGATAGCATTCCTAGCCAAATTAGCAGGAACTGTATACAAGCGGAGGACCAAGTTGAAATCACACAATCAATCGGGAACGCAAAGGGGAAAACAAAGAACAAGTGCTACAGTGGCACTTCACACTGAACAAGGACACATTCTGAAAACCCTCTACCCATGGCATTTTACTTAGATGCAGGGAAAACAACTCCAATTCATCAATCTAAAACCCAAACTCAAAAAGCCCTTTGGGACATTAGATTTTGGCAAAATAATTGAACAAAGAAACCAAATGACTTACACAAATGCCCCTGCAAATAAAAGAAACACAAAATCCATGTGAACAGTCATTTTCCGCAAGATGGTTTCCACGCAAGATTCGCCTCAATTTTGCTTAGAATACTCGATAGTCGATATTCAGATAAATGTTCAGTACCCAGTGACCAGTCATTTTCCAATCAGCTGGAAATTGGAAGCGCACACACACGGAAAACTAATATAAGCTTTAAGGCGTGAATTTGGATTCATACTAAACCTGAAACTTAAGACGTATACGAGTTATGCAATCGGGAAACTGCTTGTAAAAGATTTAGCCTGAGCAAGAACTAAATGAAAACACAGGCAGCACACTCCACAATACACAAGACCAGGAGGTTCAACACTCCACCGCCTCTCCTTTCCCAATCTAAGAAGCCCATCATTTGCTGCATTAAGTGCAGAACAGAATAAAGTAAACTGATGTATACAAGCATTGTGCGGTGAGAGAAATTTTCTTGTATCATTGTTTACATACTCCTCAAACTGTTAAAGCTATGAATTGATCAGTGCGAAATAATAGAAAACAAGAAAGTAAACTTTCACATCCCCAAATTGTGATGGAAATCAATCGAGAACAATTAGTTAGTCGACAAGGCACAAAGATGAATGCATAGATTTCAAGAAACCCTCTTACTTAGATTGAATATTAAGTTAATGAATTCTACTTTGAAATCAAGAACTGTAATTTAATCAACCTAATAAGCTATAATTGAGAACGCAATTCTACTACCAAAACCCTAAACCCGGAATTAAGACGAACAGTTAGAATTTCCGAATCACAGGACCAAACCCCACTTAGCCGACGGAACCAAAGTGTCAAGAAACGATCAAATTTGACAAAATCAAACCCAAAAGATCCAGATGAGAGAGAGCCCATTTCGCAATAACAACAAAATAACAGAAACCTTAAAGAAACAAGAAAGAACCCACGAAATCCACGATAAACATCAAAAAAAACCCCAATTTCGGGAAGAACCCAAGACACCCAGATAGGGAAATCGAAAAAATCGAAGAAAAGAGAGAAAAATAGGTGAGATTTGAGGTTGTGACCTGAAGTTGTTCAACGGGTAAAGGGCCATGCGGAATTTCTTCGGTTTCTTCCGATTCTTGAGCAACCGCCCTTTGATTCCTCTGCTGTTGTTCCATACTATCCGCAAGGCTGAGAATCTGCGGACTTTGAATCGAAACTAGGAGGGGGATTGAGAGGGAGGGGGAGGGGCGGGTTTTTGTGTGGAGGTGCTAGTGTGCTGCAAATGTACAGCTACTAATATTCAAAGTGCTTTGCGAGGCGCCAAAGGAATGAAAAAGATGAGTATTTAATTCGGGGCATTTTGTGGGTCGTGCTTTGCAAGCTTCTTGGAGACATTGCCTCGTGGGCCTATTTCTCCTTGATTTTTGGACTGAAAATTGAACAAAAATCCACTATTAAGAAATTATTATAAAACTATCAGCAATTATATACTTTTGGAATAAGTACAGAGGAGAGAGTGTGTAAATAAAAATGAAAAATGAAAAAAAAAAGAGGAGGAGAAGAACGTTCAGACATTCTTGGAATGAAAAGAGGGATGGGGAGGAGATAGATGGATAGATAGAATTACGAGAGAAAAAAAAAACATTACTCATTCCTCACCTCATTCTTCAACTTATTTTTCACCATTAACAATACTTATTATCCACTACCTATTAAAATATATTAAATTTACTATTCATGTATTTGGGGGGGCATTTGGTGCCCGGCTGTTGGCTGTTGGCTGTTTATAGCATTTGGTTGTTTTGTTAGCTGTTTGATTTGTGACTGTTTTGTTAGCTGTTTTTGTCAGCTGTTTGAACTAGTTGTTTGTATAAAAGAGTGTTTGATAGAGTTAGATGTTTATAAGATGACTTTTTCTCCTGATTTCCAATTGTACATTTGGGCTTTATTTTTAGTGTTTTTTAAGATTATGATTTTTTTTAATATTCATTTTTAGGTTTTTTCGTCCATATTGTAATTCATTTTTAGGTTTAACATTATGATTTATATTCATTTTTAGTTTTTTTTATCCCGATGTACTTTTACAATTTAATATAGATATTTTATAATTTATTTGTAGAAATTACACTATTCTAAACAATAGGTATATATAATCAATTAGTAACTACGTTGTCAACATAAACCATAATGATAATATGAGACTCTTAGGAAAAGCAAATGAACTAGGAGATTTTGAATACAAGTATCACCATTCATCATACATAAATCACATTATCCAAAAGGATAAGAAACGCAAATGAATGAAGACTACTAAAATTACGTAACGACATACCCTGATACTTGATACTTGGTTCTATGATATATAGTTACATAAGAACATGGGTTAGAACGTCCTACGACGTTTAGCTGCCACCAAATTTGGAAGCAATGTTGTCACGAATTTCGACATCTCTCTAACTCGTGAGTTTTCGGCAAATGATTCTCCATTGTCACGTGTCACGATAGAGGAGACGTTTTTGTATTGCGGAATGCGGTGAAGTGAAATATACACCTAAATTATTTTGATGGCGATTTTTGTGAATTAGTTGGTCAATATGGTAATTTAAAATATAAAAAGCTAACAACTATTTACAAAAAGCTACTCATAGCAGCTTTTACAAATTGGCTTTTTGGGGGCAAAAAACTAATTTAATTCGCCAACCTACCAAACACCCCAAATTGGCATATTGACTAGTCAAACAGCTAAAAATATTCCAAAAACTCATTTTCCCCAAAAAGCCACCCAAAAAGATGGGCACCAAACGCCCCCTTGGTGTTCTCCATTTTAGAGTATGTCATTGTGGATAGCCTAAGGTTCCATTCTTTTATGCGGTAGGTTGCAGTGCGGTACCACACTGCACCGCACTCTTTAATTTCTACCACACTTCACCACACTTCACCACAATCATTACCAATATATCTTCTTACTTTTCTCCTATACTTTTCACATTTCTCTTTCTATACCTACCGCACTTACCACAACTTTCACCATAGCTCATCGCATTTCACAACACTTTTTCATATTCCATCGTACCACACCATTACCACATCGTACCAAACGAGTAAGTCCAAATTAGATTTTTTTTTAATTTAAGTATGTTTAGATTATGTAGGACGTCAACACCTTTTGATTTAGATCTTTTTTAAAATAAGGTAAATGTTAGAGAAAAATATAGCAAGGTAACAGCGAAAGCGAAATAATAAAATTGAGATGACAGAAATTACAACAAAATTCAGGAACCCAAAATAAGAGTGATGCGACAAAACCATATTTACATGGGAAACCGAAGAACACGGAGAAAACCCCACAGACGGCGACAGCCAGAAAACAATCCACTATGAGAAAGGAGGAGTACAACATGATCACTATCACAGGGTGTGATGGGATCCAAAACAAAGGAGATTACAATAACAATCTCTCTCACTCACAACTCTCAATCTTTCTCCCTCATGATACACTTGGGAAAATATTGGTGAGACCCTTTTCTCTATCAATATTTTCTCCCTCTTTGACTCTCTGTCACTCGGTGACCTCAGTGACTTCCTTCGCCTTGAAATAAAGTGTAGAATACTGAACCCTATTTATAAGAATAACTCCCTATAAACCTAACTTGACTCACTCCAATTAGATATAGAATCTAATACAATTAGGAAACCCAACATAATAAGTAAACTTAAATAATACCCTAATACAATTAGGAAACAAATAATTGTGAGATCAAAAGACTTGGTGATTTTAGGAAACTTTCCTAACAAACTTCAGCTTGGACTAAAATCAATGAATCATCGGTCTAGATAAACATCTAGACTATCGCCATCAACACGCCCCTCCACAGGGCGTAGCCTCGCAGGGCTCTCAAGCGGTAAACATCATATACCGCTGCCTGGATGCCTGTTTAAGACCACTTGTGCTGTCGAACTCATAAAGGTTTGAGACCGCCTCTGCAGTTCTCGTCACTGGAGACCCCAGTAGGGTGTATAGGTTGCCCTTCCTGGCTTTCTTCATCCGAATCATGGAACCCCTGCACGCTTTTGGGACACCATATTCTCTTTTGTACCTGCAACCGTTAACCTCAAGAGTACCCAAAGAAATCAAATTGCAGATTATGTTAGGAATTTCACGAACCTCTTTCAAGGTTCTACCACCATCCTTAATACTAAACCCCTCTGCATCTGAACCGTACTGAGCACAGTTTGCGGTACGAGTTTTGGTGTGGTTATCCTTACCACCCGGCTTCTAATCTCTCAGCTTTCTCCAACAGTCACTCTCTACATGGCCCTTCTTGTGCACCCATTCTTCAGTATACTGTGTCGGTCTCCTAATCTCCCTCCTGGGACGATACCTTGCCATGCGCGATTCTTCCTCCACCTGAATTGTTTGAGCAGCATCAGCGGCTTGCTCCTGACTGCAGGTTCCAGTGGCTCCACCTTGAGCCTCAACCTGCTCCACCTCGAACTTAGGCTTCCTTGTTTCTCTTTCTGAATCTTTTTTTAAAGTTCTCATTACTCATCGTTTCATCAGTCTTCGTGTAGGGATACTCAACATCCCTTACCCCGTGTTGAATCAGGACCGCCTTCACTGCAGTCTCCTTGTTCCCTCGAATTTTGGAATCTCGCACTTCATGATTGAAGTCATCTCCATCTTGCTCTGATACCACTTGTTAGAGAAAATAAATAGCAAGGTAACAACAGAAGCGAAATAATAAAATTAGGAAACCCAACATAATAAGGAAACCTAAATAATACCCTAATACAATTAGGAAACAAATAATTGTGAGATCAAGAGACTTGGTGATTTTAGAACACTTTCCTAACAGTAAATAAATTGTTAAACTAACTAGATGTTTTACCGTGACAGAAATCTCAATAAGAGGAAGTATTAGCATGCTAGCATCATAATAAGGAGGTGCTTCAATAGAATTGAAACCATACAAAAGGATGATGAGGTTTTAGCAGCGAGGTACCGAGAGAAGCTTGGGAATCCCCTGGGGAACACTCTCATTTTGACTCCTGAAGAGGTACCTAAGACATTTAAAACCAATGACACCTCTAAAGCATTAGTCTTAGATGGTTTCCAAGCCTATTTCTACCATTCTGGTTGCACAATGATGCTCCACATCTTACATGAAGGAGCTCGTCCTTTGGGCCTGAATGATAACTTCGACTATGTTCTTTTGTGCGGCAAATTGAGTGCGGTAAATGGTATGGTATGGTAATATTGTGAAAATTGTGGTATGGTATGGTAAGGTATGGTAAACTTTGGGGTAAAAGTGATTGATGTGATAGATGAGGAGAGAGAATGTGAAAAATAGAGGAGAAAAGTGAGGAGAGAGAAAAGTAAAGAGAGAGAAAGTTATGATTGTTGTGGTAAAATGTGGAATGGTATGGAATGATTGCGGTAATTGTGGAAAAATGTGGTAGGTGCGGTATGGAACCACACAAAAGAACAATGCCTTCATTTCTCTCATTCCTAAGGTTAACAGCCCCCAAATAGTAAAACAGTTTCGATCGACTGGGTTATACAATGCAACGTACAAGCTTGTGATGAACCACATTGTGCAAAGGTTGTAAAGAATTTTACCCTAGTTAATTTCCTCGATGCAATTTAGTTTTTTTTGTTGGGAAGATAAATTGGGGATAACATTGTTGTATACAAAAAATTATAGACTCAATGCGAATGAAATAAAGGAAAAGCAGTATGGTATGTCCATTAAGATTGATATGGAGAAAGCCTACGATAAGGTCACCTAGTATTTCATTCGAAGCGTTCATGGACATGAAATTCCCATACTAGTTCAAACTATTATGAATTGCACCATCTATTACGTTGAATATGGTTTAGAATTGTGGCCCAATGGAGGGTTTTAAACTTAGCAAAGGAATAAGACATGGTCACCTCTGGATGCTTCACATTCTTTTTGCTTGTATGAACTTGGTGTAAGTTAGTCCAACCTAAGAATGATGGTGATTTAGTCCTTCATTACATTAGAGAATCAAACAACCCGTTCTATGAGATTGGTGTATAATTGAGGAGCACAATGTGATTTAGCTAGCGGTTTGGGTTGCTGCATAATTGAGGAGCTCAGTGCAATTTATGATAAAAAAATTCTCATAATTGATATTGCATATTTGATAGTAATAGTGTTTTAATACCAAATCTACAAAATCCCGATCCCGATCTACGATCCTACGATTTTATGATAAAAAATTCTCGATACGATTCTACTATCTACACACGATCCATGATCCTACATGGGTTGATTTCGATCCTAACTGTTGGGATTCACCCATGAGTAAAATGTTCCACACCGAAAAAGTAAAGAGAAAGGACATGGTATATAAGTCAAGTGGGCTACTCCTCTTAACACCAATTGGTTTTAAGATAGAACCTCACTTAACTTGTGTACCATGGGCCTTGGTTGAAGTGGGCTTCCTCCACGAATCTCCCCAATAGATTTTGTGCTTAAGACCAAATGGGAGAAGGAAGAAGGAAGTGGAAAGAAAGGATGAGAAAGGAAGCTAGACTAAAACGCTACCAGTGTTTTTGTGCCCCCTCACCAGCACCTGGCTACTCCTCACCAACGCCTCGTAGGGCGGACACTAGAAGCGTCTGGTGAGCCCCCTGCCAGTGCCTCATACAAAGGCTCAAAGACCATGCACGGTGTCAGCGTGCTTTTCCCCTTGCCAACGCTTCTTGATGATGCTATGAAGATTTGGGGATATTCGGGAAATAATAACAAGATCTTTTTTTATTTCCTTTGTTTCCTTTTTTCTGTGGTATTTCCTTTTAGTGCGGATTTCCTTATTTCTCTCATGTACCTCTAGTATATATTGGGGTGAGTTCCTCATTATTATGTATCCCAGAGAGAGAGAGAGAGAAACACAACCATCGTATTGTAATCCTCATATTACTAGTGCATCGATTCCGTGGTTTCTTTTTCCTGCTTTGGGTTTTTTCCACGTTAAACCTCTGGTGTCAAATTTCTTATTTCTTTTCCGCTCTTATCTTATATTGTTTGTGGTTGCTTAAGTGCTCTTCGATCCTAACAACTGGTATCATAGTCTGCAAGGTTGTTGAAAGAGAACTGTTTTCAAACAATGGTGGGAGATAAGTATGAAATCGAGAAATTTGATGGATCTGACTTCACCTACTGGAAGTTGCAGATTGAGGATCTGTTGTACGCAAAGTCGCTGCACGTTCCACTGCTGGAGAAGAATCCAGACGAGATGAAGCAGGGCGTACACGATCTGCTGGATCGACAGGCAATGTCCTTGATCACGATGTCATTGGCTCAGAGTGTTAGGTTTAACGTCATGGAGAAAAAGACAACGAAGGAATTGTTGAAGGCCCTAGAGGATATGTATGAGAAGCCCAGTGCAGCAAATCAGGTATATTTGTTCACTAAATTAACTAGCTGTAAGATGGCTGAGGGTGGGGATGTGGCTGATCATATTAATGAGATTATTAAGATTTTATCACTACTTGCTTCAGTAAAGATGACTTTTGCTGAGAATGTCAAAGCTTGCATATTGTTGTCTTCTGTGACTGATTCTTGGAAAACCCTTATAGCTGTTGTTAGTAGTGCTAAGGATACTGACGAGATGAAATTTGATGAGGTCAAGTCTGTATTGCTTAATGAGGGTCTTCGTAGGAAGAATTCTAGTGGTGAATCTTCAGGAATTGCGTTAATTGTCAGGGGTAGGAAGAACAATAGGAATTCGAATAATTCCAGGGGAGGCAAGCCTATGGACATGAGTGAGGTTGTGTGTTATGGTTATGGTGATACAAATCACTTTAAGAGGGATTTCCCTAAACCTAGGAAAGGGAAGGGTAATGATGACCGAGACTCTGTCAACTCTGCGGAAGACCTTTGTGAAGCCCTAATTTTAAGTGTGCTAGTCTTGAAGATTCTTGGATTGTTGACTCGGGTGCATCCTTTCATGTTTCCTCCGATAGGGAGTTATTTCATAAATTCAAGAGTGAGAATTTTGGCAAGGTGTATCTCGCCAATGACATGTGTTATGAGATAACAGGTATAGGAGACGCGGCAATTAAGACTGCTAATGATGGTTTTTGGAAGTTGGAGGATGTAAGGTATATTCCTCGAATTAAGAGGAATTTAATTTCAGTGAATTAACTAGATGAGATGGGCTACACTACAGGCTTCAGGAATGAGATGTGGAAGATCGTGAAGGGTGTTATGGTAGTGGCGAAGGGATTGAAGTCTTGTACTCTGTACTCCACTAGGGATATCACTAACATGATTTCTTATGCTTCTTATTCTAGCTTGTTGTTTTGCAAGAATGAGAAGAGAGCCAGTTTCACCAAAATTGAAAAAGAACCTGAGGAGCTATGGAGTGGCTTAGGTGACAAGAAGCTAGTGGGAGCTGAGACGGTCAAGGTTTATGGTAGGCCTAGTGTGCCTAGGGAGGAAATAGAGGAACCACATGAAGCTCCACAGGTTGCAGATCAGGTTGCTGAAAAACCTAAACTACAGGAGCTAGGTGAAAGCTCCAGCGCACCATCAACTGTGAGGAGATCCAAAAGGGCTACCAGAGATGTTGGTGAGCCAGAGTCCCATACTAAGGCTGGCAAGCGAAGGCTCGGTTCAAGTTGGAGCACACAATGGTTGATGAGATTGCATCACTTGAGAGAACTTGGAAGCCGGTGAGATTGTCTGCAGGGAAGAAGGCTGTGAAGAAGTAGGTTTACAGGATCAAGGGTAAGCCAGTGGATGTTGGGAAATTGAGGCCCGGTGCGGTCTTAGGAGGCCTCTCGGACTGATAAAGAGGTCGGTCGATGCACTAGGGGAACTTGTGGTGAAAGTTAAGGATGGTTGAGGTTTGGTCTCCAAGAGGGAGATTGTTGGGTGTGGAGACCAAATGGGAGAAGGAAGAAGGAAGTGGAAAGAAAGGATGAAAAAGGAAGCTAGACTAAAACTCTACCAGCGTTTTTGTGCCCCCCTACCAGCACCGGTGAGATTGCCTGGCTACTCCTCACCAGCGCCTCGTAGGGCGGACGCTAGCAGCGTCCGGTGAGCCCCTCGCCAGCGCCTCATACAGAGGCTCAAAGACCATGTACGCTGTCAGCGTGCTTTTCCCCTTTCCAGCGCTTCTTGATGATGCTATGAAGATTTGGGGATATTCGGGAAATAATAACGAGATCTTTTTTTGTTTCCTTTGTTTCCTTTTTTCTGCGGTATTTCCTTTTAGTGCAGATTTTCTTATTTCTCTCATGTACCTCTAGCATATATTGGGGTGAGTTCGTCATAATTATGTATCCCAGAAAGAGAGAGGGAGAGAGAGAGAAACACAACCATTGTATTGTAATCCTCATAGTACTAGTGCATCGATTCCGTGGTTTTTTTCCCGCTTTGAGTTTTTTCCACATTAAACCTCCGGTGTCAAATTTCTTATTTCTTTTCCGCTCTTATCTTACATTGTTTGTGGTTGCTTGAGTGTTCTTCGATCCTAACACTAACTACACCATGGATTCGAGTTAGG
The DNA here is from genome assembly GCA_029582165.1 of Portulaca oleracea. NCBI lineage: Eukaryota > Viridiplantae > Streptophyta > Magnoliopsida > Caryophyllales > Portulacaceae > Portulaca > Portulaca oleracea. The sequence goes on from CM055890.1 coordinate 28,115,604, forward strand.
ATCTCAACTTTAACAACCTTGGACTTAGCAGGTTTGGGTCTTTGTTTGGCTTTCGATGCACAATTGTTACATGATTGCAAAGAACTTATTTAAGATGGGTTTAGCATAGAATCCCGGTTGCAAATTTTGTGGGTATGACATTAGATCTACAGACCATATGATATGTGACTGTCCAAAAGTGTCCGCAGTTCCCTAGGGTTTTGCATCGTTAGGGTTTAGACCCAATCCTTGGCCAGGATCTTTATAAAGTATGTCAGACATCTATTTGATTGAGAAGGATTCCACCCAAGTTAGGTTATGTCAAAGGTTAGAATTGACATTATAATTAACTCTCTCGAAAAAAAAGGATGTTTAACGATGTGAAATTACTTACGATTATTTAAATCTAAATTTTGTCGCAACGAGACTCACGTTGAAAGTTGTTTTAAAACTATGCATTACTCGACATGAAATAATTGTTATTAAGTTGAATAATCAAGTAAGTCATATCCACATTTTGATATAAACAAATTCTACCTATCTAATGCCATAAAAAAAAAAACTGATCTAAAAAACCTTTCTAAAGTCTGACCAACAATCAAATTCCTTACCTACATGGATCCAAATCTCAAATGAATCATACAATCATCAATTATACAAGCCAGGATGGATAGGAATATTGGCCCTTTCAACCCAATCTCCCTGCAAAAAAGGCATGATCGTATACCCTTGCGCTTCTTGCCTAGAGATCTTCTTCCTATATCCACCCCATGTCACTCTCTTAGACAAATCAGATCCAGGTCCATGGTTATTAAACTCTGCATAGTACAATGTGTTAAGCGCAAAATCCCCTTGCCAGGGCAACCACCCTTGTGGCTGAATGAGATCCCCAATGAGTGTCTCCATGACAATCGTCCTCGAGTACTCCTTCCACGGGCGACCCAGGTATGTCCTGACATGGAGCCTCTCGGGCTCGAGGCTCTCGTCGGGTTGGACCCGACAGTTCTGGAGGACAAACCCGGTGTTCTCGTGTCGGTCTGCCCGACCCTGGGCTGTCACTATGTTTTGCTGGTTCTGCATGGGCTTCTTAACAATGATCATGCAGTTTTGAAAGATGGCTGAGGCGTCACCAAAGATGAAGTCGATGGTGCCGGTGATGTAGCAGCTCCGGTAGAACTGTCTGTGGGTTTGGGCGTAGAGGGTGTCTTGATAGCCGTCCATTCGACAATTGAGAAAGATGGCACGATCGGCTTGGACTCGAAGAGCCACGGCTTGGTGCTTCTGGGGTCCGGCTGTATTCTTGAATCCAATGCCGATGCCTATGAATCCTTCTCCCAACACAGCTGCAAGAAGGTTTATCGTACTAATTAGTACAATATTGTTTATATTTCACATTTTGTTAACTTTTAATTATATGCTCTCTAATAATTATGTATATTTATCAACTACAATAGTATAATACTTATTTGTTAGGTCAAAAGAATATAAATGATAGCTAATTTTATCAATCATAGTAGAAAATGCACATTTTATACATAGTTTTATATTTATGAAAAAATATAAATAAATAAATATTTTTATATTGTTTATATGTTATAATAATTTTCAAAGTAATGAAACATTCCTTTATGATGATTTAAATATACTTACATTTAATTTTATGAGTGATTTAGGTGAGATGCAAGATGGTTAAGATGTTTATCATTTTCCTTCTAGGGTTAACCTACATAGATCCTCCAAATGTATTTAAAATAATTCAATGTTTCATGTGATTAATTTTATATTATTTATATAAAAAATGAATTTATATTAATTTGAAATAGCTATGCAAAAGGAATGCCTTGGTGATGGTTAATAAGGCTAAAAAAAATATAAATAGAAATGGATGATAATCTTACCAAAAGTTGCAGTTTCAAAGGTTGGAACGCCATCTACATAATTCTTGTTGCCCAAAACCGTAGTCTTTTGTGATCCATCACCATACATTGTTATATTCACCATCTTCTTCGTCACTGTCACATACTCCTCATAAAACCCTTGCTTGACATATATGTAGATCCTGCAATACCCATTCATACATGTATGAATTCCTGGGAGAATTCATTGTATATATAATTTATAAATATATATGTCTAATTTTATCAACACTTATATATAAGGTCATAAAGTTATGTGCTTAAATTTATTAATATAGGTAAATTTAAGTGCTTCAATGTTTCATTTGTAGGAAAACTATGTACCTCCCTCTGTCTTGTATGTAAAGTTCATTATAGAAAAATGAACTTTTTTAGGGAAGGAAATGAAATTTTTAAAGGAACATTATCTAATGCAATGTTCTACGTTGCTTAGAGGAGGGAGAAGAATTTCAATACTATTAATAGTTAAATGAGTAATAATTTTGGGACAACAGATGGGGTATTTTCCTAATCTCTTGAAACTCGTAAGAATCATTGTTTTATAAAGGAGAAGAGCATAATATACTCCCAAGATTACCATGTTCCCATATTCACATAATATAATTTTACAAGTATATGTATATAATTTTACAAGTATATGTATATATGCATGATCATACTCACAAAATTAACAAGTGTAAACATATTCATAAAATGAAAGTTGTAAACTTATAAAGTTCTAAATGTATGGTCTTGTATAAATTATATATGAAATCAAATTAGAAATATATTATCTCCATCCCAAAATGTTTGTCCATTTGACAAAGTTTTGACCGTTGATTACTCACAAATTACAATATAAAATTAACACTATTATAAATTTTAGTAAGTCAACTTTCTAATGACGCTAATTTCATATTGTAACTCATTGTAATTTGTGAATAATCAACGGTTGAAACTTTGTCAAATGGACAGAAATTCTGGAACGAAGGTAGTATATATGATCAAAGAACGAGAGTTGTATGTTAATAAAATTATATATGCATGCTCATAAGATTAAATATTTTCATAATGTGATACGTTGGGAGTAAATGAGTATGATACTCCTGTAAGTATAATCCAATTTTAACAATGCCTATCTAAACCTATCCAAACCTTACACAATTCCCCAAAAATATCCTCTCTAATAACACAATTCCCCCAAAAAGCATAATAACTTATCCACATCTATCCAAACCAATCCATCCATACCTGATTTTAACCAATCCAAAGATCAGGGCCAGAATAGAAGAGATAGAAAGTTGTACCTTTCTGTGCGGCTTTCAGGCAAGGATTTCAAACACTCATTAATAGAGGAGTAATTTCCACTCCCATCTTTAGCAATTGTGATATTAGCTACCAAGTTTTCAGTAGCCTTAATCACAAGCTTCCTTTCATGGTGTCCAACCCACTCCGGGAAGCCTCCCTGATCTCCATCAACATCCTCCAATCCCCCGCCGCCGCTTGGCGCATGCTCATTGCCTAGGAGCATTCGACGGTGGTGGTTGGCCTGTTTCTTAGCAGCTTCATGATACTTCTCGAGCATGGCTGTAATTTGCCTGACTAGGGCAAGGGAATTGCTGATGTACTCCTCTGCATCTCTCACCGCTTCTTTGATCTTGGATTTCATTTCGCCGTTTGGGAAGGCATCGATGCATGTTTCTTGGTAGGAGTAAACTGCGCTTAGCCATGTCTTGAGGTCCGCCATCCTGCCCCGGAAGTCGTTCATCTCAACTCCTGTACGAGACAGAGACTCAGCCAATTCTTCGATGGAGTCCTGCCCGCACAACAAGGAAAATTACTTTGGGCAACAAAAAAAATCTTACATGTTACCTGAAACAAATTTATCTCTCTTTCTAAAACAAGAAACGAGCATGGCTTTAATGTTTACCTGAAAAACTGTCTTACAGACATTATACGCTGCCTTTTCCTCCTGCTTCTCAAACGTGAACGTTCCCGTCTTGTTGACAGCTTTAATGACATGTTCTGAAGATGCATCTATAGTGGCCTTGATGATCTCCTTAGGCGCAATAGCAGGGGCAGATCCCTCGACACGGACCGTTTTGCTCACAACTTGTTCACATTTTTGCTTGTAATCAGCAGGATCACACAACATTTGTACAATCTTTGTAGAGGCCTTTGCTCGTTGATCTCCTTGCCCTTTAGATTGAGTGGTTTGATCGATTTTCGAAGATTTATCTTTCCAGTGTAAGAAGGCAAAGACGCCTCCAGCTATACAACCAAGGAGGACAATGCTTGAGATTAGAGCAATGAGAATCTTGGTTTTCAATTCGGCTCGTTCTTCCCTCCTACGCTTTGATAATTGGCCAAACTCCTCAAAAACCATGTATATATATATATATATATATGCTAACAATGGAGCTAATTAAAGAGGAAAGAAAAAGAGGAAGAAACACAAAGAAGAAAGGGTCCTTCTGCCGTAGTTTTAGCTAGGGCAGATAGGAACTTCATGCCTTTCTTGTTCTCCTCCTCTTGAGAGATACATTGAGCTTTATTTTTCAAAATCGATCGTCGTTTTAATCTTAATTTGCGTCTTCTCTGTTTTTTTCTAACTTTTTTGAAAAAGAAAGACTTTCGGGTTTTGTTCCTTCAAAGGAGAGAAAAACAATTGAAGAGGTTTAGGTTAGAGAAGTTTTAGGATGACCTACACATATTTAATTTGGTGTTATTAGGAAAGATTATTCAGAAAATCTGTTAAAATTATTGTAGAAAAATGGATGACAGAAAGTATGCTTACAAACCGCTTTTCTCCTGATTTTGTGTACTACATGCACTTTTGGTTCAACTAATCACATTGCACATAATTTCATAATAGGTTGGACAAGTTTGTAAACCAAGTTTTTGATAACAAGTCGAATCTGAAAATTTCCTAAAACATATTCGTCATAGAGAAATTTAAGCTGAAACATCTACGTTATAGAGAATCGGCCTATATATTCGCACGAGCATGCAGTGATAGATTTCCCATTATTTGAGCTTGAATTGCGTGATCTTTTCTAAAGAAGATATTTATTTTAGTCATTCCCTTATTTGAAAAAATAACAATATTTCTCTTTATTTGGAAAAAGAAAATAATGACCTTTATTCTACTAACGTGGCTAGCTAAATATAGTTGCTCCAATGGATTTAGCAATTACTGTCGAGTCTTGGATGAACTTTTAAAGTGTATTACCTTAGCATGAGGAACCTATATTCTATGATAAACATCTTGATTTAAGAAGGTTAATAACTATCTTGAATTTCATCTAAATCACTCAAAAGAAATAAATATAATCATATTTAAATGATCATAAGTATATGTTTCATCACTTTGAGGGTTATTACAACTAATAAACTATATAAGAATAATTATTTATTTATATTTTTTCATAAATATAAACTATGCATAAAATGTGTGTTCTCTATTATAGTCGATAAAATTAAGCTATCATATAAGAATAATTATTCACCATACTTGACGTCCTTCCTTTCCTTGTTATTATCCTTTTCCCCACAATACCATTCAACGTGCCAAAGTCTAAGACATTGGTACAGAATATTCGGTAGAAGCTCAAACCTAACCTTAAGGAGAACAATCTCCCTTTTCTTCAATTCCAATCAACCTTCTAGGAAAACATATATCTAAAGTCCATCATCACTTTCATACAGAAACATTTTTCCGACACTTCACCCCAGTACTATTTGGTTTTATGAAGGATCAAAGGTTTTTCTCCATAATGTTCTTGAAGGAAAATGCATTGAACTTTTATATGTCCAAAGCTTCCCAAGAAGACACATAGATAGTTGAGATGACTCCTCATTCGGATCGCTATCGTTCCACTTCACAACCATCTTCGATCCTCTACGTTTTCTCCCTGTTTGAATCATGATGTCGATCGACGCACAAAACTTGAGAACATGGCAAAAAATATATTGAACTAGCCGCCCCCATCGGAAAACCCTAGGAAATCCCAGAAAGAAAGAACTCTCACTAAGTAAACCCTAGGAGAGACTTCAATTTATGTTGAATACATTCAACTACTTAGAAAGGCTACAAATAGTTTTCCTTGTACCAATGCTTATTATTGAAAAAGTACTACCTCCGTGGCTCCGTCTCAAATTGTTTGTCCATCTACCTAACTTCTTTGTCCCAAAATATTTGTCCATTTTATAATTCCAATGATTGTAATTTCTATTATATCCCTAATAAATACTCTTTTGTTTCTTTTTTATTTTTCTTCACATGAGAAAAGTAAGGACAATTCTGATACATTACACATTTTTCACCCCATTTCCCATGACAATTGGACTGTTAAATATAGTTGGATGGACAAATAATATGGGACGAAGGTAGTATTACACAACAGAAGTCGGGCAATCTCACATTGTACGCAAATAATTTAATGAACTCTATCATCATGGATACAAAATTCTTACAAGATGCACATGACATACAACCGTTTACAATAATCAAGAACTAACAAATTAAGAAAAACAAGAGAATTCTGTTTACGATGCCTTAGTCATACACAATTCCACGATCAACAAAAGAACGATCCCTGAGAATTCTATTTACGATGCCTTAGTCATACACAATTCCACGATCAACAAAAGAAAAACAAGAGAATTAAGGCATCGTAAACGGTTTACACAATTCCACGATCAACCCAACTGAAAAAAACCAACAGTCAATCCTTACCTAATCAAATTCAGGAACAGGGCCTTCCTCAGGGCCAGCCAAGACCCACTCCCCTTCCTCATTCATCACCATCCCTTTGTTCTTCTCAACCCACCACGACGGCGGCACCAAGCACTCCTCCTTAAGGAAATCACATGACTTGTTAACCAATGCAATACTTCTCTTTATCATGAGCTTAAAATCCCTCATAACCCCATGCCATCCATTCACAACATGCAACATTGCTTGCAAGTTATGCCAATCACTTGGGTTTTTCGAATCCTTGAGAAAATTCGACTTTCTTGTGTCGATTACTAGCTCCATCCCTATGTGCACGTACCCCATTAGCCTTGCAGGGTAGTGTGGGATCAGGTCAATCGAGTTCTTCACGTGTAGGACCTTGAGATTTTGGTACGATTCGAATTTAGCCTTGAAGGCCTTGTTCCCTACTTTAGGGCAACCAAAGACTATCGCTGAGACAGGGATCTCAGTGGTTAGGTTCTCAACTACGTCGAAGGCTGCCACGGTTGATAGGGTGGCCCCAAGGCTATGGCCAGTAAACACAATGCTTAGGTTCTCGTCTTTGTATTGGTCGATGAGTTGTTCTAGCTTGGTTAGAAGTTGGGTTCTTACACTTAGTTTTGTGAAGGGGGATTTCGGGTCGTCTGATAAGTACATTGTTAGCCATCCTCTCATGACTTTGGGCTTCCTTTCATGGTGATGGTCTTCGTCATCGTCGCTATCATCTTCTCCATTGTCATGGTCTACAAAAAGTTTGAAAATATCATATCAATTATTCCCTTCATTTCATTTTAATGGACATATTAATTAGCGACGTGAGATAAAATTACTCGGAGGTATCCCAATATTTGGGGTCAACTATTTTTCGGTACCCCAACTTTTCAAAGCTCATTTTGAGGTACCCTTAATTTTTGGGTTAGTAATTATTATGTGCTTTTCCGGATATCAATTTTATTAAGTGACCGAAATACCCTTATTCTTCTTCTTCAAGGGTATTCTTAAAAAATGGAAGAGCAAGGGTATTTCGGTCACTTAACCAAATTGATGATCGGAAAAACATCTAATAATTTATAACCCAAAAATTAAGGGTACCCCAAAATGAGTTATGATAAGTTGGGGTACCTGAAAAATATTTCACCAAAAGTTAGGGTACCTCCGAGTAACTTTTTGGAGATAGTTTTATATTCAATTTAAAAAATAAAATAAACGAAAATTATATGTATAATACCTAGACCTGTTCAACGGTCGGGTCGGGCCGGGTCGCGGGCCGGGTCAGTCGGGTCGGAAGTTTTTGACCCGTCGGCCCAAGCCCGACCCGGCCCAACCTTCGGGCCAAGTAACTCGGCCCGAGCCCTGACCCTACGGGCCACGGGCCGGGTCAACGGGCCGACAACTATATAATATAAATTTTTAATATATAAAAAACGTAAAAATTTACGCATTTAATTTACGTATTTGGTCGGGTCATCGGGTCCAGGATTTTTTTTTTTATAAAGTTAATGTGTTTATATAAGTCATTGGGCCGGGCCGGGTCGGGTCACAAAAAATAAAACTTAATCTAGGATTTTTTTTAAAAAAATAATGCATTTAGTCGGGTCATCGGGCCGGGTCGGGTCACATACCCTTGGCCCAAGCCCGGCCCGACCATGCTTCGGGGTCCCGACTTTTTCGGGCCGGGCCGGGCGGGTCCCCGACCCACTGAACAGGTCTAATAATACCACATATATATTGTATAAAATTAATTATATTTTTATTTATGATTTTTAAATTTTACAAAAAAGGAATTTTGAAAATGCTAACCCCATATGTGTTATGTCATATATAAATTGTATATAAATAATTATATTTTTATCCATATTTTACATTTTTCTTGAAAAATTTAATAAATGCTAAACCTTAGGGCAATCCAGGGCAGACTCCCCTTGCAGGACTCAAACTCGTGACCACACAACCATAAAGCAACAACTCAATCATTGCGCCAAACCTCTCCTTCAACATTTGTTAAATTGACAATTAATAAAAAACATTTGAAATGCCTTTTGTCTGCAAACTCATATCATTATCCTTTTACCTAATATCATTAAAAATATAAAATGGTAGATATTATAAGAAATGAAACACTTTGTAGTAATACTTTCATTAAAAAAAATTGTAAAGTAGAACTACATATTTTTCATCCATGGGCAAAGCTATACGTGAACGAAAAATAGGTGGATCCCTTTAATATTTTCTATGCTACTAACTTTTTTTTAGTTTTAAGTGCTATCAAATATATATAATTAAGTTTAATTTTAATATTATGACCCCATAATATGTTGAACATAATTTTTAATCCTTGTCCGAGACCATCTGTAAGACTATAATTTTGCCCTTGTGTTCACAAGATCATTTTTAGTTTTCGCTAAACCAACTCTTAGATTGTGGTTTCAGGATCACAAAGTATTACGGTCCAGGTTTAATATTTTTTGGATTATATTTGGATGTTTTTATGGATTAAGAGAGCGTTTGGTAGGAACCCTAGGGAAATTTTTCTCGGGGAAAATTTCCCATGAGAAGTTTTCCATAGGAAAGATTTCCATGAGAAAAATTTCCCTTAGCCCCTCTAAGAGAAATTTTCCTTAGGAAAATGGAGAAAATGATGGGCCCATCGTGAAAAACTTTCTCGAAGTCTACTTGCATCCAAACATGGGGAAAATAAATCAACCCGAGAAAATTGACCATTTCCCCGAAGTTATTGACCAACCAAACACACCCTAAGACTTTTCTACTGAATGTTTTACCTTTAAAGTTAATCTGGACTATAATACTTCATGATCCTAGATTTATAATCCAATTTCTACCCGCTAAACATTTCATTAGGTTCAAACTAAAAAGCCAAGTCATATATATTGATCCTAAAAGAAAGTCATTATATGATCCTAAATCCTAAAAGAATATCCGTTGCCTTCCGTTTTGGACGCTGCCTACATGATTGATGATTCCGCCATTGGCCCATTCCTAAGATTAATTTTAATTTAAAGAAAGAAAACGATGGCAGGCACGTCGTTGTTGATGGTAGCTGCCTTTTTCTACACGGGGCTGGTATTATTATTAATTAATATATAAATACTTTTTCACCTTTATTCATATTATCCATACTTTATCAAATTTTTATCTATATTATTTACACTTTATCAATTTATCTGCACATCCACTTAACAAAGCGCGAAAAAAGGGCTAGATCTATATGGGATTTTTATAAGTCTTTTGTGCAAGTTCAATTCCCCTTAATAACATTTTTCACTTAATTTTTTCCGATTTTCATAAAAGTATCATTAAGTTTTGAATTGATCATTTTAACTTTTATAAATTTGACCTTGACCCGGATACCCTTGTTTAAGGTTGAGTACGTCAAAGGAGACAAGGCGAGAGTACAATATAATTGTTTTTGCAATCTGGTATAATTATTTTGTTGTTGTTTGTAGTATTTCTAATACAAATTTTAACCTTTTATTAGCTTTCAATTATTAAAGAAAAGGTGATTGACATGGAGAAAAAGGATCAATGGATGTTTGCAATATTACTAAACAAAGGTAAAAAAAATATGTACCAGGATACTCTAAATTTTAAGACAGTTTTGTCTAAACAAGGGGTGAAAGAGATAGAGAGAAAGGTTCTCAAAAATGGAACTTTTTAACTAAAATTATCCTAGAGGTTTAAAAAAAAAAAAAACTACACTAAGATATACTTCCTCTGTTCCATATTAATTGACACTTTAACTAATTTTTTTTGTTCTAAAATAATTGTCACTTTCTATTTCCTAATACCTAATTTAATTATTTTAGTTTTAACTAATACCTAATTTAATTATTTTAGTTTTAACTAATACCTAATTTAATTATTTTAGTTTTAATAATCTTGTTAACTTTTACTTTTTTATTTATTAAAAATTACTCCTACTCACATTCTTTCACTACCTAGACCTTGGTATGCGAAAAAAAACCTTGAAGAATAGTGCTATTTAATTATTTGGGTAGTTTATTTAGTTAAAACCTTGTTATATGAGAAATTGTGAAATATGTCAATTAATATAGAATGGATGGAGTATACACTTTATCTTTTAAGAAAATTATTTTAAGAATGATCTGTTTTATAACTCTATCATAATCATAAATTATGCGAAAACTAATTTTTTTTTGGCTTTTTTCACTTAAAATGACCCAATTATTCTTTATAAAAATAATAATGTGAAACATTTAAGGAAAATTGAGGGTGAGGTAAACTATATAAACCAATAAAAAAAATCATAATAAAATTAAATAAAACTTTAATTCCTTTATTCTACTAAGGCAGTACAGCAAAAAATTTACAGTTGGCAAAATTTAAAGTTAAAGTGCTATGCTGAAGGGTAGATGCCTCATTTTATATCAATTTAACTATGTATTTAACAATTTCTCACACAAATCCGTTGTCGTCCAGCGGTTAGGATGTCTGGCTTTCACCCAGGAGACCCGGGTTCGATTCCCGGCAACGGAAATTTTGGTTTTTATTGCGTAGGTGAGGAACCCAGTTCGATTCCGGGCAGCGAAAAGTTTGTCTATTTGCGATAAAACAAAGGGGAGTGGAAATATTTCGGAATTAAAAACACGCGATTCTGCTTAACAAGTTGACAAAGAAATAATTACTCCTTTCGTTCCCTACCAATTGACACTTAAACTAATTTTTTTTGTTTCAAAATAATTGTCACTTTATATTTTTAATACCTAACTTAATTAGTTTTATTAATTAAAACTTTGATATATACAAAATTATGAAATATGACAATTAATTTGGAACGGAGTGGTGTGTTCACAACTTTTGACTGCTTTATCAATGAATTTTAGATTTCATATCAGTATATATCATCATGATGCGCACTAGTTGGTGCCTACTAATTAACTATTTCTACTCACAATTTGATTAACTACTACTATTGACAACTTGGTTAACTATTTTTTCTATTGATAACTTGCACGAAAATACATTTTCAATCACGATGTATAAAAAGTTACACATCTTTATCAATTTGGAGATTGCTTTAGTTTATTGATGCAAGTTTAATTTGTAAAATATCAAAAATCCAGTGAGATGTGTGATAACATTATAGCTTGTAGAAGTGTGAAACTTAGGCCGTGTTCTATACTGCGGTATTTTACGGTGAGGTGTGGTGGAATTGTGGTGGGGTGTGGTGGAATTGTGGTGAGTTATTGGTATGTGGGGTAGGTGAGGAGAGAAAATGTAAAAAGTAGAGGAGAAAAGTGAGGAGAGAAAAAAGTAATGATTTGCGGTGAAATGTGGTGGGTTGTGGCAAACTGCGGTACCGTGTGGCACCGCAGTTTGCCAACCGCAGTATAGAACACGACCTTACGTCATCTTTTTTAGTTGGGGTAAATCTAACTTTAACTTAACTTAATTCATTCTTATCTAACCTAATATAACCCGACTCTTTAAATAGCACTCAAACCAAAAACAATTTTTTAAATTAAAAAGAAATTCAAATAATATTATTTTAATATCAAATCATTTCACTTTTTACAACATTTATAACTTTTTCATTTACTTTTCCCAAAATATTCAAATTTTAGAGTGTGTTTGGTTGGTCGAAACCTTGGAGAAATGATTAATTTTTCCAAGTTGACTTATTTCCCCATGCTTAATTGTACGTTGACCTTGGGATAATTTTTACAAGAGGCCTACCATTTCTAAGGTTTTCCTAGAGAAAATTTCCCTCATGGGGAGTTTATGAAATTTTTCTCGGGAAAATATTTTCTCATGGAAAACTTTACATAGAAAATTTTCCTCGAAAATTTTTTTCGTTGAGGATCTTACCAAACGCTCCCTTGTTAATAAAAACATTTCTAACTAACAACTAACTTACATCAAACATATCCTATTCTTTCCCATCATAACTTATCCTACTACCTTAAACATAAAAAAAAAAAGAGCAGATATTGCAATTATTTCTAACATTATTCTTCAGAATATGAAAAAGAAGGTAAAAAATCCCAAAAGAAGAGAGATGAATTTAAGAAAATCACCTAAAGAAGCCTTATGAAGCAATGGTTTAGCAGACTGCAACTTCGCCCCCATAACATTAATCCACTCATAATTCCTTGTCGTCCCTCTCCAGGCCACATAGATCTCCCTCCTCCCCATCTCCTGACTGACCTCATCCTTCGAAACGGCGACGTACCCTATCCAGTTAGACTCCCTGTCCCACCTCTCACGTGACATCGACTTAAGCAGGAATGCCTCCGGGACGCTGACACGTGCGGTGGCGTAGAGGAACCCGACGACGTCGTATCGGTCCCACTCCGGGAAGGCGGTCTGGCGGAGGATGTCGGCCTTGGAGTAGCGGCTGCTGCCGCAGTAGGCGGAGTTGGGGTCGTTGATGAAGGTGTCGTAGGTGACTTGGCAGAGGTCCCCGCACCGGAGGATCAGACGGCGGAGGTCGTCGTGGAGTGGGTCCAGGAGGCCGTCCCAGTCGTTGGATCCCAGGAGGTGGGCCCATGTTGGATTGTCGGACATGATTGGTGAGTTGGAAATGTGTTGGGAGGGAGAGTTGATTTTGGTCTTGGGAGGAGAATATAAGTGGGGGAGTGGTAAGCTTTGGTTGGCCAATCATGGAGGGTTTGACTTGTCAAGAGGAGAATATTTAGACCCGATTCTTTTGTGCAGTGGATAAAATTGTAAAAATTGCAGTTCTTGTTACAACCGGAATCCTAACTCGGATTTATGGGGTAGTTAGGATAAAAAATTACCTATGTAGGATCGTAGATCGGAATGTAGATAGTAGAATCACATCGATGATTTTGGATCATAAAATCGTAGGATTGTAGATCAGGATCGAGATTTTAATAACTATGGTTGGGAATGGTATGGTATGATAAAATTGTAAAAATTGCGGTAAGGTCTGAAATGTTATGGTAAAATTTGTGGAAAATAATTGAATATTTATGTAGTAAGTAAGAGAATGTGAAAATTAGAGGAGAGAAGCAAGGAGAGAGAAAAATGATGAGATGTATTGGTAATGATTGTGGTGAAGTATGATATGTTATGATAAAGTGCTCATGAATATTGGGTGATACGGTGAGTTGGTGTACAACACTAAATTGTACAAAACAACATTACCTTAATATTTAATGGCTTGCAATAAATAATTAATAATATAATTAAAGAGGAAAATATTTAATGCTCCATCAATCCGTTATTATTTATTATTATTGGCATGTGTAGTTCAATTTAATTAATTCGAAATATTAATTACTTAATATATGTGATGATTTAAAATGCATAAATCTAATATCATTGTCAAATGTATTTAATTTTAACCGTTAATTTTTTTATTTAATATAAAATTATAATATATATATATATGTAAAGTTTTTTTATTTAAAAAATTTTAAATAAATATTTTTCAAAATGTGCTTGTTTACTAGGGTAAAATACTTAGAGTTAAGATATTTAATTTTTAACAAATTTCCTAAAATATTTTTTAATTAATAAAATATCTTTTATAATGTTGTACTAAATAAAAAAATGAATGGTAAAGATAAAAATTGACACATGTATGGATAAAATTTGTTTTCATTGTGGTAATTGTCATGGTTGACAACACTATAAGTTTTCCTTATCAGTATAAGTTTTGTTGTAAAATAACAATTATAAATGATTGTATTTATTAATAGTTTTAAAAAGGTTAACTTAAAAGTGTCGCATTGAATACATGACATGTCAACAAGTGGTGGGATTGTGCTCATAGATGCAATGTTGTCTTCAATCAATTAATCAACATATTTTGTAATTAGGGCTCGTGAGCCTATTTCGAGTTCTCTACCATTCAGATGGAACTTCAAGCGATTGAGAGTGAGTTAATTAGGGCTCATGAGCGGAACTTAACTAACCTCCATATTTGGACAGATTCCAGCTACGTGATCGACATGCTCCACAGGTCAATTAGGCCGCTTATCGAGTGTCAAAAACTTATTGATGAACTCGTGTAGGAAAGCTATACTATCTTTTCAGATGTATCTAGTTAGGTGAGTCGATAGGTCCAAAGTCAAGGAATCGTACACTACCTTGCCAATCGAGCAAGGAAAAGAGCCATTCTTTGACACGTTTGCTCATTTGCTTGTTATCCTGTTATGTCCATCAGCAATAAACAGGTATTCCAACTTATATCGTATTTAATAACTAGTAGTATCTATTGCATTGTACGTTTCTAAGTTAAATTCAGAAATAATAATGTATTTTAAAAATTATTTATTGTCTCTCAAAAGCAAAGTGACTGGTGACTATAAGAGTACTAAGATTAAGATGTCAGTAAACTTGTCTCAAATGTTTAAAATACCATCAAATTAAGTAAGATGAATATTATTGAAAGTAATTAATAAAAGTACTGAGATTAAAATATCAGTAAACTTGTCTCAAATGTTTAAAATGTCAGTAAACCTTACTTCAAAACCGATTGTCAAACATTACATAAAAAGTACCTAGGTTATCATTTTTGGCTATATTGCTCTCAAAATCATCAAAACCCCATGAAACTAGCTAACTATAAACAAACTTGAGAATGCTTCTAATTCCTTCATATGAACAAATCATGAAATCAATCAAATCCTTTTATCATAAGGAAATGGAGTGGAATCAAGCCAATGATCATCTCCATTAATAAACTTTGATACCGTAAAATGATTAGCCTCCTCATAACCCATAACATGATACCCAGGCCAAGTAACCCTACCAATCGTACCAGACCCTGGCCCTCGATTCCCATATTCACCATAATACAATGTCTTCAATCCATAGTTCCCTACCATTGTCGTCCACCCCAAAGGATCGATAAACTTACCGATGTACGACTTGATAAACACTGTCTTGGCATACTCCCTCCAAGGTCGACCCAGATAGCTCTTCACATTGGCTCGGTTGGCCCAAAGCTTCTTGGTGGGCCGAATTGAGCAATTTTGGATCGAGATGCCTGTGGCCCATGTCGAATCCTCTCGAGATTGGGCCGTTATGACCGTGGCTTGTCCGAGGGTTGGCATCCGTGATACTATGTGACAATGCTGGAAGATAACTGCGGCGTTGCCGAATATGTAGTCAATTGTTCCGTAAATGTTACACTCGCGGTAAAATTGTCTGAAAGAGCAGACGTAGAGAGTGTCTTGGAAGCCTAGTATGGTGCACCGGTATACTGCGGATGAGTCTGCGTTTATACGGAGGGCTACTGCTTGGCCCTTCTTACGGCCGGATATGTTCTTGAAGGTTATGCCTAATGCTAAGAATCCTTCTGCTGAGACCCCTGCAAAGTCATTTTGATTGAAAATAAATTATATAGAATTTTTGACCTTTTAACATTCTACTCCCTCCGCTCCTTAATGAATGTCAATTTTTCTAACTACTTTGTCCCTTTTTATTTGTCAATTTTGCATTTTCAATAATTAAAATACTCATATTATCCTTAATTAATGAATGAGATTTTTAATTTTCCTAAATTCTCATTTATTCCTCTCTTTCTTTAGTGAGGGGTATACTTGTCCATACATCACTTTTTCACTCTATTTCCAAGACACATTGGATTTGTAAAGTTAGTTTTTTTGACACTTAAACAGGGACGGAGGGAGTATAATTTTCAAACATTTTCTCCCACTAAACCTCCAACACCTTTGACAGTGAAATGCAAGATGGTTAAGATTCTATAATTTTCAAACATTTTTATCCCACTAAACCTTTTAACATTCTATAGCTTTGAGTCTTGCAGCAAGATGTTTATCATTTTGCCAATATATAGTAAAACATCCCCCCCTCCCTCCCAGTCGGAGGTTTTGCACAAGTTGGATGGACCTAGTTGTTTTACACTTAGACCACATTGCTAAGTTAGCCAACATGGTTAGAGATGGCAACAGGGCAGGGATGGGAGAATATACTCCCCATACCCGCCCCGCCCCCTGTCCCTGTCTCCGCTGTGGGTAGGGAAATTGGCCTCGTCCCCATCCTTGCGGGTTCTCTGCTCTCAACGGGTATCCAGTGGGGATTTAAATTATTGCTATGTTTTTAGATTAAATTCAACACCCGTTATATCTTCTCTTTGTCCATTCAGTAATGTTACAATTATGAATAAAATATTACATATAAAATTATCAATCAAATAGTGACATTAAAGACCGTGATTTTTAATAAAATGATAATTAATATCATCAAATGGAGGGAGTAGTTTAATAATGTAAAAGTTAAAAACGACTAAAGGCACCTCATATTTTGGTGTAATAATTTTAAGGGTCCTATATTATTATGATAAATAATTGTTGGGTGACATTATTTTTGATGCAAATATTTAGGGGTAACATTCCAGAAATTTTCCGGTCAAAAATGACATGAAATAGTGAGTTTTATATTTAGACGTGTTTATTATGTTAAGAGGGGTTTTTTGCTTTTTGGACCCTGTATTTTGGGGGTATTTACATTCTGGACCCCCATGTTTCAAAGTTTGCAATTTGAACCCTGGACTTTGTTTCCGGCAACATTCTGGACATAGTTAGAAGGGTCCGGTCAAAAGAGGCCCTTATTGTAGTTTGACTCATTTTTCCTTCCAAAATTGCCCTTGATTATTTATGAACTTCCGAAGTTACCCTTCATTTATTCAAACATTCATCATCCTCTTCCTGCCCTCCTCTTCTCTTCTCTTCATCGTTCATCATCATCATCATCCATCATCCTCTTCCTCCCCAGATTCCCACCTCCATCATCCTCTTCCTGCCCTCCTCTTCTCTTCTCTTCGTCGTTCATCATCATCATCATCCATCATCCTCTTCCTCCATTAGTTCCCAGATTCCCACCTCGAAAACCCATCAACGACGACCCCTTTAGCAGTCGGGCAGGTGGCCAAGGGACATCCCTCTGTGCCATTCCCCCACCAATTGAGCCCAATGTTGTTGACATACTATAAGCTGAAGAACACCAAAATGGTCATGAAGGCTGTCCCGGCGTCCAGCCCTCCTGAGAATATGTAGTTGTACCTCTCCCACCATTCCAGCCTGTACCTGTATACCACAAACCCCGATATGAAGCCCACGAAATTTGATCGTCGAAGGCAAACCCTAGCTCTACTATTCCAAGTCGCGCTCGTCGACGATCGTATAGTCGATTGGGATTCCTCAGATCGATCGAGAATTTGATCCCCAATTGCAAAACCCAAGAAGAAAAGATAAGAAATTTAGGGTGAGCCCAATTTTCTTTTTGCGTTTGTTGTTTTTTTCTGGATTTGGATTTGGATTTGGGATTTCTTCACTGTTTAAAGAATTCGTTAACTCATTTGTCATGTTGATTAAATTGTGAATCAATCGACGGAAGAATTAGAAGAAGAAACTTGAAATTTTCCCCAATTCTGATCGAACCCAGATTTCGAAGGCTGCTAATTTCCTTTTCCACTAATAATCAGATTAAATCTTGAAAATTTCTGCGATTTTGAATCTTGGGAATCAAAGAAATTAAGAAACAAACAAACCCAGAAAGAGAATTCGTCTGATAATAAATTTCATCCGTTAAAAATGATGAAAACGGTAGTATATCTTGGGGATAATTTTCTGGGAGAAGTTGAAATATATTTCGACAACAATCTCAACAATGAAGTGATGAAGTTGATGATGACAACAATCTCAACAATGAAGAGAATTTGAGAAGAAGAATCAGACGAAGAAGATGATTGAAGAATGAAATTTTGGGGTTCAGATAATAAAATAACCCAAAATATGGGGTCCAAAATGCCAAAAAACCCCAAGGGCATATCGGTCACTTCAATGTCAAAAATGGTCTTCGCCGGAACAAAACTACAACTTGGGCCACTTTTTCGGGATGCCTAAAATATGGGGTCCAAATTGCAAACTTTGAAACATGGGGGTCCAGAATGCAAATACCCCCAAAATACAGGGTCCAAAAAGCAAAAAACCCTGTTAAGAGATTTCCTTGCATATGTTAGAGTTAAGTATATAAACTTCAATTTAAAACATATCTTAACATAAAACCCACTACGTGCCATTTTTGGCCGAAAATTGGTCTGAATGTCACCCTTAAATATTTACATCAAAAATAATATCACCCAACAATTATTTATCATAATATAAGTCGCGTCCTTAAAATTATTACACCAAAATATGAGACCCTTTTAATCGTTTTTTTTAATGTAAAAGGACATATAATTTTATCCTCAAATGTCATAAATTTTATGAGATAATAGCGAATTAACTCTTTAAGAAATTAAGGCGATGTACACAAAACTGTAAGACAAATGTTTGGACAGATTACCTACAGTTGCACTTCTGAAAGTAGACCAGCCATCAGCCGTGCTCCTACTCCCAACGATAATGGTAACGTTTCTTCCTTGCCCCATCAAAACAATGTTAGGCTTATTCCTTGGAATTTCCACATTCTCCTTATATACCCCCTTCTTCACATATATAACACTCCTATGCTTACAATTACTCGGTACATAATTGACAGCATCTTGAATCATACTAAACTTCCCACTTCCATCCTTAGCCACAACAATCATGTTTCTGTACTTAGGTTTTCTACCCTTATGATCCTGCAGGATGATGCTCCGACCCACAGGATCTAACCATGGTGGCATATCGAAAATTGCCATGGGAGGACTGTGGTGATGAACAAGCATGGAGAGGGCATTGCTGACATGCTTGTATGTGTCAGTGATGGAGTTCATTAGGGTTTGTTTTGAGTGGTCTAGGGCTTCTAAACATGTGGATTTTGCTGTTAATGCACCACTAAGAAGGGCCACAGCATCTGATAACTTGGATGATTTTATCTTAGAGATGGATTTTCGGAGGGCGGAAATGGAGATTTCATGCAGTTCCATGCAGTCTTGGAGTGACCCTTTTGGGTGCTTAATGAAGGCTTGAGATGCAGTTATGATGGATAGTATTGTTGAGAACTTGGTAGCTTCATCAATGGCGGATTTGAGAGAGAAGAGGACGAGATCGAGGAGTGTTGGAACTGTGGTGATTGTCATGGTTAGGTTTAAGGTGGTGTTGAAACAAAAAGTTGGGTTTGGGAAGGAGAAGGTTGAGCCTGTGAGAAGAAATAGTCCTAGCCATGGGAAGTGATGTTTAGAGGGAGATTTGGCCATGAAAGGAGATGGGCAAATGTTTCATGTAGTGTGGTGATGAACACATTTCACAATCATGTAGTTAGTAATATTATGATGTTACATGTGTTATCTATGGTTTTGTATGTCTAGAATTGATCAAAACGTGTTGTTATTTTGCATACTACCTCGGTTTCTTTTTATGTGATTTATGGAGGTGTAGGGTGAAAATTAATTATTTCACTTGTTTATTTTTATCTGTTTTTTTAGAAGTGTTAGGGGAAATTAATATTACAAAAATTTGTAAAATAGTTAGTGAGAAAATTAATTAAAATATACTTAATTAAAATCAAATTTTAGGGTTGATTCAATGAATGTTAATCTAAACAAGAAAATGAGTAATTTATATGTTATTAAAATTGTAGAAAGACAGATAATGTAAAATAAGAAATATTTGTTAAAAGATCAAATAAAAAAGAATGAAGGTAATATTTGTTAGTTAATTAAAAAATTAATTAAATTTCTTTATTAAAATTGATATTTAATCTCATTCAGTCAATATTATGGATAAAATAAGAAAAAATAACATTTAGAAAAGTCAGATAAAAAAAATACAGAATATTATCCAATTTTGTGTGAAAAATGTGTAATCAATCTCTATGTTTTACCTTATGTGCAACATGGCAACGATTTGGTTTATGTGAAGTTGTTAACCATCATAAATGTCATATTTAATTTCTTATGTTATTTATTTTTGTTGTTTACTACTCTCTCCGTTTCTATTGATGTGACTTTTAGTGATGTGAGATAAGAATTTATATCACAAAAACTACCTATTAGTGTGCAAGAAAGTTAATTAAAAACTTTTATTTAAAATCAATATTTAAGGTTTATTCAATGAATTTTAAGGATAAAATAAGAAAAATTGTAAATAATATATCATTAGAATTATAAGTGACCGATAATATGAAATGACAAAAATAATTAAAAGCTCTAACAAAAAAAGATAGAGTATTGTATAACATTTTAAGCAAGCGTTCTAGGTATACAAAATTTTGAGCTAATGAATACATATTAACACACTTTAAATAACTTTTAATAGTTAACTCCACGTTTTTCTCTCTTGATGTTACTCTACTCTTTCGTTTGTTTCAATTGTCAATTAAGTTTCTCTAGCATAAACTTTCTTCCTTTGTCATCTCCAATGACACTAGTTCAAATGCCCACCGCCAATGTTGCCATCAAAGATTCAAGTATTACTTTGGAGCAAAGCCATCGGAAAAACAAGAAAATCCTACAATAGCATGTTAAATTGTGGGTGAACCCAAAATATAGAGGGGAAATCAAACTGATCAAATTCTTAAGCCTAGCGAACTGTAAGGACGGATTTAGATTATGATTAGGTGAATAGAGAGAAACACATATATGGAAATACGATGGACACAGTGGGCGATAAGTGGTTATTATCGTCAGTTACTAAGTTGTGTGTGGAGCCCATAGAGGCAAAACTCAATTTCATGGGGTTCGGGTTGAAGGAGATGCACATTGGTATGTTGTGGGGTGCTTGCACGAGCAACAGAAGTAACAGGAACATATTCGGACATGACACAGATTGTGTCGCTGAGGACAAGAAGAAACAGTCGGAGAGCCACACGGGCCATGTCAGGACTAACGCAAACCATGCCACCCTAAACGGTCCATGTCACCTTAGGCACAATCAGTGTCAGTTAGTTCAACGAGGTTTTTCACGCGGAGTCGATCGATTATTAAGCTTGCGATGCTTGACCGAATTCCTTCTAGTCAATATACCTTGGTGTTTAAGGTTTATATTCTTTGTATCACTATCATTGAGAGAAAACGCACAACCTAGAGATCGAAAGATTGTTCAATCACTTTGAGAGAAAGTTAGATTGAGGGAGATCTCATAAACACTTGTAATCCACATAAATTCTAGAGAATTGATTTTGTTGTTCTTTTCCCATTTTGGATTTTTTTTCCATGTTAAAATTTTGGTGTTTCTGATTTTGTTTCTGTGGATTCTTTTATTGTTTGTGGTTATTTGTGAGTCTCTAGATCCTAACAACTGATATTAGAACCTCAAATTGATAGATATCTCACAATTAAATAATGGAAAGAAAAGAAGATTAAGATCTAGAAGTTCAATAGGAAGGATTTCACGTTTTAGAGGTTGTAGATTGAGGATCTAATGGATCAGAAGTTGCTACATCTGCAATTGTACAAGGGAAAGCTAGATAACGTGAAATAGGAGGATTAGGACATCCTAGATCATCGTACGATGTCGATGATCAAATTGACATTGGCAAAGAATGTTTACCAAAAAAATACTTAAATATGTGTAACCGATGAGGTTCATTTGATTAGATCGAGTGCCATTTGCTACTATTTGTGTGGCTAGCACAAGTTGAGCTTCTTATAATTCTTAATTACTAGCTCTTAATTAAAAGAATAGTGTCAAAAATATCGTAAATATTAGGGTGACAATACGTGTCTTGGGATAAGACATTGTTTAAGTATCTTGCTCTTCACGAAATTAATACTTATTATGATTTTTACATCAATTTTTTTCATAGATACTATTAATTATCAATAATAAGAAGCTTGAAATGTGTTGATTATACCAACGATTACACATCACATTCTAGCAAAATGAACCCCATCATTAGTTATATTTTAGACATTTTTTTTTTGTAAATTCATGTGAATAAAAATATTCGTCCGACCCGAATACCCGAATTTGTCCGACCCGAAGTAAACCGGGTTTGGTCATCAATTTTTTGTCCGAATTCGGCCAATTCGTTGGGTTCGGGTTTGAGGGAAAAATTCCGACGTCCAAATTTTGTGTCAAATTCGGGTTCGGACACATTCGGACAATGTTCGAATACTAGAATTCGGACAAAATATTGGAATTATGTATATATTTAGTGTAAACTCGGGTTTGGTTATATTCGGACAAATCCGAGTTCGGACAAATTCGGACAATTTGTGTTCGGGTTCGGACACCAAAAAATGTCCGAATTTGAAATTCGGACAGGGTCCAAGTTTGGAGATTTTGTTCGAAAGTTCGAATTGTCCGAACTCCATTTAACCCGAACCCGATTTTTTTGCGAACGCTATATGCAACCCAAATACAAACATAGTTTACATTTCTTCCCCACTATATTCATCAGAAACCATTAAGATTTCAAAAGTAAACTAATGTCGATCATCCACATCAAACCAAACCCCACAATAATCATTCATATCCCTTCATCATACGGGAACGAAGTTGAATCAAGCCACTCATCCCCCACAATAAACTGGTCAACCGTAAAATTACTAGCCTCCTCATACCCCATAACATGGTACCCACCCCAAGTGACCCTCCCCTCCGTCCTCGCACCACCCCCCTCATTCCCATACTCCCCATAATAAACCCTGTCCAACCCATCCTCCCCGGACCACTTCGTCCACCCGAGCGGGTCGATAAAGTCATCCAAATACGACTCGATGAACACTGTCCTGGCGTACTCCTTCCACGGCCTGCCGAGGAAGCTCTTGACACTGCCCCGGTTCGAGTATAGCTCGTCCGTGGGTAGGACGGAGCAGTTCTGCAGCGACATGCCGGTGGTCTCCTCCGGCATGTCCCGGGACTGGGCCGTGATGACCGTGTACTGGCCCGGCATCGGCATGCGGGACACGATGGTGCAGCCCTGGAAGACTACGGCTGCGTTGCCGAAGATGTAGTCGACTGTGCCGTAGATGTCGCATTCGCGGTAGAATTGCCGGAAGGAGTGAACGTAGAGGGTGTCTTGGAAGCCGAGGATCGTGCAGCGGTAGAGGGCGGCGAGGTCCGCGTTTATGCGGAGGGCTACGGCTTGGTTCTTTGCCGGTCCGGCCGAGTTCTCGAAGGTGAGGTCCCGTGCTAGGAAGCCTTCGGCTGATACAGCTGCGCATAAGCGGCTAAGTTAACCAAATGATAGAGTATAATAGAAGATGAAATTGTTAGAGTATAAAATTATCATTGCCTTATGGATCATAACTAAGTTTTTGATTGACTTAAAATTGTAGTGAACTCTATGTTAATTAACACAACAGACATTGTATGAGGGGATTATGAGACTTTCAAATCTTATTTGGTCCTTCAATTATCAGCTTAAGTAAAGTGATAGTTTTGCAATTTGATTTCATATCCTTATATGTGAAAATCATGTACTCCCTCCATTTTATTTTTGTTTCTAAATTTAATTTATGTGTTAGTTAAAATTTGAAAATTTTGATGACTATTAATTTCTCAATTATACATTATCTGTATGAATATAATGTTGTAATTTATTTTATAATATGTTGGGTGTGAAATTGTTAACTTTAATGGGACAAAGGTAATACTTGTTTATTTTTTTCTTTGAGTGGGACTAGCAGACAATTAAATGAATAAGTTACAAAAGTACAATAAACATCACATCAAACACTTTAAAAATCACAAGTTGAGCTCATCAAAATCACCTCATCACAAATTTTACTGAAGTTGGAGCCCTTGAAAAAAAAAAAGAATCTATTTGTAAAAAGCTTAGGCCAACAAAGTCAAAACAATTACAAATAACAACACAGTCATAATTATAATATCAATGTAATTTGTACTTTTTGGCTCTGTTCTTTTTGACGGTGGATAAAATGCGATATGGTAAATTATAAAAAATTTGGTATGTTGCAGTACAATGTGATAGGTTGTGGTAAGGATAATTGGTATGTGTGATAACTGAGGAGGAATAAAAGTGAAAAGTAGAGAGAAAAGTGAAAAAGAGAAAATGAGAAGATAAAATTGTGATTATTAGTAAAATGTGATATGCTATAATAAGATGTGGCAGTTTATGAATAATATAATAAATTATGGTAAATATAATGCGATAAATGCATAAAAAATGGACGGGCCAACTAACAGACCCGGCGTGGGCTCCACACTTGATAGCTCAATTGCAACCAAGTGCTTGTATTTGGAACCAATTTGTCAATGCTAGTTTTTCACTTAAATATTTGCCGCAACATCACATGTTTAGAAATTTCCACAAATAAGCTAACAAATAAAACCCAGAAAATTTGGCATGGTAGTACATGTTCAGAAATATTTCACCATATATGCTAATAAAACCCAGAAAGAGTACTAGAAAATCAAATTACTGAAACTATGCAGCGTGCAAGTTGCACAATATGTTTTGCAATTATTGACATTGATGTTGATGAATTATATTTTGTTACTTTCCAAACAGCAAAAACAAAAAAAAGTGAAATAGATCACATGTGAGGCCCATCACGATTCACGGATCATAATTCACATATAAACTCACATTCAAGTTGTTCATGCTACCCCCTATGAATTTTTGTTAAAAAAAAAGATAGAAAAATAATATTTACTTTATATATTTTACTACTAATTTGTCAATTCCATTTTTTCACAATGAAAAGACTAGATCCTGACCTTCACTAACAGGGTTGTCGTCAATGTAAGCTTATCTTCTATTATACTCCCTCAATCCTAAATATTTGCATATTATTATTCCTTTCTAAAGGGATATATTTAAAAGAATGTTTACTTTTCAAAAAAAAAAAAAAACAAATTTGTTATGTTTCTTGAATTAAAAGTTCATTTCAGAATTTAAAACATAAATGTTGGAGGGAACAACAATTACAAAACAGTTTTAGATTTAAAGGTTGAGCATAAAATATTAATATTGGTATTTTTTTGTTTTTAAAAATAATGGTATAATTATATGCCCTATAAAACGTGAAAGTTGATGGGACAAATTTTCGAGTAACTTATTTTATTGACTAGATTATAGTTCAATTCTTAGAATTATTCTTTTTCCTATCAATAATTGCAAAACATTAATTATCATTTCTTTTTAGTTAAACAATGCTAGAAATGACTTACTCCCTCCGTTCCATATTAATTTCCGTTTTTAAAATTGTGCAATCAAACTTTGAAAATTTTGATAATAAATTTTTCAAAATATATATAATGAATTGTTATATAAAATTACTATCATTAGATTTACAATGATAAACACTATGTTAAAAATATAATATTACAATTATTAATAAAATATTATTATAAAATTTTCAATTAAAGAATAATATTGGAAATCATGACAATTAACAAAATGATCATTAATATAAAGCAGGGGGAGTACTAGATTTTCTTTGGGTTTATCTGAATAAATAAAACTCTGTATATAAAGCAGATAAAAGGACAAAAAGGGAGAAATTAGGAGGTTAATAAGTCAAAAGAGAAAGATTTAAAGCAAAATTACCAACAGTAGCAGATCTGAATGTAGTCCAGCCATCAGCCACACTCCTATTCCCAGTGATGACAGTGACATTACTCCCTTCTCCCAGCAAAACAACGTTTGGTTTGTAGCTTGGAATCTCCACATTCTCCTCATACACCCCCTCCTTCACATATATGAATATCCTATACTCACTATTATTTGGTGCAAAATTGATTGCATCTTGAACACTTGTGAAATTCCCACTCCCATCCTTAGCAACAACAAATGTATGATCATCTGAAGGTTCATCACTCTGATCGTCTCCAGTGCCATCGTCGTTGTTATAATCCTGTAGGATTCTCCGGCCGATACGGTCCAACCATAAGGGTGGGTCCATAATATGACCCTTGTGAGATCCAAGATCATCGTTATTATGACCCTGTGGGATTTGTCTGCCCACAGGGTCATATCTTGAGAGTGGGGCCATAATATGACCCTTATGAGATCCAGCATCATCGTTATTATGACCCTGTGGGATTCGTCTGCCCATAGGGTCATATCTTAAGAATGGGTCCATAATATGACTCTTATGAAAACCAGCAAAACCAACATCATCGTTATTATGACCCTGTGGGATTTGCCTACCCACAGGGTCATATCTTGATAGTCGGTCCATATTGGACTGTTGTACTACTTTTTCGTGCATTGGTAGTTCATTTGATCCCTTATAGGGTTCATTATCATCTTCATCTTCATCTCCACTACTATACATGACCCTACTGCCTGAGGGGTCCATCCGTGAGGGTGGACCCCTCAGCTGATGGACCCCTTCATAGGGTTTATCAAATAGAAGCCTCCTTCCATGGCTAGGCTTATGGTCATTAGGAGGACTACTACTACTAGGGTGGGCCAACATGGATAGAGAGTTGCTCACATGTTTGTAGGCATCAATGAAGGAATTGACTAGGGTTTGTTTTCTAGGCCCCGAGGCGGTGGCTAGACCTTCCAAGCAAGTGACCTTGTTGGTTAGGGCACCACTAAGGAGGGCCTTGGCATCAGCCACCTTGGATGACTTGAGCCTAGAGACTGACTTGTGGAGACTAAGTATGGTGATTTGGTGCAAGTCCTTGCAGTCTTGGACCGTCCCTCGTTGCTTCTCGACGAGGTTTGTGGTGGCGAGTATGGAGGAGAGCTTGGTGGCTTCATCAATGGCGGTCCCGAGAGTGTGAAGGAGGAAGTTGAGGAGGTTTGGGACTATGTCTATGGAGATTGAGAGCTTGAGATTGTTGAAACAGGTATCAGGGTAGGGTGTGGTTTTGCATATGGATTGGATTTTGGAGAGGTGGGATTTTGTTGGAGATGAGGTTGATGATGATGATGAACATGAGGTTGGTTTTGGAAGGAAGAGTATTGAGCTTGTTAGGAGAAATAGGGTTAACAATGACAAGTGATGCTTTGAAGAGGAATCACCCATGTGTGTTTGGGAGAGAGAGGAGAAGGAGGGGGGGGGGGATTTGGAGTGGAGGTGAAATGACTTGGGATATCTAATGAAAATTGAATGCTTGCTCCAATTATACACCATGACAATTACTATTAGAGGCATGCACATTATTCAATCATTTTTCTTTTCCTATCCTTTCTAGCTAGTTATGGATACCTGACTTGGGGCTAGATAATGTTTAAATATCTTAAGCTTTATAAAATTCTTATTGACTATGATTTTTGACACTAAATTTTTTTGATAGATACTATATATTAGTTAAAATGTGTTGCTATTTATATGTGACATTATAGTTATATATATAAGTCAATTATATCATTTTTAATTTAATGCAAACATAAAGGTTTTATACCAAAACAAGCAATTAAGAGGTGTCTTGTCCCCAAGACTATATCATTTCTATTTTCCAAATTTCAATTCAACAGAACACTCTCACTTTCTCAGTTTATCTATCACTATTGATTTTTTTTTTCACGGTCTTTAATATTCCTTTCTAACTTGTAAACTTTCGTAAAATATTTTACCAAGTACTATATTCTTACTACAGTAAAAGTTTTGTTTGCTAATCTAATACAAGTAAATGTGTTACTAAATTAATAGTGAAAACTATTTAAAGCATAACTGATCCAAAAATCAATGCATAAAATGAAAATGAGATAGGATAACAGTAGAATATATAGATACCACTCCCCCCTTTCTCTAGCTCTCTAAACGATGGAGTGATATAGTAATTTTGATATTGAAATGTAATGAAAAGTAAAAGTTGCAAAATGATAATGTAATCCAAACTCGGTCAAAAGAAATTGAGAAAATTCAAACCTAAAATGATTCAAACATTAATCCAAAGTTGATGTGATTATAATGTACACACATATACTGTCTTTTCTCCCTTTCTTGGTATTCTTGTACTCTCGTTAGGATTTTAATCTAAATTTAAACGGTTAGTAACATACATGTCAATTTATTTGAATAGGTCGGGTTTGTCCAGTTTCCACACTATATTTTTTTGGAACGTAGGTAAGTAAATAAATATTATTAGTTTTCTTTATTTTACCTTATTCTATTTATTTATCAACTTATCTATCTTTCAAAAGAAGATGACCTTTGTAAAACTGATTCAAAGAAAACCCATGTCCAAGTACACAAAAGATAAATTATAGTAAAATATCATGAGTTATTAAAATCATAGAGTGTTAGGGGAGAGAGTTGCAAGCTAGTAATAAGATATGATGTTCATTTTTAGGCAGAAAGAGAAGTGATTGATGCAATTTAGAGGGAAGGCCAAAACCATGAACACTCTTTAAATGCTTTTTCCGATCATTAAGTGAGTAATTTCTGCCTTTTTGAGCAATGCACTACAATTATAATATGCCTAATTAGCCCATCTTCTCCCTGACTTGCTATTCGATCTGTTTGAACTCATGGTCCTTCACAACATTAATACCTAGGTGGGTAAGCCTTCCCTTTTAGTTTACCATTATTATTGTTTCTACTTTATATTTGGATTAAATTCTTTTTGTAATATTCAAAGTCTATACCAGACTTTAAATTTTACACCACAATAGCTGCAGAGTACAAGATATAAGTCATGTTTTTTAGAGTGATAGGATTAAACTAGGTAAACTAAGATTCGTAAGTGTTAGGTGGGTAAGCCTTCCCTTTTACTCGACGAGCGCCGTGCGCCGGCCCGTGAAATAAAATGGAGAATACTGAACCTTATTTATAGGAAAAACTTCATATACACCTAACTTTACTCCCACTCCAATTAGATTTAGAATCTAATACAATTAGGAAACCCAATATAATAAGGAAACCTAAATAGTATCCTAATACAATTAGGAAACAAATAATTGTGAGATCAAAAGATTTGGTGATTTTAGGACACTTTCGTAACAGTTAGTATGGAAACAAAATTAAATGTAAGGAAAATAAAATAAAATGGCACAAGTTAGAGTGTTTTCCAGAAATTCGAGTAAGGCAAGATAAAGTAAGGAAATGAAAAGATAAGATAAGATGAATCTAACTTATCATTCGAAAGAATATGACCATAATATAAAGGTTAGACAATAATACAATGAAAGCACCATAAGCAAAGAGCACCAAAACCATCAATGCACATAACCTCCCTTGCAGCAATAAGGGATATCTTAGCACTTTTAATTACAGTCAATGAAGCACCTCTCACAATATTAGTTGTTCATCGAACCTTATCTTAGAATATAAAAATCATCATTGAGTCTTCAACTATCAGCTTAAAGTTTTGGTTGTGACGATTTCATATGGTATTAGAGCTAGGTTGAGCAAGAGGTCTCAAATTCGAATCTTAACACCGCCATATTCATTTACGCAAGATGGAGGGGACCTTTGCATCATCCACATTTCAAGTTCAAAGGATATTCGCGCGAGGGGACGTTTTAATTAGCTAGAGTACAAAAATCATCAAAGTCTTCAACAATCAACTTAAACCTTTGATTTGGAAGGTTTGACACCCTATTATACTACAACACTTTTCAAGATTGTCCCTTCTTCTATATCCCACTTCTCTACTATAATTTTTTCTTAAAATACATCCCCATTGACTCGTGATACTAATAATAGTTTACCCATCATTTTAAAGGAATCTTTTGTCATTATGGAGTTTGAATATATGCATAACTTTTATAATAATCAATGCATATAGGTAATGGGTATCTTGGAAAAATTGTGGACAAAATTATTGTCACATGAAAATAAAGGCCTTCAAGTTGTGCTTTAAATATCGAACCCATTTCTTGTTCTTCCTCCTATGGACACAGAAGAGGCCAAAGGGAAAAAAGACAGAGTAGAGCATAGGGAATCCATGATGCATGTTGCATGAAATTATTAAAAATAGTAAAAGTAAAACAAAAACTTTCTTGACGTTTGAGAAGAGGGGATGCTTTATTATTCTTTTAACTTAAATATAGATAAATAACGAATAAATGAGTTGTGTTTATAATTTAATAGCTAAAAATTTTAATGAAAAGTCATAAATTGTAATAAAATTGAATTTAAAAAATTAATTTTTTGGGTCAAATGGACGGATCGGATTTGGCCGCTAGTTTTCAAGTTCAATGTTTTTTGAGTTTAATTAAGAAAATCATGTTCAAAATTCAGAAATTTCAAACGAGTTCGGGTCTGTCAGAAATTATTAGGACTAGGTACATGCATCGGTTTAATAGATAAAAAATGACAAACAATGTGGTATATGATTAGAAAATGACACCCGTGACAAATGCATCCTTTTGTTGATGTTAGACAGCTTTTATCCTCACCGACTAGAGTAATTGAGGACAATACTATTGTTTCATATTGAGATGCAAAGAATTATGCGACTAGAATTATCTTCATGTGTTGTCTGCCTCATTAATCAAGAACAAGATTGACATGGTTATAAATGACGTACATAAATATTGTCTTGTTAAAATTTAATTTGGTTAAATATTGAATGTTTAAGTAGATTGGACGAATACATGCATTATTAGTTGTTAAGATGTATCCTAAGTTGAAATTATATTCTTTTTACATAAATTTTTTAGGTTAAAATTGGCTTATCTAAAAATTTTGGTGAGACAAATTTATTTCAAAGTGACATTTTAAACATTGGATTGTGAGTAATGAATGATATTTAAATGACTTTAATCAATTTAATTAATATTTTACAAATTAGTGACTTCTAAAAAAAGAATTAGATAAATTGTTGATTAAAGATCACCACATTTTTTCACAATAAATTTATAATGTGTTGATTTCAAACAAAAACGCAAGATCTCTAATATATTGGTACTATGAAGACCCAATACTGAGTAGTAAGATATCTACCGTTTATTTCGGCCCTCTACAGTTTGAATTTTGGGGGAGCATTCCTCCTTTACCATTTCGGAGAATGCTACGGGTACGTAGAAAGTGGGGTCCAGCTTTGGACCATTGGTACCCCGTTCCCTATTTGTTACATGCCTGTTGAATTATTCCCTTGAAATAGTGGCTCAATGGATTGAATCGCTCACCTGTGTTAAAAAAGAATAGACAAGCAAAATTACAGATTGAAGAAATTTTTAAAGCAAGGCCGAGCACCTAATTGATAGTAAAGGAGCAATACATATGTATAGCTAGCCTCAAATGAAATTTAAATCCAAGTAAATTTAATTTACAACAATGGAAATGCCGTTACTTTTATTTATCTATGAGATATTTCAGCTACTTCAAACTCCAACACAGCTCCTAACACACTGCCCCTCCGCTCAGTCGTGCCTCCTAAGCAACCGTACAGTGTCCTGTCCATTGATGGATTCACCTTACCAGCCTTTGGCATGCACCATCACCCTCACAAACCTTGTAGACCAGACTTTGATTTAGACATACATAATTAAGACACTACTAATATGATTTACCTAAATGCTAGGGTATATGCATGATAATAGTACTATTCAGTTTTCAAAAAGTCCCATGGAGCATGATGTGAGTATTGATAACATCCATGACATGACATGTTTCACTTTCCACATTGTTACTTCATTTATTGTGGGGGAGATCCAAGGCGGGAGCCGGGAGCCAACTTCAACCAATGCCCATGATACACAAGTTAAGTGAAGTTCCATCTTAAAATCAATTAGTGTTAAGAGTAGCCCACTTGACTTGTGTACCATGTACTTTCTCTTTACTTTTCCGATTTGGGACATTTTTATGATAGTGTGTTTAGTTCTTTTTAAGAAAAATATTTTTCTAGAAAGTATTTCATGAGAAAAGTTTTTTATGGCGAAAAATATTTTATGATGCATGCACGAGAAAACCATGTTGGCTTAAATGTAGAGACCAATTTTGGGTTGGTCATTGTGTCTTGGGAGTAAAGTAGTAGAGTTTGAGTGATAATCAAGTTGCTGATTTGTTTGCCACTCCTTTTTGTAATTCCTTTGCTGCAAGGACTCTATTAACCCTAAAATTAGATTAGCTTTGCACTATAAATAAATAAAGCCTAGGTGTTAGGCTTATTGGTATTGCAATTAAAAGTGTTTCATCTTATACCACAAGAGATTGATTTGTAATCTCTATGTCCCTAAGGGAGTTGTGTGAGGCTCATCTGTGAGTGTTGAGTTCTCAAGTTGTAACTCTAGGAAGACTGTGAGAGATTGTGGAAATCTGTGAATCTCTGAAACACCGTTGTAATCCTCTGATAGTGCATCGTTCGTGGTTTTTTTCCGGTTTGAGCTTTTCCACGTTACTTCATTGTGTCGAATCTTTATTTATTTTTGCCCTTATTATTGTTTGTGTACTAACAATACCCTGAATATCCTAACAAACCACAAGGACTCTCTATTGATCGAGGGCAGTTCTTACTTACGGCTCAAAAGTTTAGACCTGGACCTGCATGTATTTGACATACCCCATAAAATTGGCGAGGATCCTTAGTTACAAAAGGGTAGTTTTTGTTTGGTAGATACTTGCGGTTACTTTAACTTAATTGTAGCCAGTTATTCTACAACTTGTGCCCAAAATCCACAATGCCCTTGTGATGTGGTGGTTTATTGCTGACTTGGCTAGGGAGCAGTTGGTTCATCGAAGACTTGACCATAACAAGAATCCGTGATAACCCAACTAGACTCGAGTCCTCAAGACTTCCTTGGGTGAAAATCAGTGCGAACTCATCCATTGGGTTTAAAGTCAGCCTGGAGGCGCAGAACCCATCCTAACTAAAGTCCCCGAGAACTTATTGTGTTGAAAATTGGCAAGGACCCATCTATGGTAAAGTCCACAAGGACCTGCCTAGGCTGAAAATCCACGAGATCTTGGGGATAAATGTTCCAAAATAATCACAATATTTTTTTGGGAAATTGGATTATAATAATATGAACTTTTGGCCATAGCAGACTAAATAATATGAACTTTAGATTTGGTTCTAAATAATATGAATTTTTACATCATAGTAGACTAAACAGTACACCACCGAGTTAAGTTGAACTTAACTCGATGGCGGATGACGTGGCGGCAGAGAAGGTAGGGCTAAGCTCTTTTAATTTGCTTAGTCAGCTTTGACTTGTCAAACACAACTCCCCTTCCCCCCCACCTCCCCTCTCTCTCCTCAACAAGTCTTCTTCTTCTTCTTCTTCTTCTTCTTCTTCTTCTTCTTCTTCTTCTTCTTACAAATCATGAACATGGGCATTCCTATTTGTAATAAACATGGGCATCTTACGAATTATGTTATGCATTGTCCCAACAACACTGAAGAAGTAGACAAAAATGGACCCAACAAGCCAGAACTTGTAATCGTGTAAGAAAGTCTCACCCAGCAAGGACCTTCTTGACAATAAAGGGAGTAGAAATTAGCAATGCGAGGATGAAGAAGGCGATCTGTTTGCCAGAAAACATGGGTGGGCGATGAAGAGGGCCGATTGATATCTTAGCCTTGGACTCGACGAACTCGGCCATTGAGTCTGTGAGTCGTGAGAAGTCACCCTGGTCCATATGCTCAGAATCCTTCAAATCCTTGACTGGGGCTTAACAATATGAATGTGGGGGAGGGAATTGACCCCAAAGAGATAGAAAGAGCGCTGGGAGTCCTTGAACTCGATGTAGAAGAAGAAGAGTTTGTCGACGAAGGAGGAGTCATTGAGGTTGTTGAGGTAGAAGGAGCTGGCGAGAAGTGAGAACTCAGACGAAGAATAAGAAGAAGAAGAAGCAGCATAGGTCAAAAATCACCCCTTCCAAAATTACCCAAATCTTCTCTTCTATATCCACCAAATTCCTCACTCTCCTCTCTCTCCCTCTCAATCGATGATGGTAGCTGGTTAGGATAGGGTTTCTAGGTTTACGCCATTTGAGGTGCTCTCCAATGGTGGAGCTCGAGGAAGCCACTGATGGACAATTGGAGAAGAAGAAGAAGGAAAAGAAGAATTGTTGAGGAGAGAGAAGGGGGGTTTGTGTTTGACAAGTCAAAGTTGACTAAGCAAATTAAAAAAGAGCTCACTCACACCTTCTCCGTCGCGGAGTTAAAGTTCAACTTAACTCGGTGGCGTACTATTTAGTCTACCATGGTGTAAAAGTTCATAATATTTAGAACCAAATCTAAAGTTCATATTATTTAGTAAAGTATGGCCAAAACTTCATATTTTAAAAATCCAATTTTCCTTTTTTTTTTTCTAAAATTCGCAAAATTTTGCTTTGCTTCTATGGCGTTTTAGGTATGCTTAGAGTAATTTCTACATCCAAATTTTTGTTAATGGAAAATATCTCATATTTTTGTGTCTATATATAAATTGTGCATCACGAAAACTAAACGGAAAAACCGAAATGGTTATATGATTAGGAAAGAAGAAATGAACAATTTCTTACAAAATTATTCTTTTTCATCGATTAATAACATAATTATTCTTGATTCACATAACCACGTAAAAATGGTAAAAAAAACACTTTTCTACCACCAAACTGTTACATCGAAAAATGAAGTATAGTTAATCTAGACACCCCACGCCAACATCCAAAAAAAGTAGTGATACTAATAAAACCCCAAAAAAATGACCCAAAAAAAAATAAAAAGCTATATTTACTACATTAGACTTATACATTAGAGAGCCCACTAATAAACTTAACTCCAGTAGAGGGCAACCACAAATCCCCACCCAAAAACTGGCCCACCGTATAATTATTCGCCTGGACCGAACTATTCAAAACATGATACCCAGCCCACTGAACTCTGGACCCAAGCCCAGCCCCGGGCCCAGAATTCATATACTCGGCATAATAAATCGTATCCAAATACAAATCCCCGTTCCACTCCAACCACCCCTCCGGCCTGACCGCCTCGCTTATGTACGACTCCATCACCACCGTCCTCGAGTACGCCTTCCACGGCCGCCCCAGGTACGTGTACGTCACGGCGGAGGAGTTGCTGGCGACGGTGGCGTTGGTGGCGTTGGGGGCGGAGATGAGGGAGGAGTCGGCGGAGATGTTGCAGAACTGGATGGAGAATCCGGTGTTTTCGCCGGGATCTTTGCGGCCCTGGGCGGTGATGGTGTTCTTCTGGTTGGGGAGGCCTTTTCGGGCGAAGATTTGGCAGTTTTGGAAGACGGCAACGGCGTCGCCGAACATGAAGTCGACGGTGCCGGTGATGGTGCACTCCCGGTAGAATTGGCGGTTGGAGTGGGCGTAGAGGGTGTCTTGGTAGCCCCGGAAGGCGCACCGGTAGAGGGCGGAGAGGTCGGAGTCCGAGCGGAAGGCCACGGCTTGGTGTTTCTCCGGGCCGGCGGTGTTCTGGATGGTTAGGTCTCGGGCTATGAATCCTGCTCCGGAGACGCCTGTATTGATGCGAAACTTGATTAGCTGTGTGTATCAAAGTAGAATATGTACGTATATGCATGGTGAAAGAATAGCTTCATAAAAGCTGAATTACAATATGACTTTTGGGGAGATCCAAGGGGAAAAGTCCACTTTAACTAAGGTCTATGGTAAACAAGTTAAGTGAGGTTTCATCTTAAAATCAATTGGTATTAAAAGGAGTAGCCCACTTGACTTATATATACTATGTGCTTTCTCTTTACTTTTTCGATGTGAGACATTTTACTCGTGGGTGAATTCCAACAATGACTAATGAAATTACTGTCATTAGAAAAACATTTTCCGAAGAGTTATAATGAAAGTAATTTTATATTGTAACTCATTATAATTTGTGAATAATTAATGATTAAAATTAGTCAAAATGAAAATTAATTTGGAATAGAGGGAGTAATTAATTTCGTGCATCATATGTATTATACACAAAATTAGAGCTGTGACAAAAAAATTTCAAACCTAAATTATTTAACTAGGAAAACATTGGAGCTAGACATTTTTTCATTCGAATTTTGATATTTATCGAATTGATCAAACATTTGAACATAATGTTTTTCTTTTTATATTGTCCGAATTTGATTATGATCAGAATTTAACTCCAAATTATCCAGCCATAATAGAAATGAAGTCCAAACAAGCCCTTATTATCTGAATTGTAACATTGATCAAATTTGATCGATTTGAATTTACCTTGACCCAAAATTTTGAGGTGGCTACTCAAAATGACGGCAGTAAAAGACAAAATGATGGTAGATTGGTAGTAAACGTATTGAACTAGGAATCACGATGAATTAAATGCACCTGTTACTTTGGAATGGAGGAAGTGCAAGCTAATTTTAGTGTACATAATAATACTCAGCCTGGATTGACCTAAACATAGGCATAGGACCCTCAATCCTATATAATAATGACAACACTCCTGCTCAGGCCCTGTTCTTTTATGCGGTAATTTGTGGAATGGTGTGGTCAGGTGTGGTGAAATTGTGGTGGGGTATGGTGAAATTGTGGTAGGTTATTGGTACGTGGAGTAGGTGAGGGGAGAGAATGTAAAAAGTAGAGGAGAAAAGTGAGGAGAGAGAAAAGTGAGGAGAGAGAAAAGTAATGATTTGCGGTAAAATGTGGTGGGTTGTAGCAAATTGTGATAGGTTGTGGCACCGCAGAAAAGAACAGGGCCTTAGTAGTGAAGTAATGTTCGAATAATTTATACACTCAAGCCCTCTTCATGTGGATAATGGTATAATACAAAATGTGATATAATATGGTATAGTGAAACTTATGGTAAAAAATGATCAATGTAGACCTATGGCAAGTGTTAGAAGAGAGAAAGTAAAAAGTAAAAGAGAAAAGTGAAGAAAAAGAAAGTTATAATTATTATGATAAAATGTGGAATTGGATGGTATAATATAAAAATATTGTAATAAATGTAGTAAAAGAATGGAGCTTGAGGTCGTTTGGAGGATAAGAATAAATTGATAAAGTTTGAGAAATTTTGATTGGAAAAGTGCTAAAGAGAACGTTGAAATATTAGAAAACTTAGATAATTATATAATGCGTAATATAATTATTTTTTTTATATATATAAATGTTATACAACTTTGTAAAACTTTTCACATCATCTCATAACTTTACCAATTAAAGGCTGTACTACCTCAGTTCCAAATTGTTTGTCCATCTACCTAACTACTTTTATTTTATAATTCCAATAATTGTAATTCTTATTATACCCCTAAGAAATATTCTTTTGTTTCTTTTTATTTTTCTTTACATGAGAAAAGTAAGGACAATTCTGGTACATTACACATTTTTCACCCCATTTCCCATGACCATTGGACTTTTAAGGCCGTGTTCTATACTGCGGTTGGCAAACTGCGGTGCCATACGGTACCGCAGTTTGCCACAACCCACCACATTTCACCGCAAATCATTACTTTTTTTATCTCTTCACTTTTCTCTCTCCTCACTTTTCTCCTCTACTTTTTACATTCTCTCTCCTCACCTACCCCATATACCAATAACTTACCACAATTCCACCACACCTCACCGCAAAATAACGCAGTATAAAACACGGCCTAAATATAGTCGGATGGACAAACAATATGTGACGGAGGTAATAGGTAATTAGGGTGAAATACAGAAGTGGTAATTAAAGACAAAGATAGTTGTATGCAGAAACTAGGAACGTGGGTGGGGCATACATTATACATAAGTAGATTAACTAGGGTCAGATCACACATGGAAGCCAGGCGGTGAATGCTGACTTTAAACAGCGTGCATGATCTTGCATTGCATGAATCTATACGCATATGGCATGGACCCACTTGTGTCCTATCTCATTATCTTACTCTACTAATTAATCCACCATATTGCTTGCATAATTGCATGTGTTACTGGTACTCAATACTGGGGCATGCAAAAATAAAACAGGGCCCTGAAAAGGTGGGGTGCTGAGCTAGAGGGCAATTGGGCAAACTAGGGAATCCATAAAGAAAGAAAGAAAAAGAGGGAAGACTGGAATATCAAAAAATTATTTGGAGGTACCTGAATATTTGGAGAAACTATTTTTTGGTACCCCAATTTTTCAAAAATTCATTTTAAGGTATTCTTATTTTTTGGGTTAGTAATTATTTGATGCTTTCCCAGCCATTAATTTTATTAAGTGACCGAAATACCCTTATTCTTCTTCTTTAAGGGTATTCTTAAAAAATGGAATACCAAGGGTATTTCGGTTACTTAACCAAATTGATGACTAAAAAAGCATCTAATAATTTCTAACAAAAAAATAAGGGTACCCAAAATGAGTTTTGAAAAATTAAGATACCTGAAAATCATTTCACCAAAAGTTAGGGTACATCAAAGTAATTTTTTGCTTAATATATGATAATATCTGTGAATGCAGATCTTGTGGTTTGCTGCTTTTAATATTTATTTATTATTTACGTAAACGCGTACACTGCTTCTGCATGCTTCTCGGTCCCCCTCGCTTTTAAATTCCATTCTTCCTCTATGTAACTGTAAATGCATGCCCACCACTTCACCCCTAGATTGTGATTTGTGACACCACCCTTGAATTTTAACTCAATTCATCCTATCTTTATTACTCCTATCTTTATTATTCCTACATAATTAATGTATAATTAAAACTATGGATTACTACCTTCGTCCCATTTTATTTGTCCATTTACCTAGCTTAAGAATATCAATGCATATTAGGAATTGAGGTAAAAAGTTTGTATTCTACCCAAAATATACCTACTTTAATTGAAGATAATAGTTATTGGAATTATAAAAAATAAAAAAAGAATTTATTAATTAAGGATAGAAAAATAATTACAGTTGTTGGAATTATAAATAAGACAAATATTTTGGGACAAAGAAGTTAGGTAAAAGGACAAATATTTTGGGACGGAGGTAGTAATAAACATAGGTTGATTTAGTCTATTATAATTTGTTTAGAATAATGTATAGTTCATATTTTTTAGTTAATTATATTTTTTAGTGTTTCTATATAAGATTAAAATGTTATTTATTTTATAAAAATTGGAATTAAACAATCAATATTTTGGGAGTAATGGAAAGAATCTC
Organism: Portulaca oleracea; assembly: GCA_029582165.1. Lineage (NCBI taxonomy): Eukaryota > Viridiplantae > Streptophyta > Magnoliopsida > Caryophyllales > Portulacaceae > Portulaca > Portulaca oleracea. The sequence continues at coordinate 28,155,019 of CM055890.1, forward strand.
AACTTACAACCTTTTCTTATCGCTAAGTTGAACTTTGACCTCAATTATTTTTATTGTCCACCATCAATTTAAACTTGCCGCCGGACTTGTACAGTTAAATGGATGAACTAACAGAAGCGTCGAACTTCTAACCATGAAAAATCTATTTTTTGAGGTGTTTTTTTGGATTTACAACATAACTAGTATACTTTTAGTGATAGACAACAAAAATAACTAAAATTAAAATTCAGCTTAGCAATGACAAAGTTGTAAATTGAGATCATTTTGTTTCAAGTACCAAAGAATAGATCACTTTATTTCAATTTTGGCAGGAGGATTCAATTTTCAATCATTATGCTTATCCAAATGAAGTTCTAGACTTCAACAACAACAATTTTCAAACAATATACATTGATGACGAGTATAAGATTTGCCTTTTACTAGTTATTTTACACGTACCTGATTTTGTGTTTTTGTGAATGATGTGTGTACATAAGTCATTTTCAACTAATAATTAGAGCACCCTTGGTCCCTAACTCCCTATATCCATCTCACCTTAGGTGGTTTGGACAATTCTTGGTTAATGTCAACACATATTCTTGTACATTTGTTTCCCGACTTGCCATATATATTGACAAAATGTTGAAATGACACAATAATACTTCCCCTCTCCCATTTTAGTTGTGATTTTAATTAGTTTATTTTTTATTTCTCATTATATGTTACTTTGTTATTTGTTATTTTCTCAGCCAACAGAAAGTTGCAAATACTTTAAAACATAAATAGTTGGAGGAAGTATTCAATTTGCATTGAAATTTCTATCCTCCATTGAAACCTATTTAAGAGAATTTACCCTGTTTAGATTATGTAAATCATTTTACAAATTAAACTTATGTCTAAATTAAAACTAATGAATTTTAATTGATAATTTCTTCATATAATATTTTATTAAAAATTCCAATATTATACTTTAAGGATAATATTTTTCATTATGAACCGTTACTTTTATATAATAAATCATTGCATATATTAAGAAATTTATAATCAAAATTTTCTAAATTTAACAGCAAAAATTCTAAACACGACAACTAATATAGAACAAAGAAGTTAAGAATCTAATAATAGTAATTTTTATATTATAAGTAATTATATATATTAAGAAATTTATGATCAAAATTTTCCAAATTTAATGACATAATTTCTAGAAATGACCACTAATATAAGACAAAGGAGTATGAAACAATAAAAACCACTTAAGTGACAACGATATAATACTTATTTTTTGGACTCTCAGTCAAATATCCAGGACCAGAGTAGTTTAAGCCTTAAGGTATGTGCTACCTAACAAAAAAGAATGTTACGTGGAATAAGTTGATAAATAAATAAAGAGGTTGGTAATATGTCTTACCAAAAGTTGCACTACGGTAGGTGGTCCATCCATCAATGAAGCTCCGATTCCCGGTTATAACCGTGACGTCCATCCCATCTCCATACATCATAATGTTGGTCTTCTTCCTCTTTATCTCCACGTTCTCCTCGTACACCCCTTTCTTCACGTAGATCACGAACCGGTCCGGGCTGTGGTTCGGTGCAGCCTTGACCGCGTCCATGATCCGGGTGAAGTTCCCCGTCCCGTCCTGGGCCACCACCGCGTCCGGGATCAGGCCCGACCCGGAGGTCTGTAGGAGTCTACGGTCCCCGGGTCGGACCCATGAGGGGAACCAGGACCCGCCGGGCCTGGGCCGAGCCTTGTCCCGGCCCGTGGGGAGAGGGACGGGATGGACCATGTGGAGGACCTGTTGGACCAGGGAGGAGACCTGGTTGATGCTGCCGGCGACCAGGGTCTTGACCATGCTGCTCGTGCCTTCGAACCCAGCTAAGCAAGTGTCTTGGTTGACGAAGGCCGCACTTAGCCATGTCTTTAGATCTGAACCTAGATCCCCTGTTCCGTTCCCTTTTCCTGGGCACAAAGAATAAATTTAACTTATCATTCTAAATAATAGAGCCTGAATCTCAATATATAATGTAAGGTTTGAGCATATTCTAATATAGACAGTGAGAGTATTAACGGTATAAAAAGAAATTATACTTACATCGATCTTTATTAGTACTCGAGTAGTGGCTAGGGGTATTTTCTATGCCACTTCTTACTCTAAAAAATAGGGTCATCTTGTATCCTTGAATGGATAATCGTCTTTAAACTAACCTAACCTCCTCTGTCCCTCAAGACCAACAAGAGGTATTACATGAATATTTACCCGTTGTCCATACTCCATAGGTTACGCCTTTCAGCCTAATCTTAGGCCCTAACTTATCTTTTGTGGAAGGACCTTTCGTGGGAACCTTTGGATTTTCGGGGCATTTGACTCTCACTAATTAGTTACTTTGGATAAAAGTGGAAACATCAATGCAATACAAAATTTGAGGTAGAAATATATTAAAATAACTAAAATATTTTTAATTGTTGTTAATTTATAGGTTTTAAGGTCATTTATTAAGGGTAAAAATAGTAAAATTGTCATTGAAAATGTAATATGAAAAATAATTAATGGAGACGAAAAAAATTAGTTAAGTGGACAAATAATCAGTGACAGAGTAAATAGTAATTACGAATAAAAATATTATTATCCCTAATTAACATGGATAAATATAAACGAGGGAACTAAAAAAACTAAAATTATAAAGTGAAGAATATTATAAAATTAAAAACTGTTTAAAATGACAAATATTATAGAATAGGGAAATAGTAATCAAAATTGAAACTTTATTGCATTTGATATAAAAATGTTTATAATAAATATTCCATCAAAAAAATGTTAATAAATATAAGCCGCAATCTGTCATTTGAATAAGGTGAATCCTGATTTTGCAAATGTCAAAATATGCATCATAAGCATTTAATTCCCCTCATAATAAATTGCAAGGTATAAGAAGTTAATAGGGCATGAATTGGACCATCTAGTTGGGGGACGGATAATAAAGACTTCCCTTCTTACCTGTCCGTCCTTAGATCTCAACCAACTAATAATTAAAAATCTACAGCTAAAGATTAGTGAGGCCGACAAAGATTGGTTGTGACGTTGGCATTATTCGCGACGAAAATCAAGAAACTGCAACAAAACTGTTCATGGAGCAGTGACAAGAAGATAAGAGGGTAATTTTATGGATAAATGTTAGTTGTTGTTTAATTTACTACTATTTTTTGTTTTGTTTTGGTGAATCTTGTTATTTTGTTGTCTTACTGTTTGAATGTAACTTTTGTTACTAGATCTTTGACCTTAAAGAGCTTTTAATAATGAAAAAAAAAAAGATTGGTGAGGCCCCAATTAAGTTGGTTGCAACACTAGTTAACTTGAATATGCATCTTCAAAGTACAAAGAAACAGTTATGAGCTTTTTCTTTTAATTATAAAGCGAATAATATGTGTAGACCAGTAGATGTGATAACCAGCTAGCAAAATCTAAAAAGAAAAAAGAATATGTTCCTCTTTACCTAATTGTTAAGCAAGATAACTACTTACTTCGTTGATTACTTATTAATTATAATAAATATTTATTAAAAATTATAATGACGATAATTTCATATTATAATAATGTATTATTAAAAATAATTAATAATCAAAATTTAATTAAAGAATAAATATTTTGGAACAGAGATGGCACATTACTATTACTATTGGTGTTTTTTTTTATTTGAACAAATGAAGGTCAATTGAGTAGCCTACAAATGAGAAGCCTCAAGAGAGAAGAGTACGTGTAGGTAGTAAATCCCAACGTGCACAAATCAATCATAGTCCAAAATTCCTACTACATATATAGGGATTAGGGGATACTTTTCTAATATTTTACTAAAATTTTGATTACTGGTTTATCGATTTTGGTAACAATTTATATTATTATTAAATTTATAATTAAAAAATATTGTCATAGACAATATAATATCTTAGTTAATTATATTTGAATGATGACTTGGGTATGTGTGTATTGTGAATTTTAAAATTTATTATTTATGTTTGGATTCTTCTAGTTCCATGAGAAGATTTGCATTGTCTTGAAAGAAAATATTGTGCTGTAATTTTTGGTAAAATACTAATGTAAAAATTTGAAAGTGACAATATAATTAATTATTTCTTTGTGTTATTAAAGATCGAGTGTACTATTTTTCCATTAAAGGATTGAGATTTTCTGTTATAAAATTTTCCCATTTTAAAAGGTTCAAACTTAAGATTTTGCTTAAATAAAATAAATGTCAAACTATTTTTTAAACATTGGTAAGTTATGTCATCCACTTAGGCCCTGTTCTTTTATGCGGTGTTTTGCGGTATGTTGTGGTGAAATTGTGGCAGATATGGTGAAATTGTGGTGGGTTTTTTTTGTATGTATATATAAATATTATATTGGTAATTGTGAAAAAGTAATTGAAAAAAGTGAGTTGAAATATTGTATTGGTAATTATGAAAAGTAATTTGTGGTGAATTATGGTAGAATGGTATGTTGTGGTGGGTTGTGGTAAAATACGGTGAATTGTGGCACCGCAGATTGTCAACCGCAGAAAAGAACAGACAGGGCCTTAGATGTTCATTACATGGCATATAATATACCACAATGCAACTCATATAATATATCATGATGCAACTAATACCAATTAAACTGAAAATTCTTGGCTATGTCAAACTATTTGAATTATAAAATACTTTATGAATTATAAAATGTAGATATTATAAAGTTATTTGGAGAGAGAATAGAATACCATTTTGAGAAGCATATAGAGACCAATCCAGCTCTTGGGAAGACAAATCAAGCAAGTCAAGGCAGTCATCAATGGCATTGCCAACCCTAAAATCTTCCCCAAACATGCCAGCAAACCTGGCCACCATGGAAGCAACTTCAAGCAGGCCATTAATGGTGGATCTCAGTGTATCAGTAAACACCGACATTGGCACATTTAAGCACTCCATACCCACCACTTCATCCGCCGGCATCGCCGCCACACTACGGTGGGGGCCCGCCGTTAGGGCCGCCACCATCAACATAGTCACCATCACCAGACTCGGAGGGAGTTTCCCCATTTTGGGTCACCTAAAAAATGAAGTAATGTAGAACAAATAATTTAGCTACAAAAGTATTGATGAAGCTCTCTTTTTTATTTTTACCTCAAATTGTGTTGTCTACTTTATGTGTACAAGGTAGGAAAATAGTTGTAATATGGTGGGTTTATGATGTGCAAGGTGAAGGAGAGTGTGTGTATATATAGGAAGGTTGTTGGTCTAATCAAGGGGCTTGACAACGAGGGGCTCTAAATTAAAGTGGGCATTAAATGGGGTTTTGGGAAAGGTGTGGTGATATAGGTAGGCAAATTTATTTGGGAAGCCATGACTAGGCCCCTAGCTAGCTAGATGCATTAAGACTTGGGACTTGGGAGCTTCCTTCATAGCTAACACTCCCTCTCTTCTTAAATATTTGTTCTAAAATAGTAATTATCCTTATAGACTATTCCCTCTATATCATGTTAATTGTTATTTTTGAAAATTATGTAGTCAAATTTTAAAATTTTGACTATAAAATTTTAAATATATACAATAACTAGTTATATAAAATTACTATTATTAGTCTATTAGATTTGTAACGAAAAATATTAGCGTAAAAGTATGATATTGCAATTGTTAATAAAATATATAAGAAATTATCTGTCAAAAAGTGACATTGGAGATCGTGATAGCTAATTAAATGATAATTAATATGTAGTAGAATGAGTAATATACAGTTAATTTTTAAATTTTTTATCAATAATTTCTCGATATATAGAATGATTTATTAGAACCATATGATATTACTAAGCGCTATTGAATTTTAAAGCAATTTCTTTTAAAAAAAAAAATCAAAGAAGAGTGTTGGAATTCGTAGAAAATCAAATGTGATAGATATTTAAAAAGAATTGGAATATTGTTTATACTTCGGCTTTCCACATTGTTAGTCGTAAATAAGCCTGTATAGTCAATTTTTACAAACTTTAACCATTAATTATTGAATGTATATAATGAATCAAAATATCGCATATCATGATTAGGTTTGTTATGAAAAATGACTTCATATGAATAAAGTAATGTAGATTTTGTAAATGTAATCTTTAGAAATTGAAAGTTAAAGTAAGACATTAGAAAATGTAAAAGTGAAAACTGATAATTACTATAATATAAAGAAATTAACATTTAAAGAGCCTTTCTCTAGCAATATTCGTGTTGTCTACAATTCTATATATTCAAGAAGTTTAGGGCATGTATGTTCTTCGTAGTTTATTTTGACAAAATTAATTTTAAATCAAACTTATATGAACTTATGCGGAGCCTTTTTCTTTAACCTATTTATGATAAAAGCTTCTTCTATAATTTGTACATTTATTTATAAAAGGGATTTTTAAAAGGGATTTTAGACGTTAATATGCTATATTTTGAGAGTATTGAACAATACTATTAAGATTAACAAAGATAACCCCAAGTCGGAAAGAAAAAAAAAACCACGAACGATGCACTACTAAGGGATTATAAGTGTTTATCAAAGATTTCCAGACTTCCCCAATTTCTCACAACCTCCCTAGAGTACAACTTGAGAACTCAACACTCACATACGGGCCTCACATAACTCCTTCAGGGACATAGAGATTACAGATCAATTTCTTGTGGTATAAGATGAAACACTCTCAATTTCGATGCCAATATGCCCAACACTTACGCTCTATTTATAGTACAAGGGTAACACAATTAATTAGGGTTAACAAATAGAGTCTTTGACAGTCAAGGAATTACAAAAGAGGCGACTAACAATAAATGCGATGGCAAATCAGCAACTTCTAGCAACAAAAAAGCGCAACGGCGCCAGAAAAGGCCAACAATGATCAGACCATAGTGGTCACTAGCCATCCCGACCCTCAGGTTTTCTTGCTCAACTTAGAACCCATGCTTATCCTTCTCTTTTTCAACCCAATTCTTCAATCCTTCTTGCCCAAAACCCAACCTAATAACCACAATTCGGGCTCCACACTATCAACCCAACAATTTCCTACTTGGAGACCAAATTATAATTGCAACCTTCATCGGTCATCAACACCACCACTTGTCCTCGAATTCTCTTAGTCCATCCACCTCTTGTTCAGCAAAGATCAATAGAGGTCTTAATTGACCTCCCATCAACTCCTATTTTATTAACAACTCCCACTTGAACTGATCGCGCGCCTATAACTTTGACATACACATCCTCGTCAACAACTTAAGAGAATTTTTGATTGAAGTTTACCTCTTGTTGAACTTCTCGAATCCCCGTGCAAGTTAGAAGAGTTCTTCGATAGACCGTTCGTTCTCGTATCCTCAAGCAGAAACCTCCTCGTTTATGGTACCCTTCTCTCATTAGAGAAGCTAAAACGCCTTTTATGAGTATGAACAAGCTTGTTACGTTAGAATTATCAATGACAGTATACAACTTCCCCACTTTCCCGTCATTTGCAATTATCAGAGATCCTTTCATAACCTTCCAAGGACCATCCCCAAATCTCGTCGTGTACCCGTCCTCATCCAATCGACCCACTTATACAAGGTTCTTGGCCAGACCTGGGACATACAGATCATTCTTCAACCTTCAAGGCTCACCCTTAGAAGTTTCAATGCTCACATCACCTCTCCATAGCACCTTTAGACTTTGACCGTTTGTAAGCATGCTGTTGGGTTGAATGTGAAGACCAATTTTGGGTTGGTCTCTGTCTCTTGGGGAGCAAGGTAGAAGAGTTTGAGTGGGAATCAGGTTGTTGATTTGCTCCACTTCCTTTTTGTAATTCCTTTGCTGTAGGGACTCTATTAATCCTAAAATTGTGTCAGCCTTGTACTATAAATAGAGCCTAGGTGCTAGGTTTATTTGCATTGCAATTGAGAGTGTTTCATCTTATACCACAAGAGACTGACCTGTAATCTGTGTGTTTCTGAGGGAGTTGTGTGAGGCTCAACTGTGAGTGTTGAGTTCTCAGGTTGTAACTCTAGGAAGGTTGTGAGAGATTGTGGAGGTCTGGGAATCTCTGAAACACCGTTGTAATCCTCTGATAGTACATCGTTCGTGGTTTTTTCCCGGTTTGGGTTTTTCCACGTTAATTCCTTGTGTCGAATCTTTATTTATTTTTTCGCCTTTATTATTATTTTTCTGCTAACCACACCCTGAGAATCCTAACAAGTGGTATCAGAGCTTTGGTTGGAGCGTGGTTGATCTGCAGACTGAGAAGCAATGACAGGCGCTATTGTGAAGATTCCGAAATTCGATGGGAAAGACTACACATGGTGGAGGATGCGCGTTGAGAATGTGCTCCGCCAGCAAAGGTTGCACCTTGGGATGGGTGATAAGCCAAAAGAGATGGAACAGAAGGATTGGGAAGAGCTTGATGGTCAGGCATTCAGTACGGTCAGGCTGACGCTAGCTCAGGAACGTGGCTTTCAACGTCAAAGATCAGAAAACGACAAAAGACCTGCTCGAGGCCTTGCAAAACACATATGAGAAACCTTCGGCGGTGAACAAGGTATATGTGTTACGTCGTTTGTTTGAATTTAAGATGCATGGGTCTGGTGATATGCATGATAGTGTGAATGAGTTGAATATGATACTATCAAAATTAACCTCTGTGGGATTTAAGTTCGACGATGAGATGAATGCTAATACACTATTGGCTACCTTACCTAAGTCATGAGAAAATTTTGTGACTTCTGTAACTTCTTCAACTAAGAAGGATGAGAAACTGAAGTTTGGGGAAATTAGAGACTTGGTCCTGAATGAAAGTATTCACAGGAAAGATTCCGATGTGTCTGAGTCTGCAGGGGATGCTTTGACTGTCAGGGGTAGGAGGAATAGTGGGAGTTCGGGTCGGGGTCGATCAAAATCTAGAGGTCGAAACATGGAGGAAGTGTTGTGTTGGAACTGTGGTGATAGAGGTCATTTTCGTAGGGATTGTCCCAAACCTAAGAAGAGCAGCCATAATGACCAGGACTCTATATATTCTGTTGAGGATTTTGGTGATGCCTAACTTTTTGTGTTGACAAGTTAGAAGGGGGTTGGGTGATAGATTCGGGTGCTTCGTTTCACTCTTCATCTAGCAAGGAGGCCTTTAGCAATTTTGTGAGTGGGAGGTTTGGCAGGGTTAGGGTTGGAAACGGTCACAACCTAAAGGTGCTAGGAAGAGGTGATGTGAACATTAAAACTTCTAAGGGTGGAACTTGGAGGTTGAAGAATGTTCGGTATGTCGCGGGTCTGACCAAGAACCTTGTATCTGTGAGTCAACTGGATGAGGAGGGGTTCACGGCGAGATTTGAAGATGGTCATTGGAGGGTAACGAAAGGATCTCTAATAATTGCAAATGGCAGGAAAGAGGGGAAGCTACATTCTGTCATTGATAACTCTAACATGCCGGTTCATGCTCGTCAAAGGCGTGTTAGCTTCTCTGATGAGAGAAGGGTACCAGAAACGAGGAGGTTTCCGGTCGAGGCTACGGGAACGGATGGTCAGCCGAGGAACGCATCTAACCTGCACGAGAATGCGACAAGTTCAACACGAGGTAAAATCCCAATCCAAAAATCCACTAAGTTGTTGACGATGATGCGTATGTCGAAGTTGCAGGGGCGTGATCAGTTCAAGTGGGAGCATGTTGCTAAAAGAGGAGTTGATGAGAGGTCAACTGAGACCTCTGTTGATCTTTGCTGACTAAGATCGAGATGGATGCACTAAAGGATTCGAGGAGGTGTTGAAGTGGTGATTGATGATAATCGACAAAGGCTGCGTTTACAATTGGTCTCCAAGTGGGAAATTGTTGGGTTGAATGTGAAGACCAATTTTGGGTTGGTCTCTGTCTCTTGGGGAGCAAGGTAGAAGAGTTTGAGTGAGAATCAGGTTGTTGATTTGTTCCACTTCCTTTTTGTAATTCTTTGCTGTAGGGACTCTATTAATCCTAAAATTGTGTCAGCCTTGTACTATAAATAGAGCCTAGGTGCTAGGTTTATTTGCATTGCAATTGAGAGTGTTTCATCTTATACCACAAGAGATTGACCTGTAATCTGTGTGTTTCTGAGGGAGTTGTGTGAGGCTCAACTGTGAGTGTTGAGTTCTCAGGTTGTAACTCTAGGAAGGTTGTGAGAGATTGTGGAGGTCTGGGAATCTCTGAAACACCGTTGTAATCCTCTGATAGTGCATCGTTCGTGGTTTTTTCCCGGTTTGGGTTTTTCCACATTAATTCCTTGTGTCAAATCTTTATTTATTTTTTCGCCTTTATTATTATTTGTCTGCTAACCACGCCCTGAGAATCCTAACACATGCATAACCTTGCCAAACCTCAAAATTACTCATGGACTCCCTACTAGACGAAGAGTGAAATGATGCACCTGAATCTACCACCCAACTCATTTCTAACTTGTCAACACTAACAGTTAGGGCATCATTCGAATCCTCGGCAGAATTTACCGAGTCATGGTCATTATAATTATTCTTCCTGGGTTTAGGATAATCCCTAGGAAAATGACATCTGTCACCACAGTTCCAACACAACACACATATCCTAAACCCTATACACTAACAGTTAAAGCACATCCTCAAGGCGTATCCTCCATTGCACGTAGTCTTTTCCATCGAACTCCGAAATCTTCACAAATGCGTCCGCCATAACATCTCATTCTGCAAATCAACAACGCTCCAACCAAAGCTTCGATACCAGTTATTAGAATTCTTATGGAGTTGTTAGCATATACACAATAATAAGGGCGAAAAATAAATAAAGATTTAACACACAAGTAATTAACGTGAAAAAACTCAAATCGAAAAAAAAACCACGAACGATACACTATCAAAGGATTACAAGTGTTTATTAGAGATTCTCAGACCTTCATAACCTCCCACAACCTTCCTAGAGTTAAAACCTGACAACTTAACACAAAGATTACATGCCAATCTCTTGTGGTATAAGAAGAAACACTCTCAATTGAGATACCAAAAAACCTAACACCTAAGCTCTATTCATAGTACAAGGATAACCTAATTAATTAAGGTTAATAGAGCCCTTGGTAGGCAAGGAATTACAAAAAAGGCAGCTAACAGTAAAGATTAGGGCAAAATCAGCAACTTCCAAAGAATGAATATCAGAGTAACGCTAAAGCAGCCCACCACAGTCAGGCTGTGGTTGCCATTGGCCATCCTAACCCTCGGTTTTTCTTGCTCAACTTTGAACCCATGCTTATCCTTGTCTTTTTCAACCCAATTCTTCAATCCTTCTTGCGCAAAACTAGAACCCAATCACCACAATTTGGGTTCCACACTATCAACCCAACAAATACTACACTATACAATTTTCTAATATGGTCATAGATTTTCCTTGAATTTCGACATAAGAATAATACTTATTGGAATAAAATTAGGTACTAGGTTTAAGGTGAATTGCGAAATACCTCTTTCGTTGCAACACGTCTCCTTTGGACTAAAAAAAGGGAAGGAAGAAAGCGAGTGGGTAACACTAATTCCTCATCCTCTAATCAGTCCTTCCCGTAGGTTAGTTTCTCAACGAATAAGTAAAGATCAGCCCTTTGTCTCTGTGTTTTCACATCGAGAATTCTTTGCAGATGAAGAGATGTCAAAGGGACTTCTTACTTCCAAAATGGATCCTCCTACATCTATATATAAATGCTGGTTTATCAAGAATACGCAAGAAAAGCACTTTGAATTGTTGATTGATCGCCAGAGATGGCTTAGAACCAATAGTCGAAAATTTGGATGCACTCACGTTCCTATAATCCGAACCTAATTTCGACTCTAATTTAGGTTTGTCCAATTCACTTGGTCCCGAAATACCCGAAATAATCGAATATCAGACATCAAGTTTTTGGTTTGTTGTACAACTCATCCGAACTCGAAATGGCGTGGCCATGAATTTGATGACCCTTCTCCCTTCGTTCCATATTATTATGCTTATAGGGTGTGAAGCAAATAATTGCAACTTTGACTATTAATTAAAGAATATTGTACAACTTTAAAATGTCTCTCAATAAACCTCTTAATTTGTGGGAGGAAATCTGCTTACATTTGAATATACCATACCACGGTCGAGCGTGTTTCCTTGAATGATTTCAAATATGATTTTTGGATTGTAATATATTATTATTTGGGGTATTGAGTCTAAATAACGACTTTTACTATTGGATAGTACGTAGCCTCTATTCTTTCCTGTAGTAATTAAGGTTAAGTTTATCTGCATTATCCATATTTTATCAACTTTACCACACAACTTATTTTCACTTAATCTACCTTATATATAAATATATTTAAAATTTCATACATTTAATAAGTGATGTGGCTGATCATTTTTAGTTATTTTAGTCTCTTTCTTCTTTCTTGTTTTGTCTCTGTTGGCAAAAAGAAAAATTATTAAAAACTAATGAACACTTTTTAACCTTTGTCCACTCTAAGCACACTTTACCAATCTTATCCACCTTTATTCACATTTTATCTATTTATTAGCACAACTACTTAACCAATCACAGAAAAGAACAAGACAATTGTATACCTGACATATGAGTCTATTTTTCAAATTAAATTACCGAATTACATGAATATTGATTCTATTTTTGATGGTCTGATAGGTGGCACAAAGGTTTCCTAGTGAAACTTAGTCACTATTATTAACTTAGGTTAACTCAAATTTCCCCAGTGAAACTTGGTCACTATTATTAACTTAGGTTAACTGAAATTTCCCAATGAGACTTGATTACTATTTTTAGAGGCATTAGACCCATGCAAATATTTATATAATTATGAAGATTAAGAGGGGAGGAAGAGATTAGATGGAAAAAATATGATAAGGAGATGACTTTAATCTAAATTAACAATAGTAATCACCAATTTCTAGTAGGAAATATTTGTGCCCCACATCATTAAAAATTGAGTCAAGTTTCATATAATTCAATTGGATAGTAATGAAAAATAGGCTCATATATTGGGTCTACTATTGTGCAGAGTCGATATATCTGGGTCTAAGATACAAATATATTATTATATATATTACAGTCAAAAACTATTAAAAATATTTTTATATAAAATAGTGTTGTAGTTTTTGTAAATATATAAAAATATATTATTATTTAAAAATCAAAATAGTATGGTTGAAATCGAGAACTTTCAAATATAACCATTATTGTGGAACAGAATGAATAATAAATTTGTCCTATCAACTTGAGACCTTGAGTTACTTAAGTCGGTGAATTAACGATGTTGCCTTTCTTTTTCAATCAATCAGATTAAAAAATATTTTTTTTTCTTTTATGATGAAAACAAAAATAGTAAGGAGAAAAAAAAATCAGCACAAAAGACAATAAATAATTTGTTTTGTTATGGGTTACTCACCTAACATCAGTCAATGGAAAATCAACCTTTTATTCTATAGGTGCAAATTTTCCAGTCACTTTTGGAAAAAAACATAAAATGCCAAACTGGTTTTCTGCGTTTATCATTGGCAATTTATGCGCACACGTACGATGTGCAAAAGTTATTTTTTTTAATAGTCAGAAGCCAAAGGTTATAATAAAGCATCAAAAATACAATAAAACATCACAAAATAATAAAAAATATCGTAACGCAAACCAAAGACAATCAGCAAACAACAGAAAGCTACAACCACAAAAGGTCAATAATATTTAATTGAATGGATGGTAACTAGGATGTATAAAAAGTAATATAAGGACAATAATGTAAGATCATATCAGTATCAGTAGGTAACTTACAACTTTTTATACATTAAAAAAATTATATGAGCTTACAAATAAATGAGCTATGGAATAGGTCAACCTGGGCTTGGATTAACCACACTTGCCCACGCAAGCGTGGTATGAGCTGTAGGGCGCTTATTAGGCGCACTTGGCATGTGAGCTCGGTGGTCTTCCCCCCCCCCCCCCCCCGGCAGTCTTTGTTCTCGTTTGTTTGCGAGGGTCAACTGGGTATTTCCCTTGAGAGAAGGGTCACCTAGTGTCCTGTTACTTACCTTAGTTTATAAAAAAAATTAAAATATTAATAGAATTTTATAACAATGGGCCAAATAGTTGTAAGTTGGATGGCAACTGAGTGCAAGTGCGTGCAGTTGAATACATGTATATAATTGTAGCTGCACTTGTATAAGTACAATTGAATGGAGGCTACTGCAAGTATGCAGGGACGGAGCTGCCTTAGGGAAAGAGAGGGCAATTGCCCCCCGACCTAGATAAAAATTTGTAGATATTCTGATAAAAAATAGACATATGTGATTGATAATATAATTGGCAAGATTATATCTTAACAAGTCAAATGTCTTGTGTTAGTTTTCTTTGTTATTTTTTACCTAACACGAATAGTATCACATTCTTTCATATCTATTGGATACTCTTTTATTTTTTTTATTTTTAAAATTTTTGATTTCATAGTTTGTTGTTTCATATTACCAATTTATCATTATTTAATTAAATTTTTAATTTTTCAACCTCTTCATATATATCCTTCCATATATTTAGTTAATATTTTGGCCCCCATCACAATATGGGCTGACTTCATCCCTGCAAGTATGATTAGTTAAATAATCTAAAATACAGGCCTTTTGCACATTTATCCCCTCTCTTTGAATAGAACTGTACAAATTTTTACTTTTTTTTTTATTTATGAGAGGTAAAGCACATCAATTTATTATTCCCCTACTATGAATTGGCTCCTACTTTTTGGATATAAGCCATCAACGATTTCTACATGCGAAGATCGAGGTACGTAGTAGGTGCCAAAACCTAAGCACAATGTCTACCAAGTAAGGCCTAACCACATTTTTTTGGTGTACAAAGCACAGTCTGTATATAGTACTTTTGCATAGTATTAAAGTTGCATAAGGAGACACTCAACCTAAGAGGATGAATCCTCCTTGGTACTTAGGAGTAAGTACATGGATTCGTCTTTAACATGAATTGCAATAGGTAAATTATATTTGACAAATAAGTTGTTAGGTTCGAGTACAAATCATGTAATGTAGAAATAACATGGCGATTTTTATTGATAATAGTGTAATTATTTGTGACCAATTGATGATCCATCCATTATTTATTGGCAAAATGTCCAATAATGATTGTCTTGTTAATAGGTTGTGTCGTGCCAGTGAATGACACCAAAGTCAACTTTTGAACAACTTGTTTAGGGTGAGCATTTGATCCGAGTTTGTGATTCTTGGATATTCTTTTAGGTTGGGTGGTTCTAAATAGGTAAGGCGTTGTGAAAAGTATCGAAGAAAGTTATATTAAGAGTCCACAAGCAATAATGATGGAACTTAGGGTCTTCTTTTCTAGCAATTGTTATTGATGACATTGTTTTCTATGACATTTAGTTTGTTAGTTTGGTACCAATAAATTAAATATAAGTACGTTAAATTACTGTAAATGTACGTTTCATTACTGAGAGTTATTGCGACTTATATAAACTATATAAAAATAATTATTTATTTATAGATTTTTATAACATAAAACTATGCATAAAATGTGAACTCGATCTCAATAATATGGTTGATAAAATTAGACAATTATTCATATTTATTAACAAAGTTAATAAGTGTTATAATACTTCCGTAATTGATAAATATATACAATTTTTAGAGAAAATATTATTAAAAATTAAAAAAATGTTGTCTTTTAGGTTAACGGATTCCAAAGTCATAAAATCTTCATCCAAAAAAACAAAGAATACAGTAGAAGAGAAAGAGTATGATTGAATGCATGAATAAGATTCTCCAAACTTTCACCGTCATGAATGATATTGAATAGAACCCCTGAAGACTGATCCAACATGAGTTCATTTTGAGAGGACCAAATCGATCATAAGATATGGCTACAGCGTAAAGTTCATATATACAGATTGCGATTCAACAACGTAACGCGTTTTGCTTTCACCATTTGAGCTGTCTGCCATACATCTTTAAATCCAAAGCATCGTCAAATTAAATCATGACTTAACTTTGTCCAAAATTAAAAACTAGAGAGGGAAGAGGGCCCTATGGAGTCGTATTTCCTCTTCTTTTTCCATGCATCACTTTTCTTCCTTTATTTATTTTCTTAAAGCAAAGGGGGGGAAAAAGGTTTCTTGACATGTTCTTTTTTGCTCTCTGCGTTACAGTTTTAAAGCATACATTCGATGTGTTCCTTTTATCTTCATGACAATTAAGGAGCATATATTTATATCGCATCAACAAATCTTCCATGGTGAGTTTGAAATTGCGACGCACTGTTAACATGATACTGAATGACAACGGAATGAGGTTGTGTAGGAAATTTCAGCAGTGAAAATGAGACTCGTCTCGCAAGACCCTCACCGTCAATCTCTCGTGAGATGAGTTTGAAAGTGAGTTTAACACACTAATATTTTAATCATATTTTTTCTCTTTCTCCTCCTCCGCTTCATATTTTATCAATATAACCAAGTTAATTATATTATTAAGTAGGACCCATTTACTTTTTTAATTAATATGAGTCAAACTTATACTCATCATTGGAAATCCAGCTAAATAAAGGGATAAATTTTGACTCTCTTGGTAGGGGTCCACGGATTTCACCTCATCTAATGAGGCAAACTCAAACTCACTATTGAGGGAACATATATTAATCAGAACACCCGCAACAGTGAGTTTGAGTTTGACTTATTAGATAAGGTAGAATATATGGACCCCTACCATGAGAGTCAAATTTATCTCTTTATTTAGCTAGCTTTCCAATGGTGAATATGAGTTTGACTCATATTAATTAAAAAGAAAAAGTAAATGAGTTATACTTAATAATATAATTAATTTGGTTATATTGATGAAAAATAAGGTGGACGACGAAAGAGAAAAAATATGATTAAAATATTTGTGTATTAAATTCACCATCAAACTCTTCTCACGAGACTAACGACGAGAGTCTTACTAAACGAGTCTCCTTCTCACCACTGGAGTGTCCTACACAACCTCATTCCGTTCTCATCTCATGTCATGTCAGCAGTGCGTCGAATTTAAACTCACCATTGGAGATGGTCTAATAATAATAGTAATAATAATTATTATTATAATTATAAGTTCCTAAAACTCATCATTAGAGAAAGGCGTTTGCAGGAATTAGTGACAAAGTCACGAAGAGGGTGATGGGGTGGATGGGAAGAAACTTTTCATGGGTGGGTAGAGAAGTCCTCGTAAACGCAGTAGCCCATGCAATACCTACCTATGTGATCAGTATCTTTAGATTGTTGAGTTCCTACTATGACAATCTTCAGTCGATTGTGAACAAGTATTGGAGGGGAGGAAGAGAATTCACTGGGTGAACAGACGCAAGTTTTGCGACTCAAAATTCAGCGGTAGGCTGGAGTTTCGAGAACTAAAAGTTTTTAATAAGGCATTGCTAACTAAACAAGTGTGGAGATTGATGCATGCACAGGAATCGCTTGCATACAAGATGCTTAAGGCCACATACTTCCCTAATATAGGAATTCTTGATGTCAAGCCCACAACGATGGGAAGTTACACTTGGAAGAGCCTCAGTAGTGTGCTATGGATCCTAAAAAAAAGGGTACATGGTGGATTGTGGGGGATGGTTATTCATTGAATATATGAGTGTTGAAGTGGGTGTCGAGGCATGTGTCCTTCAAAGTTGTCACGCCAGTGAAGTGGGAATTCATCTTATTGAGGGTGGATGACCTCATTAATCGCGACACAAGAGAGTGGAGGGATGACATGCATGGTTGACAATATTTTTCTACTGATCAATGTGGAAATCATTAAATATTTGCATGGAGGGCCATTTAAAATGCACTACCCAATAAAGAAGGCCTAGCGATGAGATTGACAGCCTCCCCCTCACTCTACTCTTTTATTGAAGATGGAGATAAAACAAGTGTCGATGCTATCTATACATGCTCGAGAGCCTGCCAGATATGGCAAGTGAGTGATTTCTCAGGGCGCTATTGGCGGCCAAGGTGTAGCAACATCCGGCAAATCTTTGACAAAGTAATGGAGGACTTAGGAGATCTAGGCGGAGACTTTATCGAGGTGTCATGGGCAGTATGGAATGATCGGAACCAGCAGTCACACGGTGGCGGGGGCAGACGATCATTACCTCTTGGAGACTGCCAACAGTTGGATTTATGAAAGTTAACTCTGATGGGGCAACACTAGGAGACTGGGGGAGAGGATGGGGAGCTGTCGGCAAAGACAACAAAGGCTGCATTGTCTTCACGACAACTGAGCAATCAATGAAGCTAGAGTCGCCGAATATAACTGAAGCAAGATCTTGTCTCATGGCGATGGTGGTGGCAAAAGATACCCAGTTCTCCAAGGTGATTTTTGAGGGGGACTGCACTTATCTTGAGCCTGAAGAGGAGAAACAAGCCTAACACTATGATGGGTTTTTTTTTTTATTTATGAAATTTTATCTTTTGCTAGTAATTTTAGGTACTGCGCTTTTTCTCATGTTTGTAGGGAAGGAAATAAGGTAGCACATGTCTTAGCTCACTTACACCCTTATGACATCATTTAGAGGGTTTGGAATGAGGAGGGACCAGATATTATCAATGATCTGGTGGTAGACGACTTATGTAATGTAATTGGTGATTAATATTAGCAGTTTGTTCCATTAAAAAAAAAGGAAAATGACCAACAACATTGTAGAAAATTGCAATTTTAAATATATGAGTAGTACTATTTTCTTCTATTTTTCTGCCCATCTAAATTATGCAAATTCAAATTTAAAAATCTTATTAAAGGTGATAAAAGAGCCCTAAAACACAACTATTTTTAAAATTTACAAGTGACTTTATACCGAATGTGATAAAGGATCCTTCACATATAATTACTCAGGAACATTATAACCTCTCCCAAATTTAAATTATGCAAACTCATTTAAATTACTCAGCACATACCTCATTTTATTTAAATAATTTCCTACTAAATTACTACAAATTATTTTACTAATTAATATTTTAATATACTTATTTACTAATTATATTTTCTCACTACAAGATGGAAGCTCAGAGAAGACCGTTCATTGCGACCGTTCATTGAATGGTCGCATTTTTCGAACGGGCGACTGTTTACTTTGCGACCGTTCATTGAACGGTCGCGACCGTTCAATTAAACGGTCACAAAATTTTGTGACTATTCAATGAACGGTAACAAATTTTGCGACCGTTCAATTAAACGGTCGCGCGTTTGTTATTAATTACCAGATCAAAACCCCCCTTCCTATTCCCTTCCTCATCTTTCTCTTTCTCGATTCTCCCTCATCTCACCGATTTCCTTTCTTTCTCACTCTTCTTCTTCTCCATTCCCCCAAAACACTCAAACCGATCTCCATCACATTATCTTTCTCGTTACATGAAGCTCGACATGCAACACAAAAGTAGCAAGATCGAGAGTCTCCATCTAAACGTTCAAGGGAAGAGATCGAACGGTCGAGCTTTGTGGAAGAATTAAGCAATTCAAGTATAAAAGGAGAGTAGAGAAGCCGAAAGTGTAGACAGTTTGAAAGATTTCGTTTTTAGGTTTAGGGCTTAGATTAAATTTAATTTCGCATGTTTAATTCAGATTTTTCTGGTTTAACATCTTGTAATCGGATCTTAAGTTCATGTAATCAGATCTGGATTTTGATACTTTCACAAGTTTAATACATTCTTTGGGTTGATTGTTCCTCGTTTCTTGTTTCTTATTTGCGTAATTTCTGGGTTTGTCTTGATTTTCTGGGGATGTTTTATTCGATTTTTTTTGTTCATGTTCAAGTTTTTGGGTTTAATATGTTGGGTTGTTTGATTCATGTTCCTTTTTCTCTTCTCCCTTGTTTTGGATCTAGTTTCAATTTTTGGGTTGGATTGTAATTTCGTAATTGTTCCGAGTAATTTTGATTGAAAAAAAACTCGAAACTGGGCGACCGTTCAATTGACCGTCACAAATTTTGTGACCATTCACTGAGCGGTCGCGCTCCCTCTCAAACGACCATTGAGAGGCGACAGAAGTGAACTGTCGCAAATGAACGGTCGCGCGCCTCTAGCTGCGACCGTTCAAAACGGTCTTATTTTGACAACCTTCTTGTAGTGTCTTGTAATTTCTTTACATGTATTTATGTATAAAGTTGGATTATTTTTCAATCAATTTGACTCGTCCTCTGTAAACCCTCGTAAATGTGAGGCAAACCTATCCCCAGTTGGGTTCTTATGGTATCCAATTGGTTTTGTATTATTTTATCTGACTTCTTTCTTACGTAAAAAAAATAAATTTCACACAAAATATTTGACATGACAACTTACAATACCTACTAAAATAACAATATTGAAATTATTTTCTTGGTCAAATGTACTTTGATTGATGGCAACACCTTAGTGAAAGAAAAATATATGAAAGATAAGTCATTTTCTTAGACAACACTACAGAGTAATTTTCCCTACTAACAATACTACCTCGCCTTATTTAAATTAATCAAGGGTATTTTAGTAAATGTGCATTTATTCGATCCCTATCTCATTCTACTTTAAAGCATATACAATGCAAAACTATATCAGTGGAACTTTTATCTTCTCTCTCCCAATTGTTACCCTCTCTCTCCTACTTTTTTTCTCATTCTTTTGAGTTCTGGAATGAGAAAAAGGTAATGATAAAAAAGTAGGAGAGAGAGGGTGACAACTAAGAGAGAGAAGATAAAAGTTCCACTGATAAAGTTCCACATTATGTATGCTCTTAGCAACTGCAGGGACGAGTTTGATAGTGACATGGCGCTGATGTGGCGTGTGCGAGGACGAGAAAAGCAAGTTAATGGGGCATTTGCATATACCCCTTCAAGTTTATGAAGTTTATAAATTTAACTCTAATATTTTGCAGTTAATATTTACCCACCTAAGCTTTTGCACAACTTTATTAACTATTTTTCCAGTAAATTTAACTTTTAAGATAAATGTGTGATATATGATGAAATTTATTTGGTACAATTATCGTCATTTCAACATGAGCACACTTGTCGAGGAAATGATACTCTAAGGTTCCCATGAGCACACTCATGAAAATGCCCTCGTTTACATTATTACTACCTTCGTCCCTAAATGTGTGTCAAATTTTCTAACTACCTTGTCCCTTTTTATCTGTCAATTTACCTAACTTTTATAATTCCAACAATCATAATAAAAATTTTACCCCTATTAAATAAACTCTTTACCTCATTCCAAGGATATTGTTAATGGTATTTTTGGCAGTGGGTTGGGTATATCTAAGTGTAAATTTAAAAAATGACGTGTTCAAAGTGTGGATAAATTTATGCAGTGTGTGGTCATGGATATTAGGAACTGTGGTTATGGATATAATGTGACAACAAAAATATAATTTGATATAGGGAGGTGTAGTTATGTATATTATGGAGTGTGGTCATAGATATGACTTGATAACATTGATATAATTTTACTTTATGGGAGAAGGGTCATGGATATTAGGGAGTGTGGTCATAAATTGTGAGAAGTAACGATGATAGAATCCTAATATAGAGTGTTGACTTCTTTTTTTTTCCATTTTTGATAATAATGTAGTTAAATTTGGATAAGTCAATCCTACAATTTAGGGAAGTAAATCTTTCTTTCTCTTACTCTCTCTCTAGTTTCGTGCATGATTCTCACAAATCATATCTACCTAACTGATTTTATTTTATTTTTTTTGAAAACCACTAGCTGATTTATGAGGAAGAAAAGTGGTTTTATTATCAGCCATCGGATCAAATTTGCACATTTTAGGTTGCTTCTTCCGACCTTCCTACCGTATCTTTCTTCTTACTGGATCCGTTCACACACACACACACATATAGGGAAATTGGAAAAAATAATCCAAACTTTGAGGGTATTGGAAAAAAATAATCCGAACTTACAGTTTTGTTAGGAATGAGCTAAACTTTAAATCCTATTATTTTTAACATCCACCACCTAGTTAAACTCCTCCGAAAAGTGTTGTAATTGTGGCGATATTACATATGAAGTATACTTTTTACTTGCTTTTGAGCTGCCAAAAGTGCCACGTATAATATCGCCACCACCATGTCACTTTTCGGACGAGTTTAGCTAGATGATGCATGCTAAAAATAATAGAGTTTAGAGTTCAGCTCATACATAACAAAGTTACAAGTTCGAAATATTTTTTTCCTATACCCCCAAAGTTTGGATTATTTTTTTCCAATTTTCCTATATATATATATATATATATATATATATATATATATATATATATATATATATATTAACAATAAATGATATTAAAAATGATTTGTTACAAGTACTTGCTGTTTTTTTTTTAAAAAAAATGTAATTTTGGTGAAAGATCTAATAATACAACTTTATCCATTGGTTTATTCGTTTGTATTATAATAACTTGAATACCGAATTAAATGCAATTCAATCATGAAAAATAAATGAAAATCCTTTATCTAGAATCCTTTTCACCCAATTCCTTGGTCATGCATTTCATGAAATGTAGAATTGTGGAATGAAAAGGAAGAGGGCCCCACCTATGGGTTCTATTAATACTACCACATGCTCCAACTAACTCTCTTTAAACATTAGCCAAATTGCTATTATGATTTGAAGATATTGACTCCTACCTTATTTATGTTGGGAAGGAACTCATAAATGATACTTATCAAAAATGAGATGTAAATTGACCCATAATTTTTTAGGTGTTTGTTCAAATTGATAGGGTTGAATTGAAAGAATAGGATAGTAGTCTTAATCAATCATCATAATTATTAGTTAATTGCTTTGCTTTTCATAAATAATAATGCAACCATCTCCCAAGCTAATAACAATAAGATGTACACCATAATTTGGATGACAACCAACCTACTATTGATGTGGGTTGTGTACGTATGGTGTATAACAATCTTTATTTAATGAGAAGTATATCATATTGAACTACATCAAATTTAATATAAAGTTAACTCAAACATTGACTCATAATATGAAAAGTATTCAATATTTTTATTCATCATTATACTTGATAATTACTTGTACCGTTAAATTAGTCAAATTTGTTGCGCTTTTTTTCAGCAAATATGTTACAAAATGTGACTTAAATATACAACAAGAAAAATTATTTTGGGCATCCAAAAAATTTGCTATCTTAGTCTAATTTTTGTTTCCCTTTAACATAGGATACAAAGTCCTCGAAACACAAAGTTCGTGCAATAAATTAGTAAAAATGGTATCATAAGGTAGTTGTGCATGGTGGGAAACCAAACTTTTTCGCCATCTTAGTAAAAAGGGAGATTAGGAGAAACCGAAAGGCGGGTAAGCTTTATTTATCTCAAAAGAAGTATCTTGAGAAAGTCCTAGCCCGATCATGATATGAACAATTTGCAAGTACGTATGTACTCCTTTCGGTGCTCATATGAAACTTTAGCAGCTTGTTGTCCTTAATTTGATGAGGAAATTCAGGTAATGTGTTGCATTCCATATTCTAGCGCGCTTGGTAATCTTATCTATGTCATGGTATACACTAGACCAGATTTATCTCATGCAGTGAGTGATGTTAGTCGTCATATATATAATCCGAGAAAAGAACATTGGAATGGTGTGAAGTGGATTCTTCGCTACGTAAATGGTTCGATTGATCGTGGTTTGGTGTTTGATAGGAGTATTGTTACCTCTAATGATGTTATTGGATATGTTGATTCAGATGATGCGGGTGATCTTGATCATAGAAGGTCTATTTCTGGTTATATTTTCACTCTATGTGGTGGTATTATTTCTTGGAAGGCATCGGTAGAATCTATTGCAGCTTTATCTACAATTGAAGCAGAGTATATAGTTGTAGCCGAGGATGTGAAGGAAGCTATTTGTCTTCATGGCCTTCTTATTGAGCTTGGTGTTGTTCAAGGTACTACCTTTGTGTTTTCGGATAGTCGAAGTGCAATTCACTTGACTAAAAATGGCTCATATCATTTTAAGACCAAACACATAAGTGTGAAGTAACATTTTGTTCGTGATATAGTTGCTTTGGGTGAAATTGTGGTGAAGAAAGTTCACACTCATGAGAATCATGCATTATGCTCACCAAACCGCTAATTATTGCTAAGTTTAAGCAATGTTTAAACTTAGTGGATGTTTTGAGTTGTTGAGTATCCTTCGGGGCTTTGCCCCTTTGGGGCGTATATTATGGATGTGATGTTGATGTTTTTTGGTCCAAGGTAGAGATTGTTATGATATGTCCCAAAAATTCATATTCAAGTAGACTACTCACTATTAATCCCAATTGCATCCCGTGTAAATTGGACATATAAGTTCCATTAATGCTATGTTACTAGACAACTTATGTGTTGTCACTTGTCATAAAAAGCATGGAATTACTATGTTATACTTCTCAATAGCGTAGCACCTAGTAACTGAGAGTTATCAAATGTAAGAGCATCCATGCTATATAAAAGGGATTGGCATTCTCAAGATTTTCACCAACTAAAACACAAACCTCTCCATTTCAATAATCATCATTTATCATCCATCTGTTATTCAATCATATACTCCACTATTATTACATGTGAGAGTTGTGAGATTAATTTTCGAGTGTTGTATTAATCTCTTGCCGATCTCTTTTGGACTCATTGCTTTGAGATCGATTCTTATACTCTCTTTCGCTTATAGTAGATTTGCTCATCTCCATCGGTGGTTTTTCCTGATTGGGTTTTCCACGTAAATTTGGTGTCATTATCATTATTTTTATTCTCCATCAATTTATCGCTTTCTTGATCGTTTGTATTTCGATCCAAACCGGCTATTTTTCATTACTTTTTCCATAATAAAATCAGTTTAAGAAAAGTTCAGAAATATTTTTATACAAATTCAACCAATAAATTCAAAATTTTTAAATGAAACTAATTCAAGACATGTCTCCTAAATAAATTTAGAATAATTTTGAAATAAACTTACCAAATACAATATATGAAAATAAATTTCAAAAATTATATAGATAATATGATCAAAAGAGTAGGCGTTAATGCCACCACAATAATTATATTATATATTTTTTTAGACTTGGTAAATTTAATTTGTGTTTTTCAAACTTAGTAAATTTAATTTGGCCATAGCTGCTTCTTTTTTTGGCACAATCGCATGTAAATTTTATAGATTAAGACAAAAGAAAAATATTAAACTGCTTAGTCTTCGTTCTTTTATGCGGTAGGATGCGGTGTGGTATCACATCACATCACATTTCTTAATTTGTACCACGACACTTCACCACAGCACACTACACCATAATTATTACCAATATATCTCTTCCTTTTTCTCTCTCCTCACTTTGTGTCCTCCACTTTTCACATTTTCTATCTTCACTTATCCCACCTACCACAACTCCTACCACACATCACCACACTTTTCAAATTTCACCACACTGCACCATTACCATATTGCACCAACCATATAAAAGAACGAAGCCTTAATAGTTAATAGAAAGTTTGAAATGTTTTTCTTAGAAAAATTGTTTCAATTCATTCCCATTTAAAACTAAACATTAATGGAGTGCTTGGTTGAGAGACTTTCCTAATAAAGTTTTTTAACTTTTCAAGTTCACCAAAGTTTCCCATATTTGGTTACAAAATAAGAATACAAAAATTTTGTGATGAGTCCCAATATTCTTCCATATTAGATAGGAAAATATTTCCCATGGAAGGAGTTGGAAAGTTTTTTTCCATGGGTAAGGGGAAGTATTTTAATCAAACTCCCCGAAATACCTCTAAAAATTACTCCCTCCTTCCCATATTATCTGTCACTTCAACTAACTTTCTTTTTTCCCATAATATCTGTCAATTTATAATTCCAGTAACAAATTAATTACTAATTTATCAAATTAACCTTATTAATTGCATCTTTTTCTTCCATTTTTCCTTTTTATTCACCTTTTTCCTTTTTTATTTACCATTTTATTCAACATTTTTATATTTCGAATGAGGTAAATTAATATGAAGTGGAAGTTTTTTTGGTTTTCTAAATCTTGTCTAAAGTGTCAAATAATATGGCAAGGAGGGAGTATTTTATAAATAAATAAATGAGGGCAATTTGGATATTTTAGATAAACTTTCCTACAAATTTTCTTATGATTTCAATGTAGCTAAATACTATGAAGTATTCTTTCTCATGAAAAATCTTCCCAGTAAAAACATTCCCAAAGAAAACTTTCCCAAAAAATATTTTCACAAGAAAGAACCAACCACATTAGCGCTGGCAAAAGTTCGGGTCCTGGTAAATTCAGGTCGGACAAATTCGGTCAATGTCAAAATTCGTATGAGAAATTCATGTCCAGACCCGGTTTTACTTCTCGTCGAACCAGGTCGGACAATTCGGACGAAGCTAAAATCGGGCTCGGACAATAGAAAAAAGAAAAATTTTATGTCCGGATATTCAGTCAATTCAGTCAATATTAAAAATTGAACGAAAAATCTATGTCAAGACCCAATTTTTTCCGGGTCGGACAAAATTTTGCCAGCTCTAAACCACACCATAATAGAAAGTTTGAAAAAAATGAGGGTATGTTGTGCAGTACTCCCTCCGTTTCTACATAACTGACTTTCACGCTTTCTAAGCTTTACCTTTCTTTAATAATTTTTCATATAATATTTTATCAGAAAAATTTAATTTTATACTTTTCTAAAAGTATTTTGTAGTATGAATCTAACAATATCAATTTTGTATGATGAATTATTATATATATCGAGAAATTATTGGTTAAAGTTGATGACATGGAAAACGGGATGACAATTAAAAAAACCATAGGGAATACTACTTGATACCGCCATCAAAATCAAAATGGTAATGAAGAGAATGTTGAAAGTGTCGGTGATGACTTTGATGACTGACAACTAACAATTACTACCTCCGTCCCATATTGTTTGTCCATCTACCTAATTCCCTTGTCTCAAAATGTTTGTCCATTTTATAATTCCAATGATTGTAATTCCTATTATACCCCTAATAAATATTCTTTTGTTTTTTTTTTATTTTTCTTCACATGAAAAAAGTAAGGGCAATTCTGATATATCACACATTTTTCATCCCATTTCCTATGATCATTGGACTTTTAAATATAGTTAGCGGAGGTAGTAATAACACCGCGTGACCTAAAAAGAGCCAAAACCCCATGCCAAGGATATATTGTGCCGTGCCTTTGTATTTGCGCTGCTAGCCTATCAGGGGCCAAATTTTGTCTTATTGAAAAATGTTGAATTTACTTGACACAAGGGTCTGCTGACTCTGGCTACAAATTTGGTGTCCATGGCCCTATTTAGCCATTATGGAAATCATATTCTTTAGAATAATAAGATTCAGTTACGTAAAGTTAAGTTAATAAACAAAGAAATGATAAGGTAAATGAGATAAAATGACATTGATTTGAGTGTTTTTTATGGATTCATAAAAGATCAGGAAAAAATCGGATAAACTTAACTTATCATTCTAAATAACATGGCTTGTGTTAAGAGTTTTAATGAGTCAAGGTTTCATTTTATCAGTTTCTATTTTTAATGATTCGGTACAACAATGTTTGTAAATAAACTTTAAAAATTTTATAAAGCTTTTGCCAGTCGTTAGTCAAGGTAACGTCTAAGTTTGAGATTAGTGTTCTACTATTTTGATTGCAACAATAGCCCGAGCTTTACTTTTAATCTTATGTTATTAATCGGCTATGCCTCTAATATAAAAACCACACTTTTTTAGCTACTAATTTACACCCAGGCATAGTTTGAGATCTACTCTTCAAAATACGGCGAAATGGAAGAATCATCAATTTCAAAAAGGACGAGAAAAAATAGCAGGTTCATAAATGTTTTACATTGACACCAAGTCGAGAAACACACATAATACCGGAAAAAGGTTCTTGGTAGATGGAGCTTGGAACAAAAATACATCTTATGTGATAGTAACAATTGTGCATGAGACATGGGAAATCAAGGAAACTATGAAGTTCATAGCAAAATCTTCAACACATGTTGAACTCAAGGCTATTCAAATGGCGTTAAAAGAAAAACAATCAGGATAGATTGATAGAATCGGGTTATGGTTTACATTGACTCAATTCAGGCGATTAGAGTAACAAAAATGTAGAACACGCAGATAGATAATTGATATGCTTAGGCATTTACATGTAACGCTTACATAATGTTCGATAGAGGATAGGTCATAGTCAACAACTACATCAAACATTACATTTTTTTTTTTTTTGCAATATATATAATCAAGTACTGTCTTGATGATTGATAAATTTGTGTTATTTTAATTTGTGTTCGCCCTTGAAATTTATTTTATTTGTTTACCATTTCGAACTTGTATTTTTTTCAGAAAAAAATACTCTGATGTATTAGCCATGCGCAATCTGATAACTTGTCTCTTTGGTCTTTACCGTGGTCTTTATTTTCTAATTCACTTTAATGGCTTTATTAGTTGTTTCTTTTCGAGTAATTGGCTTTATTGTTACATTATTATTTTTTTCTTTTGCTTTTCTAGACAAAGTGAGTAATGTGCTCCATTTGTTCCATATCTAGGTCTATTCCAACGTTTCCAATAGAAAAAAAAAATTAATCCAACTAAAAAGCAACCATAAAATGCAAAAAAAAAAAATTAAATTACTTATAAACCTTGCATCATGTCCCATATTAGATCGTTCATAAACCTCATAAAAAGAATATGGATTTTTGGACGCTAATATACTGAACTTTAACCTTGAACAATAATGCACTATACTTTAGGGGGTGTTGGACAATAATAGAAAAAAAAAATTGAAAAGTATTGTTGTATAAAAGTACTCATAAAACTCTAGGGTTATTCATTGGTTCAAACTGAACCGAAAAATGATTAAGATCTAAAATCAAAACCAAAAATCGCAAAAGAGTAGTTGAACCGAACCGAATGAATTGAATAAGAACCAAATACTTTTGAACGTCATTTCCATAGTTCCAGTGCCATTAGGCATTAGCTGCTGTTATACTAGCCTACTACTTTCGGTTTTTTGAATAAATCGTATAAGAACCGAATAAACTCTATTTGTTTTTTTTTTTCCTGATTTTGAACCAAATAAACCGAAAACGAATAAAATAAAACCTTGAACAAAAACCGAATAAGGCATTCGTTTCGGTTTGGTTCAGTTTTCGGTTCTTTTGGTTCAAAACCGAATAATGCGCAGCCTGATAAACTTAAATTTTAAGGAGACAAAAGTATCATAAAATAGAAAGTAGACAGCAAGCATAAGAGTGACAAATTTACTTATAACTTCATTAAAACATGTTTATAAAACTGCACTACAATGTTTATAAACTTATGCCTCTGCATGGTCTCACCTGGCTTGCATTTGGTCATGTACACTCATTTAAAAGGCAAAGCTTTCTTCCCAGAAAATAAGTTAGTCAAAACTGAAGTGTGATTTTATTTAAGTAGATCAAGCTCCTTATGCATTGCTATTGCATATTCAAGGTATTGTTGAGCCTGGTCATAGTTATGTGGGTGGTTTAGAGGTATTGAATACACTAACAAGGGAGATCACATTGTCATGTAAAGGCATGCTCGATGTGAGTAACTGATCAAAGTATAAGGATAGGCTTCTGGGGAAGTAAATCTGTTGAGTTGTCCCACATCGGCCTTTGACACTCATATTGTGGTGTTTATAATGGCTTGGGTGCCTCAACCTCCTAAGCTAGCTTTTGAGGTTGAATTGGGCTCAAGTCCATTATTTCACATGGTATCAGACCCAGGGTCATTGATGTTGGGGCCGCGCCCGCAGTTGTCTATGCCTCGTGGTGAGGGGGGCGTGTTGAGTTGTCCCACATCGGCCTTTGACACCCATATTGTGGTGTTTATAATAGCTTGGGTGCCTCAACCTCCTAAGCTAGCTTTTAGGGTTGAATTGGGCTCAAGTCCATTATTTCACAAAATCCTTAGGAAACATCAAAGTCTTTATTGGAGTTAACATTGGTGTGGGATTAAGGATAAGAAATAGGTATACAAGGATTTCATAATCTCTTAACCTATCCAGAGTTAAGAAAGAAAAGTGAGCGAAAGAGAAAAATGAGTAGAAAGAAAATTGAGGGAAAGAGAAAATCACGATTATTGTAGTAAAGTGTAATATGGTTTGATAAGATGTAATAATTTGTGGATAATATGGTAAATTGCGATAAGTACGGTATGATAAAATGTTAAAGAATAAGGCCCAAGTGTAGCAGTGGACTGGATGGGCTCCTCTGATACTTGACTTGCAGTTGACAAATCCCATCATTGCATTCAACATATACACAAAAAAATCCAATGCAATAAATTTGAAAGCAATGAATCAAACTACAAAATTAGATTCACCACAGATATGTTTGTTCCAAGCATAAAGTAGTAGCCATGTTGATACATATTCATCTGTGTTGCTGTGCTATTGTACTATCCAACCCAGACTACCCAGTAGTACACAACATAATAACACACAAATAATACAACCAACGACAGAAATCAAACCTAAGACTTACTGTACACTCGGCTTTCTGCCTCAGACTCACTCCCCTTCAACACACACACCCATATTACAAGGATGAAATTTAATACACAAAACCATGATCTAGAGTAGATAATGTACTCCATAAATTAGGCCGAAAATGCTCAAACAAGGGAGCATTCGTAACTTGATCATCCCTCCATTTGAATTGTCTGTGTCGATCCTGTTCAAGCTGCCTTTTGACCTACCGCGAAACTATTAGGGTTGATTGTTATACTCTTTGTGCAATTATCGGTTTTGTATATCCCAACAAGCCGGTCTGCTAACTCGAACATGTTGTTTCTGAGGCTGCAGCATCACAAGTAGCAAGAACAAACAAGTTTTAGACCCACATTGCAGCACAATATACAATGGAAGTATACAAGGTTTCAGCAAAATATTATGGAACCATACAAGTTTGAAGTTTCGGAATTATCTACCTTATGATTATGAACTGTGCATTCTTTGTCCTATCCTTCACATAATGCCCAACGATCGAGACATTCTTGAAATCTGTCAAGACAACAGAAATGTTCTGGATCAATCAAATGCCCACAGACAAGAAGAATAAGCAATTAAGACTAAGACGATCTTTGAAAGTACCAAGGGCAGCATCAATCTCATCCATGACATAGAGTGGTGTAGGTTTGTAGTGATGAAGTGCGAAAACAAGGGCTAGAGAGCTGAGAGTCTGACAGAAAATGCAAACCAGTTAAAGAGTCATATCTCCTGAAATTTGTCAGCAAGAGCAATGTCGCTATTATGTTTACAGTGAATTATGAATTGCTACCTTTTCACCACCAGACAAATTTGCAATATTTTTCCAGCTCTTTTTTGGCGGTCTCACGCTGAAGACAACCCCCTCGGAGAAAGGATCTAAAGAGTCAACTAGCTCAAGCTCAGCATCTCCACCAAGTGTGATCATCTGCAGGAACCTCAAAAGCCGAAATCAGAATCCCATGTAAAGCAGGAAGATATGAACAAGGAATGGGGCAACTGAGACCTATACTAAGCAAAAAGTGTTGCAGGCAAGGTCGTTAGAATCGGGATCCTAACTCGGATCCATAGGGTAGTTAGGACCGGAATTAACTCACGTAGGATCATAGATTGGAATATAGATAGTAGAATCACCTCAAGGATTTTGGATCATAAAATTGTAGGATCGTAAATCAGGATCGGGATTTTAATAACTATGGTTGCAGGGTTATTGGTCTGAAACCTATTGGTGTAATAGCTTAAAAAACTTTAGATGGACAAAGGGGGCATTAAAAGAGGGCAATGTGAACATGTTAACATGCCACACAATCTCATATGCCTACTAGAAGAAACCGTTGGTAGACATGAAATTACACGAGGATGGTGTAAACGTTAAAATGTGCAGAGCACAAACCTGGTACATTTCCTTCAACTTAAGAGAAATGGTATTAAATCCAGCCATGAACTCATCTAATCTGCAGGTGAAATTCTCCTGTCAGTCAATAAATAACACATAAGGGTACAGAAAAGATAAATAAGTGAAAGAAAGCATGCTAACCTTTTCTTTCTCCATTCATCATACTGCCTCTTTATGTCATCACGCTCTTGGGTGACTGCATTGAGCTCTTCCACTCGTTCGTTGTATGATGCCACTTTTTTACGATACCTACAAGTTTTAACAGCATTAATATTATTACGCGACACAAAGTAATTATATCTGCAGAGCTCTGGAGATAGTTATACTCAGAAATTGAATCGAGATTGGGATTCATCTCTCTCAGTTGTGCTTCTAGCAGTGTGACCGTTTCCAAGGCCCGTTTCAGGTCACAAGCCATTGTAAGAGTCTCGTCAGCCAGGGTAGCTTGAAGCTTTTCTTGGTCGACAGCATCTTTTGCAATTCTGTAAAAGATAAAGGGAAATCAACATGGTCTATAAATGCAAGTGACCCATACAAATAATATGAAGAATACAGCAGGTCATACTGCTCCATATGCTGCTTGAGGGCATTTTGTAAATCATCTAGCCTTTTGTTATATCCTTTCTCCTTCATTTCCATCTCTTTGTAAAGTTTCTTCATATCCTTAAGTTTGAAATCAGCATCAACCTGTCTCATCATAGATGAAAAGAATAAGGCAATGGGAGAGTGATACAGCATCAAACTGTTTCATACCCTTGAATTATGCAAGGACAAAAAGTTGAACCTCAGTTGCTCGCAGTTCATCCATTTTCCTCTTCAAACTCTCATATTCAGATTTTGCCTTATCAAGAACTTCTCTGTGTTCATCAATCAGCTAATGGAGGCAAAAGGAACATATTAGCAATTCATGTCAGCAATAAACAGTGTAGGCTGTAGCTATCCAACAAAATTGACCAAAAAACCTGCTGCGTCTTTTTAAAGTTCTCTTGAACTACAAATGCCTTCTGTTCTATCTCTTTGAACCCTGAGAGCAGTTTCTCCTTCTCTTGAAGAAGTGACTCCTTGTCCTTCTTAGAATCCTCGATCCCTTTGGTCAACTTCTTTATCATTTTCTGACCAGTTTCAATTTGAACTTTGTGACGGTTAATCTCTGTCCCACGCCGGTCAATATCCTGATGAGAATGCATTAGAATTAGACCTAGCAGAAGCTGACCCGAACCCGCCCAAACATTTTCTGTTTTGAACACGATTTCTCGACCGGAAACTGAAATAAACCGAATCTGAAATTTAGTGGCCCAACCCGAGCCGAACTCAAAACTGTCCGACCCGTTTATCAGAGCAATAAAAACTAACAATTATGTACATCTATCATACTTTTTTTTTTTTACTATTCCAACTTTCCATTTTGTACTTTCACTCCTTTTGTCCACAAAAAACCTAGTATACACCTGACCTATATTTAACTGAGCCTAGTATACACCCGACCCAAAACCACCTGAATTGACAGGTCTAACTAGAATTAATGGCCTTATCTTCCAACGTAGCATTCATAGTATTGCAACATACACCCCACTTACAGATTGAATCTTGTCAACTTTCGCCTTTTGGTTTCTTAGCCTTTCACCTCCAGCATTTTCTATTTTGCCCTGAAGTTCTGATGCCTGTAACAGTCATAAAGAAAAGGCTTAAAAACACCCTCTTGAATCAACATTACATATATATGTACCTGTACCTCCTGTTGATTATCAAATTAACACAAATGGAAATGAATTGGTATGTAATCTTCATTTTAGAGCCGATCAAACCAGACAGAAATAGAAGCAAACGATTTTCTTAAGTCATCTTTTCATCACATGGTTGATATAGAATCAAATAAGTACCAGTGGAATACCTTTTCCTTCAATTGCCTGGATCCTTTTACAAGCCGATCAATTTCCTTGTCTTCTGCTGCTATAGTTTCCTCAAGCTCCTCCAACTTGGCCACCTCCTCCTCCTTTGGTTGTGCTGCCAACCTCAAAGAATCGAGTTGATTCTTCAGATAATCATGTTGTGTCCTTAAACTGTCAATCTGTCAAGTGCAAATGCTGGATACATTAGCAGCTCAATCAACTAAAACTCCCAAAAAAAGTATAGACTTTCTTCGCTCACTTATCACCTCTTTTTCACTCTTTGCAAGTTCCATCTTTAGGTCTTGGAAAGCTCTCTCCAAACGTTGGTGTTTGTCAACACATTCAGAAATTCCACGCCGAATTGCATTTAGTTTGTCGTCCAGTATGGCAAGTTCTTTCTTAGCATCATCAACAGCTTCTCTGGAAACAGTGTTGGCACGAATAGATGTCCCCATTTTCCCCCCACAAGGTCTATTCCCTCCGCCACTCATAGTGCCAGATTTTTCAAATAGAGAACCATCTAGAGTAACTACTCGTCTGAATTCTCTGTTATCACCATATGCAATACGTGTCGCCTGAAAACAGAAGGATTATAAAGTTTTCAATGGGGAGATGCAATATGAAATCTGTATTAAAAGCTCAAATAAGAAAATTAAATAAAAGCCTTCTAGTTCTAAGTAAGGAACTGTAGATAAACTTTGCCTTCACTAACTGAAACTTTTTCTCATTAGTTTTTTTGAGGAATCCTAACTGCAGCCCATATTATCAAAGTAACAATATGAACCAGGACCTAATACATGCATGTTTACGAGGTTTAAGGACCTTTCTTAAGGTGGACAAATTTGAAATCACTTCAACCTGGTACTTCACCCTAGTTTTGTGCTCCACTATCTACAACTGCTTGGTAGCTGACAGTCATCTTTTTACAGCAGCATTCCCAAGGAATGCTTAGCACTTACTCCGAGCATCTATTTCCGTTCCACATCACCCGATCAAGTAATGGTATTTCATTATGTCATTATTACTACTAATACTGCTTAGAGTTCCATAGAGGTATGTGGACTTACCAAATTCTGATGCCAAATCTTTTACCATTTTTACAGTACTATTCAACCCATATTTTGTACTAAAACTTTTTTCTGCTGGAACCGTGGACTTAGAAAATGTAAACTGCTTCTACAGCTCTACCCATTCTAAGGATAGGGCTGTGTACTTGATCTTCAAGTCCATATCATGGACTCATCGCCAAGTATGTATTATGTTATTGCCATTGATTAGATAAGCTTTTGATGCAAAGGTGCAGCATAAGACTACATACAAATAAACCTGTTAGACAACTATTTAATTAAGAGTTCACCTGATCAAGGTCTTTGGCTACAACAGTATTCCTCATTAACTCATAGAAAGCAAGCTTTAGTTTTTCATCCTTCACTTGAACCAAATCAAAAAGACGAGGAACCCCCTCCGGTGTTTGCACTCTTCTCTTTATCAGATCAGCATGCCTTCGCTGCTTCTCCTGCATAGCACAAATAACAGATAAAAAGTCATTATTCTACTGAAATGTCACACACAAGTATCATGTCACCCACAACAGAAATGCAAACATGATACATCATAGAACTGGCAGGCATTTAGCAATCAGTATCTGTTGGTTCTTATGAGGCAACACTCTCGAAAAAACCCACCAGTTTGACTAGAATAGATGGATTTGTACTATGATCTGTGTTATATACAAATATAGACTTCTATAACAAACTGCATTCTTTAATCCATTTCACAGAAAATTATTCTACGTCCGCCGTCAATTAGAGGCTAAATAATTGAGTCTATAGATGATTTATAAAGCAATCTTACGGAAGATTGCACTACTGAAGATTGTCAATCACAGAGAATACTGGGCACCATAAGTCGAGAAAAAATTCATTGGTTGTTTTTGGAATTCCTAGCTAAGTATTCTATTCAACATCTGGAATCAGCTAAGTTCTACAAAAAGCATAACTAGTTATGCAGCTGCCAGTTGATCATTGCATTTGCAGCATGGAACATAATGCATAACTCCTCAGAACAATTCCCGGATTCCAACTTCTCTACTAGTCTACTGGCCTTCCAATGGAAGCACAGTAGCCTGATCATCTATGTTATACTTAATTACCAGTGGCTTACTGGCTTGACAGATTTAAACGTACACAGTACATCAACAGCTGTCGTTCTTTCCATTTCACGTACGCAATAAGATAGCAGAGAGTTCTAAAGCATCCACAATATGTCAACATGTTCAGCACCATTGCCAACTTCCACACATCTAAATGCTAGAATTATATGATGTATTATCCAGAACCCAAAAGAGATTCTTCACTGATAAATACCAAAAAATTATGAATACAATTATCTGGAAATTTACGATGCTTTGTTGTAGAACTGTTGGTTCATATTACTCTCACATAAGGAAGCTTTGTAAATTTTAAATAATAGCAATGCTATTTTTCATGGGATCTCCACCAACAGAAAATTCCAAAGCATCTACAGGGATACGATGGGAATATAATTCATAGTAAATTTACTTCGACATTTCCATAAAACAGCAAGCTTAAATTTTACCAGAATCATGAAGGTAGCTACACCAAGATTTTTCTCACGTAGCAAATCAACACATTTCTGCGCCGCGTCTGCAGTCTCAACTAGAATATAATCAAGTCCAGGACATGCTGTCGATATGGCAACATCATATTTAGCTGCACAAATGGAACAACTCTCCATTAAAGAAGATAGAAAGGAAGATAAATTGAGTAACAGCATAACGTGGAAAACATAACAGGCCATACAACATCACAGGAATCATAAACTACCAAAACCCCTGCTCTGCTCCTCCAAATTCAAAAGAAAACAAATGGAAACAAAAAGGCACAAATGAAATGTAAAGACAAAATGCAAAAGAAACAGATGCATTTGTGTATTATTTTCAAATTCAAAATTTTACAACATGACCCAGACATGGATTAGAGGCCAAAAGCAGCATATTATAACGATCACAATCATATAAAACCTTCAATGAGGTGATGGATTAAACAACACAAGAAAATGTTGCAACAATTAAAGCTCAGACCTAAACTTGAAACTCTAAGTCCTAGACCAATTCATTGTTAAGTGTGCTATTACGTCTAATCACTCACCATCAATGGCACCCAAATCTCCCATTCGCCCATATATTCCTTTGATCTGATTTGTTTCCTTTGCTCGTAAAATCTCTTTCAAGACGGATCCTTGACTCCTCTCAGATTCCATAATTGATTCAAGCTCAGAGAACTTCTGTCTTGCAGCTTGTTCAAGAGGAATCAAAGTTTCTTGTTCTTTGAGGTATTCCTGTTAACCGACAAGAGTTTAGTTCTTTAAACCAGGAGAAGTACAAACAAGTATTCTGAAACAAAACCACTAATTAAGAAACTTGGATAGAGAACATACTTGCTCTGCTTTCTGAACATCGGAAGCCTCACGCCGGTTTTGCTCCATCTTATTTTTAATGTTTTCGATGGCATCACTCCTGGAGTTTATCTCTTTAGTTATATCATTCATCTTCTTTTCAGCACCCTCCAAAGCTTTAAGTGCACTTTTATGCTGAAAAGGTAAACAATAAACAACTTAACTGAAGGACATGAGCTATATGTGAGAAACTAAACAAATATGCACAAGGGAAATCTTCCAAGTTCGAACTAACACAAAGCAGAGTAATCCTGGACAAAATATGAATGACCAGTCACATTAAAATTCTTGTACATATAGGCACATCATCCAACCAACTACTTCAAAAACCAAGCAAATGCTAAAATATACCATGAAAGAACCAAGTATGAAAAGGATTACGATCAAAGTCCAATTCAAAAGTTTAAAGGCAAAAGATGATTATACATGAAACACATATTGCACAAAGGCTAAAAGTTTAGATTTCATCTGATTCTGTTCGTTAAGTTCACCTTTTCTCTTAAAAGATCTCGTTCAGTAGCTGCAACTTCCCGTTTCCCCTTGTGTTCCATTTGTTGTTTCTCCCAAGGATCCAAATCAGCCCGAACTTTGGCCAACTCAGCCCGGAACTTCTCAGTTTCACCTGATATAATTAATTGATAGGCAACTTAAAAATCATGAAAAATGTAAATGGATAGAAGACTGGGAAAAAGATTAAAGTTGAATAAATTAATTTCATATTTAACATTTTGTAAAGAAACACAAGCTAACAGGAATGGAGCTGAGAGCTCTGAAGAACCATCTAACTAAAGAACATGTATATCTCATACAACCACAACATCGTGGCTCTAAAACATACCGCTTTGCCAAATGCCAACTGCTAAAGTTAGAATAGCTTATATTAAAATGAACAAATGTAAAAGGGATGCTTAGCTTCCATCACACAATAGGCTGTAGGTTCACTACCACCGTCCCATATCTAAAGTCCATTGTGGAAGTAAGAGCCATGTTTTTGTGAGACATAAATATGGCTCTACAATCTAAGACAGTACGAAACTGATCCAAGAGACATGACATGCACTCCAAACCTTAATGCCAGCCATAGGAGATGACACATTGCAATTAAGCACAGCAACAACAAAGCATGATGAAAGGTACTAAAATACATCAAACCAAAGCAGCAGAACTTCAAGTAATGACCAACTCCTAAAAGCAAATCATGTATATTACATGGGCTCTTCATTTTACTATGATTACCCATCTCAAGTCCCCGACATGAAACTGTCAGTGAAGTCCAAAAGGATTGAAAAGTTTCAGAGAATGCCTACTGGACAACCTCCAACACTTCAACATATGCCCTTCCAAGATACAAGCATATAAGAGCCCATGTAATGCAGATAAAAAATACGAGAAGGCCTTTCCACAGTACTTAGTTTAAAAAGGTGCCCAGGCACACCCCGTGCACTTGTTCACATCAAAGCCCAGCCTCGTCCGAAAACCCCAGGCTTTTGGGGCGTTTTCAGCAGCTTTTAGCAAGGTGCAGAGCCCATGGGCTTTTTGCACCCTAAGTTGCTGTTGCCTTCTATCACGTCTAGATAAGTCTCTTGTCTTCCTCTTCCACTCTCCTCCCTCTTTATCTTTCTAACTTGCCTCCCTAGCTTTCTCTCACTTTTCTACTTCTTCCTCTTCCGAGCTCCTCTCTTCTTCTATTTTTTCTTCCTTGGTAGAATTCTTTGTTAACCACATCTCTATCATTTCTTTCTTTCTTTCTTTTTGTTTTTTCTTGCCAAATTAATAGTCGAACTTCCTTCTCTATTTATTCCTAGGTTTTTTATGTCACACCCTAAGCCCTAGAAGCCTTTGCACTTTTTTGCGCTTCGCGGCCTTTTACTCTTTTATCTAAGTTCACAGATGGCTCAGATATACAAAAATCACAGAAAGAACTGCTTTTGACAGCCAAACAACCATATCAAATTAAAAAGCTCTTAAGAACACACTCAGATATTCACAAAAAGGTGGCAAATGTAGCAATATTTGATTAGACAATTCATAACAAAGAAGAAAAATATGAAGTATCCATTGTGTACATCATTATCAAAGAGAAACTACCTTTAGACTTCTCCTTTATTTCTTCTAGGATCTTCTCTTCTTCCAACAGTTGCTTTTGCAACTCAGGAATATCTCCCTCCAATTTGGGAATCATGATAGTTGCATTCTCACTCTCATTTGTGAAGTCATTAATTTTTGATGAATCCTATTGAAACCAAACATAAGATGCTTACATAGCCGATTGAAACTGAATGTTAGATGCAAAGCACAATAATAAATTTGTATTATTTATGTCAATTTCCTACCTTTTCAATTTTGTCATCAAGTTTCTTAATCTTTTGCTTTATGTGCTTCAAATCTTCTCGATGTTTGACATCTTGCCTCTCAAACTCCTTAAATGCCTCCTTGCAATTTCTAAGCTCGTTGTCAAGTTCCTAGAATTTCCATAATACAATAACACAATTGAACATCCCGTAACAATGACAGCATCATGTTATAATTTTCTAAGACTCGATTTATCAATAGTATAAGTTCCAACGCAGATGATACCTCTTGCCTCTTGATATACTTGTTGTGCAAACTTTCAAGTTCTTTCAAAGTAGTGGTGTTTTCCTTGATCTCCGCTCTGCAGATGGAATTTCTTAATGTGTTAAGTACAAATTAACAAAGCAATCTAGAGCGCATAAATCTCAAACAAAAAAGATACCTTTTAGACTTTACACTTTCTTCCATAGTGGACAAATTTGCTTGCAATTCCACCATTTTAGCACTGTTGTCTTCAGCAGCAAGTTTAGTAGCTTTTTCTTGCCATTTCAAGAGTGATAGTTCCTTTAGCATGTAAGCTTCTGCCTCATTTTTCACATCCTGTCAGACAGAAGAGCAAACATCCATTAATTTTCCATTTTCCTCCTTATGATATGACAGACGGAGCCTTGAGCAGTTAACAGGAAAAACAAAACTCATAATCACCTCCAAGCTATCTCTTTCTTTCTCTGCCAACTTGACCATCTGCACAACTCCAGATCTCTTCTCATTCAAGGACTCTAATCTGCCAAATAAATCACTAACATATGAAAATACAGATCGGCATGGGGTCAATGAGGTAGCCGGAGGTAGCAACAGCCCCATTGGACATGTTCGATAGTAACAAACCAGACGTAATATGATTGTAGCAGAATGTTCCAGTCCTTAAAAGATGCTTTCTAATGTCATATTTGATCATGATCACTGCATGAATGAATAACATGTCCAGTAAAAATCATCAAAATGACCAACTTGATCATGTTTGTTATTTTCATGTCTGTGCGTGTATGGATCGGTGTGAGGGGGAGTGAAAGGCACTCTTTTAATTGATAAATTGCCACTAAAACAACTCAAGAGGCAAGAAAATTTTAAAACAAAAATAGAATCATAACTAGATGGTTCGAAGGAGAACACATACTGCTTGTATGAATCCTCTATTTTCTCCACATATTTGTTTGTCCCAATTATATCTTCCAGATATTCAAGAAAGCCTTCATCATGAGGACCTTGAGCTTTCGGCTTCATTAATGAAATCTGTTCAACCTCACCCTAGATACACCCAAACAACAGTAATTATTCATGATGAGCTACTGAGGCAAAGAAATGTCTTTTTTGGGGAGGGAAAGAAACTAGAGTACGAATAGGGTGAGCTCGAAAAACCTGAAGGATCAAAAATCGGTTATTGTCCAAATCCACTCCTTTGGCCTTTAATTTGGTGGTAACCTCGGTAAAATTACTTGCTTTATTGTTGATGTAATACTTTGAAGAGTTGTCTCGAAATGCAACCCGGGTTATGACAAACTCACTCCCTGGAACAACTTCATATTCCCCATCATTCTATAAATTAGCAAAAATTTCACCTATGCATCAGTCCACTGTCTTCATCAAACTCAAAAAAAAAAACCACGCAATCCAAGAAAAAAGTTGTTACCAGGTCAATAATTTCTTGAAAATGGACTGATACACCAGCACTATCCAAATTCTGGTGGTTGGTAGAGTTGTGAATCAGCTCGGAAACCTTGTTCAGCCTCATCTACACGATTTCAATTCCAAACCCATATGATTTCAGGTGCATATTCTAATCCCAGAACATACAAATTGAACACTGAAATTTCATGATACCCGGAAAGAAAAAGGGGAAAAAAAAAAAAAAGAAAGAACCCCCCTTTAATCGAATGGAAATTACTACCTGTTTGGCTCTCTTCCCAAAAACAAAGAGCATAGCATCAATCACATTACTTTTCCCACTTCCATTAGGCCCAACAACAGCTGAAAAACTCTGCAACACCCAAACAAAACCTCATTCGAACCTGTTTTCCGAAACCTCAAAAGAAGATCGAGAGTAAATGAGAAACCCTAACCTTGTGAAAAGGGCCCACGCGCTGTTCGCCAGCATAAGATTTGAAGTTCCTCATGACCATTTCCTTGATGAACAGTCTCGGAGCTCGAGACCCGCCATTATTTGCATCCGCCGACGGAGATTTTGAACTCAAATTCGAGTCATCCCCCATTTCAATATCTATCCCCATGACTGAATTTCTCGAGAAAAGTCCGCAATATTTTTGAGACGTTGAGACTTGGAATCAGTATGAGAACTGCAGAATTCAACTTGGAAAAGCTCGATTGGAAGAAGCAATGGAGCTGGCAGAGCCACGAGCTGGGGCTCCTCTTTAATTCTCTCTCTAACGCTCTCTAGAAAGGGAAATTTCAAAAATTGGGAGATTTCAGATGTGTTTATGCGGGGAAAAAGAAGAAAAAAATATAATAATAAAAGGTGGGACGGCGTTTCGGCGGGAAATTAAAAACGGTGTGATTTCAAAGTTGATGGGCTGGGCCTTCTCTCTTTCATTTGGGCTGGGTCGTGCCTCTGTGGTACTTGTTCATTGTATCTGGACCTGTTCAATGGACTGGGACCCGCCGGCCCGGCCTGAAAAATGTGGGTCGAGGTCACAATATTAAAAGATGACCCGGCCTGACCTGAAAAAATCGGGCTTTGAAGTATGGTCGATGACCCGACTAAATACAATTTTTTTTAAAAAATCTTAGATTAAATTTTAGTTTTTTGTCACCCAACCCGGCCCAGCCCAATGACCCGACTAAAGGTTTTTTTAATAAAAGAATTCATCTTATATAATTGTCGGCCCGTGGCCCATAGGATTAGGGCTTGAGCTGAAGGTACATGGCCCGAAGGTCAAGCCGGATCAGGGTCGGGCCGATGGGTCAAAAACTTTCGACCCGAATGACCCGGCCCGACCTTTGAACAGGTCTAAATTTGTAACTCTCAAGTAGTTAAGAAATTTGTCCTAGCAAACTGAAATCTTCTTTTGATGTTGGGAGCACTAGCAGTAAAAAAAATATTGTAGATTGAAGATTTCAGTTTGCACAGAAAAATAATGTGTTGGATTTATTTGCTTGGGGATTGAATAAATTTGCCAACTACTTGAGTAGTTATGGGCAGGAGCATAATAATGATGTTTAAATTCTTATAATTTATTTTGGTGTCGATTTGTGGGTAAATAACTTTCAACTCCTATTTTATTTTGTTGGTTGGATCCTATTTAGTGGATTATCAACTATCTTTCATAGCAATGATCAATATAAATTTATATTTTATTGCAGGAAATTATGGATTCTAGTATATGATTCTTAGACACCGTTTTTTTTTGCGTTAACGCAACTAATCGCAACGCAATCTACCGCAATCTACCGCAAATAACAATTACATTTTTACTATTTCCACCGCAACTTACTGCAATCTACCGCAACTAACCGCAATGCATAAAAGAACAAGGCC
This sequence comes from Portulaca oleracea, assembly GCA_029582165.1. NCBI lineage: Eukaryota > Viridiplantae > Streptophyta > Magnoliopsida > Caryophyllales > Portulacaceae > Portulaca > Portulaca oleracea. The sequence continues at coordinate 28,198,136 of CM055890.1, forward strand.
TTTACTATGACCAGGTTGACCCGATTTTGACCGGTAACTAAGACAACCGATCTAACTAATCGACCATTGACCTATTGGTAGCCCCTTGTTAGTAAGATAATACACAATTTTGACTAATCTGCAAATAATAAACAGCAGATTCAATCTACTCAGAGAGACAACTTAAAGACAAAAACAATTTTGATCAGGTCATTGAATCGGTAAGCAGGTTAACCAGTCTGGCTCAATCTAAATGGCCCAACCGGTTCACCCATTAACCCACTTTTTTTACCAGGTAGCTCATCGGATCGGGTCTAACAACATAGATAGCTAGAGCTATAGAGAAGCAAGAAGCTTTCTGACCTTGGGCTAACCAGATAACTACTCAACAGTCAACATTACTCTTGTTCAGTGCTTTTGTACTCAGTTGTGAAGGTTACAGCTCTAGCACATTAGCTGCATTTCTAGCATTCACATACAACATATTACATATACCTTATCTAACAACATCAATTCTGCTGTCAATGTATTTTACATAATTCCAAATTGCCCACCTTCAACTTCCAACTTTGTTATCCATAAAAAAGAGCCTACCCAGCTAGCTTCATGTTTTACATAATCGGATTAGACAATACAAGAAAACACCCTCTCAAGACAGACCATTTCGTGTCGAAATCTTTGAGTTTGATCCATCCAAAAATGTTCATCCAAGGAGACCAATGGGATACAGTTTTGTACATACTAACATTTTTACACTTTCACAATGTGTTAAGGCACATCCTCCAAAACTCACCCAATCTCTGGGATCATGGCTTTGTATCCATTGAATTCTTCCCTTTGCTGCATCGGTCATATTTTCTTCATCATTAACTTAAGAAGGGTAGCCAGCAAAAGTACATAATATCCATAATCCACAGCACTAGCATGCCTTCTTGATGGCTGGAAAGACTATCAGATATCAACGAACCCAGGCAACAAGGGTAGCAAATTAGTAAAATTTAAACCGTTTTGTTTCAGGTATGTCGTTTCCGGATCCACCAGATTCGGGATTCACTTTGGCTTGAAAGCACGATGGGGCGCTATTGTATGCCCGAATGTTGGTTGAGACGGCAAAAGTAGCAACTTCCCCCTTTGGTTGTGAGAGGGCTTTGATTTCGACAAGCTGAAGCTTCCCACAGTAGTTATCATGGATTGCTATCTCTTTTAGCTTCTGGATTACACTATCCTTGCCATAATTTATGTCCATTATGGGTGCCTAATAAGAACACTCAGTTAGCACATAACAGCTACATATGTGTCAAAAAAGGCATAACAATTACAAAAAAAGACAACTGCCAAGAGAAACACGTTTGTGCCTGGTCTGGAAGATCCAAATATAAGCAGTCTTCCCCTCATAAATTGAAGTTCATGGAGAGGCTGATTCCTATGGACCCACAAAAAGCCTTTCGAAAAGACCAATTTGAAAACCAGATATTGTTAAGTCCTTATGTCCCAATTTGGACACATTGACAACAGAGATATAGGAGAATCAATATCAAAACACTGTAGAAGCACAGATTATTACAACAGAGGTGGAACCATAGTTACCAGGAATGCTTCCTGGGTCGTTAGTCTCGGAATGCGGGCTGCTAATTTTTACACAAATTTAGTCTAGTTTGACTTCGGAACGCGGGTCGCAAGCATATGTAGCGTTCCTGGTAACTATGGGTGAAACTAAAACTCTAAAGAACAATACAGGGGCCCCTCAGGAGAGTTGGAGAAATCTGGAAGCCACCCACATGTGTTCCTCCCAAAGACCACAACAAAACAGACAATAAAATCAGCAGCAATATGCATGAAGATCACAACAAAAGAAGTGAGCACTTGAAGTACCTCAAAATCAACTGGGAAATCAATAGTCGTGTACGGACATCCGCAACCTTCACTAAGATTCATCTTCAGCATAATCGTGAATGATCTTTTTGCTATTGTTTCCCTGCAAACGAGGATAACAGATGCCAAATCTAAGCAAATAATAAGCAGTTGCCATCGGAATAGCAGAAAATCTCATGAAAATTTATAAAAAATGTATTAGCACTTGAAAGAAAAGGTAATGTTTAGAAAAAATGAAGAGTTTGTCTTTTATTTTCCTAGAAATAGCTCTTCTGAGAAACGGATCCAATAACAAACAGCAACTTGCAAGCAATTAAGCAAATCAACCTTCAAATTGAAACTTTGCTCAACTCAACTATTATTCAAATATCAAGTAGGCGAATCAATTGCCAAAATTTCAGCTAGCTCGACTCAAGTATTACTTTTTGGCTTACTGCAATTTATGGCTCAAATAATGCAAGCAAAGTCACTAGTGTTGGGACAGGGTAGCTCATAGCTCTATGGAATTGTGATTTAGCATGGATATTAGAATTTAAAAGGGACTTTAATGCCACATTGCCACTCATAATTCTTCCAATAGGATTGGGGAAGAGAAGGTGAACTTAATGCCAAATAAGAGCAAGAATACCCTATGAACTGACCATTCAGTAGCTGGCGCAGTACAATTCCAACTTAATTTTTGTCCAAGGTGTGAAAATTTCCATTTGACCCACTTGGTGCCTGTAGATGGTTTCTTAATATTCATTAAAGGGAATATGCCAGTGCTCTTTACGTTGCATTTTAGTATTTTCTTTGAATTAGTAATCAAAAGATTGCATTACAGGTACATAGGTGAACACTAGTATGTCAACCCAACTATGAAGGAATATTACCAGCTATGGGTACCATTGACTAGTAGGAAGATGACTTTGGACCGATGGAAGCCTTTTGACTGATAAAATGCTATCAAGGCTGGAAGCTTGAGTCACTAAGTTCGCCTGAATTCTAGGAAGGCTGTAGCCAGTTAACAAAGCACTCTAATCAATGCAAATGCACTGGTTTCAGTTGTTTGTATTTACTAAAATCAATAGTCAAAGACAAACAACAAAATTTGCAGAACTTTCTTGTGAGCTAGGTCTTTTTGTAAGGCCAAAAGTGCAATGTAGATAGGGAGTTTTTGACATTGATGTGTGGAATTCGGAAGCTTTGGGAAAATATGCAATAAATAGGACATAATGTCCGTTAGATGAATACCATCTTATTATATTAATGATACATAGTCAACTTGGCAGACGAATATTCCTACACAAGCTGGCATGGATGGTTTAGGAGGTGCTGACTGTGAAGACAAACTCTAAATAGTGGCTTTGACATAGGAGTGGCATACAGAATCAAGAAAGTATACCAGCAGCTCGGAGGAGGCAGCAAATGAAGTAAAGAAGGGTTGGTTTGGAATCATTTACTCTCCAACTAAAAATTATTTCTGTAAGTTGTTAACTCTAAGATAAAGCTCACCGCAACCGGTCAACTGCCGAAGATGGTATTCCATCTTGCCATTGTATGTCTAGTGTAACAAGGCTGAGGAAAGCCATTACCTCCTTGTGTTTCTCCATGAAATTAGACCACATTTATGTAACTGTACTGATATTCACACGACTGTCTGTCCAATATATATTACATGCACCCGGAGCATGTGCTCCAAATACTTGCGAGTGAACAATCATATGAATCAGAGTGAACAATCATAATAATCAAAGTGAACATCATAATATTAGACCACATTTATGTAACTGTACTGATATTCACACGACTGTCTGTCCAATATATATTACATGCACCCGGAGCATGTGCTCCAAATACTTGCGAGTGAACAATCATATGAATCAGAGTGAACAATCATAATAATCAAAGTGAACATCATAATATTAGACCACATTTATGTAACTGTACTGATATTCACACGACTGTCTGTCCAATATATATTACATGCACCCGGAGCATGTGCTCCAAATACTTGCGAGTGAACAATCATATGAATCAGAGTGAACAATCATAATAATCAAAGTGAACATCATAATATATATAACAATCATAATAATCAGAGTGAACATCATAATATATATGGGTGAACAATTATAAAATTTAGAGCACGTGCTCTGGGAGCACCTAATAATTTGCACTGTCCAACAGAATGATATACTCCAATAGAGCATGGACTAGAGGATGAGTAAGGGTTAGAGCCCGCATGCATTGTGTTTAAGCTGTTCTGGATATAGGGTTTAGGGCTTAGCTCCGTCCCCCCCCCCCCCCCCCTCTTTCCTCCCTTCAAACAAAAAAGAAAAAGGATTAATTGTAGGGTGGCATAAACCCATTCACCTGTAGTTTGTGTCTGATTTGTGTGTTCCATGCGAGCAAGACATTAGATTTCACCTTCTCTATAAATAAGCAAAAGACAAATGAATATGTTGGTATCAAAGAGATGGATAAGGATGCAAAGTAGCATCACACAAAAGGATGGACACTTCCCAAAAAAATCCTATCCACAAATCTACAAAGCTAAAGGGAAGGGTTAAAAAAGTTCCCTTCAGCCCAAATCGTCCAAAAGATGGCGCAAGAACTACAACCTACTGCTCTCTAGCCTCGCAGCTTCTGATAATTAATCGGGAAGAGGAAAGAGGGATAAGTTGTTCGGCTTTGGTTGCTAGTACAGAGGTCGCCTTTGAGGGCGACAATGAGATTCTTCGGCCCCTTGACACAAGTGGGAAATCTAACATGTATAGTTATTGTAAATAGATGTTTCAAGGAGTTCACCCGTCTTGATTTCCCCATCAGGTTATTTGGACTTGTAAAGCTCCCACCAAAACATGTCCGAAGGTAAGAGAACTATATATCTTCGAAGAGAGAAATTTTGAGCTGGCTAGCAGGTGTTCTATGTGTTTTTGGGGAGGAAGAGTCAGTTGACCACCTTAACATTATGTGAAATTCGGTCATCATGTAGACATGCATTACTTTAGAGTATGTGAAGTACAATGATTATGTCTACAATGAATGAAGCACATCTAAACCAAATTTAAAGGCGAACTTGAACTTAACATTTAGTCAAACTCTCAGTTTCTGGTGCCCATGCAAGAGTAGTTCGACACCCACACAGTGGCTTCAACACCCCCCCCCCCCAAAAAAAAAAAAAAGAACGAAAAATCATTCCAAGCCCAGAAATATTAGCAATGATACCTTTTCAGCAAAAATGGCTGTTTGGTCAAAGTAGCAACCTTTAGTTCAGGTCTTCCAGGAAATGAAACCTGGTTAAACATAAGGATTTAGCATTTATAATCCATGAACTTGAAAGACATCTAAAACTATGTTTTCCAGTTGAAACAGATTTGAAACCATCAAAATGACCATACCTCAACTGATTTGATGAAGGGCAATGGTGCACTCTGACCATGTATGCTAGCTACCCTAAGCCGCCACTTCATAAATCGCTTGTCTGCATTCAATGCAACATGAATTCATTTTTCATTAAAAAAATATTTAAAAAAATTGAGACCAGAAAGAGTTTTTATACACGACTTCAGTCCACTCTTATCAATCTGTCAACCAAATATGAAATTGACTTCACTCATTTTACGCGGTAATTTTCAAATAAATAATTTGTTCTCAGTCAAGCCATATTTTATATTCACTTACAAAAGCTGAGCCTCTTCCTCTCCTTAAACTAAGATCATGTAGTGAAAATTTCAGAATATGTCATATAAAATAAAGAATCCAACTGTCAAATTCCAAAAATGGTATTTTGCAGAGTTTAACTAGGTAAGGTACGGTATAAAATATCCAAGAATAAAGGGTGACTGAGAAGACAGATGCGATACACATAAAAGGCTAGTGAACCCTGCTGCTCATACAATACAGCAAGTGATTGGTCATACTTAAAAAAAATAAATAAATAAAAGGAATTAACGACATTACGAATGCAAGTTGAACCACCTGATAATCTGTTGCACCTTGTAAATACTATCTGGAAAAGATCAACTCGAACAAAGGGAGGAACTCGGAGATATAAATAACTCATTACCCCTGACATGACCTGTTCGTGTACATCAACAAAAGTAAGTTCATAAATATTCCAACAAGGTACAGAAACACAGGATTAAGCACTTCCTCATCCCAAACTATCTTTTTCTTAGTTCATTAAATGCTAAAATAGGTTGATTCCAAAAAACAAAGGGTGAAAAGGAAGTAATGATCTGCTACCTCATCAACAAGTCCGTGAATCAACAAACTAGCCTGTTTGTCTTTAGGAGTTTGCTGCAAATTGTTTAGCAAAAACAAGTGTTCAGGGAAAAAGCAAACACCAGTCCAAAGAATGCATCCATAGAGAAAATTATCTTTAGGAGGCACAATGCATCAAATGTAATTCAACAATATACCGAAAATTTCAAGTCTTCCAGATCCCTTTACATTTCTAAATAGATTTAAGTTAGAAAGACACAATAACATCCTTCAACTACAACTATTTATACCATTCAACTAACCAAAAACATGTTTTGTCGTGCAAAATACATTATCTTTGTGATTGAAGTTATTAACACATAATTTTGATTTACATGAACAGGGCCAGGCCAAAACTAGTGGTTACAAGCCAGGTGGCCATGCAACCATGACTCCCCCATGATTTTACAAGTGTTCCAAATATTGGGACGGATGGTAGTCGTTGTTATGTATAACATGAGTCTACTTGTACCTTGATGGTAAAATGTCTGTATTGTGCAGAATCCACTGGTAGCTCAAGTTTGAAGCTTGTGTAAAACACATTTTGCCCTAATTTAGCCCTTTTCCATGTTGTTCCATGCAACATGCCCCTCCCCCTCTCTAGTCCAAACTATTCTCATCTCAAAAACTTTTCTACACATCACCTCATCTCTTCACTAAATTCACTCACCGAAAAAAGCACTTTCCATGTTCCAGATCTATTTTTGTCATTGTAGGTGGTGCAATGGTGTTTTCTTGATGGAGTTGTTCACTCCTCGTTATGCTTTAGCAGCTAATAGCAATGCTCTTCTTTCATGATATCTAGAGCACAACACCTCAACCTGTAGTCCTGTACTCTTGGTCCCCATCTTTGTACACCAAACGTTTCCAACGATGACAATATAGAATACTTCTTTAGTGTGCTTGACATGGTAAGGTGGAGTCTTTTTGCTTCCAGAAAGTTCTTTCACTCTTATAACCTTCTTCCTCCACCTCTTCCCAAGCCGTCACTGGGTCCATTACCTATTGTTCAATTTCCATGATTTCTTATTTGGAAGAGCTCCTTTTAAAGTCCTCTGCGTGTGTGTTTATAGAAGATAAGGTTTTAGTAAATACTTGCTTTATGTGCAGAGAAGGTTTGGAACTAGTTGGGTCACATACTTCTTAATTGCTCTATAGCAAGATGCCTCAAGGAATGAGGCTTTAACTGTTTGGGCATTAATTGGGTCATGTCTAGTTCAGTGAAGAAAGTTTTCCATGCTGCGAGAAGGATGAAAGGCTATATTGAATGCTATTTCAGCATTTTTCTTTGGTATTTCCTCTTTTAGTGATAAGGTTTTCCTCTAAAAAAAAAGAACTATGTAAAGTACTTCACGACAGAGATTACAATTCACCACATACGTTAGATTCACGTATTCTCATCTAACCTTAAATTTTACCAACAGTATGCTGGTGCACACCTATCTAGACTTTTTGAGAACTTGTACACAAACCACATGGCAAGAATCCCCCGTCCTGAAACACCTCAACCATGGGAAGGGCCAAAAAAGACAAAAAGAAAAAAGATAAAAAAAAAAAGGAACTACATAATCAGATATTCAGATAGAGATTCAAAGCAAATGGGAAATTTCAATAAGTAATGAAATAACAAATGGAAATACCTGAAGATTCACAATCACAACCTTCCCACCGCTACGAAGAGCTTTTAAAGGAAGATCACAAGCTGGTGTTATCTGCAAACTGGAAAGTGAAAATATTGTTATTGTTATTATTCATGCAAGGTACAAAACATTGTATAAGTTCGACTAACACCCATTAAATACAAGACCAAAAGAATGGATAATATTGACCAGCCATGATTATAGAATACCGCACGAATAAACAGAGAAGACGTTTAGACAGGTAGATTAAGTAATTTATTCCATTATTACACAACTGGCTGCATCCATATGGTGTGCAATTAAGGCAAATTAGGCAAGGGAAGACTAGAAAATCATGCCCCAGATTCTTTTTTTTAGAGACACGACAATACACAAGCATCAGAAAACCTGGTTTTCAAGCTGGATAAATAAGGTAAGGAAAAAGTAAAACGGCAAACAATTGCTTGATCACTCTTAGCATACCACATTAGAAATCAGGCAGAATTAATTATGGAGTGAAAAAAGAAACATCCAAATCTCCATTCTTTACAAATCAAATCCACCATAATACAAATAAGTCAAAACTTAGAACATAAAATACTTCAGCTGGTCAGACTAACAGAAAAAAGAGAGATCTCTGCACATTCATTGAAAGGGAAAGGAAAAACACGAATTATGTACCTTTCCCTAGATGACAATTGAAGACAAGATCTTTATATGCAAGGTGGGCTTCACATTCCTACCTCCAACAGAAGAAGGTTCATTTTATTCAACAAGAACAGGAATGGGAGAAAGAGAGAGCACAAAGGGGTATTTAGTTAGACCTTCAAATAGTCACGTGGTAGTTTTAGATAGGTCAAGTTTGTCCAAGTCTCCCGGGGCAAGTGAATCAGGAGAGCAAAGATGAAAGATTGAAGACAGTTTTGAAACTTTACAATGAAATAAAATGTAAGTGGCATGAATTAAACCTGCCTATTGGGTCGCTTGGTTCAAGAATGTGTCATCAAGTCATGTTTCATGGTGGCAACATTTGTTTAAGTCCTTTTTTGTTCAAATGATTTTTGATTCGGGCTTAATACAGGGTTAACAAATGTGCAATTCGATAAGTCACCCCCCCCCCCCCAAAAAAAAGGAAAGAAAAAGAAAAACAGAAAGATGAAAGGGTTAAAATAGGTTGCAATTGAGAGAAAGTATAAAAGGCATGCAGAATTAGACAGGACAAATGGGTAGTTGGGTATCTTTGTACTTGTCAGGAGAAATGAGCTTAGGTCAAAAAAGCCAAAGCCACAAAAAGGCACAATGCAGCCCTGGAGTGTAGCATGCGCAGTTTGTACCCTCTAGTTCTTTACAAGAAAGACAATAACATAATCCAACCATACAAAGTTCTCAAGAAATAGAGTCTGTACTCTTCAAAAGTCTTAGCCTTGTCCAAAAAATCTGCCAATTCCTCCTTTTCCAAGTGCTCTACCAAATTTACCATTCTTATCCAAGCTATCAGAAAATGTGTTATAGTATGAGGTTGCATTGCACCAGACTAGCCACATCAAAGATAAAAGCAAACGCCAAAAGACACACAAGAAGCAAACATAGATTTGTTACCAAAAATTGTAGCTACTACATTTCAATATGCTTATATAGAGGGATACAAGAGCAACGATCTTTTCTACCAATGAAATGTATAATTTTGATCGCTAAGAAAGCCTACAGGAGAAGTCAAGCGAAGAACTTAGTTGGACTCAACTCCAAGGGACAAACTTGGCAGTTGGCACAAAGAGGAAACAAATGCATCTCATATATAGATAGCTCAGAAAGCACAAACCACAACACAAAAATAACAGTAATGGAACAACACAAATTCAGTCGAGCAGGTAACATGGCAAATGAGGTATCCAGATCCGGCAAGATATTAATGTATTTGTAACTGCAAGGAAGAGCAGTTAGGCAGAACATGACTGGTTAATGCAAGGAAACGAAAAGAATAGGATCATGAACCAAACAAAGTATATCATTTCTGACCCACCTGGTACCTAGGCACAATACAGTGTCTGCCATCTCACAATGTTTTTCAGCCAGATTCATGTCCTTACTAGGCAATTCATCCTACATTAAACCATCAGTTAAGTTACTCTCAATATCTTGATTCTCGAGCCAAAGTGTACTGATTCAAGTTGCTCAGGGATCAATAATTCGACATGAATACACTAAAAAATTCTTGAAATAAAGGGGTTCGGATAAAGGTTTAGGAATGTCTGTGACAGGACAAAAATTATGCTTAGAACGACCAATGATTCAAAGACAAGTCGGGCAAATGGTAAGAATTTGCTGACAAGTCATCTAAACCTTTTATTTATAAGTAATTCAGGGAATATATTCTTTGAAGTCATCTGTACCTTTGTAAACTCTGAACATTTAGTTAAGGATTGTATCATAATTAGACGGCAAAAAGGCACACTTATGTACAACAAATGTTGATTGCATACCAGCTTTAGTGCATCATATTGGTATATTAACAAATACCCTTAACCAGGAAAACATGATGCATTTGTGGGGCTTGTGACATCAAAAACATAATGGGAATTTGCTTATGAATCCCAACTTCCTTGATTAATATGAGGCAATTCAAAGTGGGAATAACTTAGTCCCATGTTTGGCATTAGGATTGGAAATAAGTACATATTTACTAAAATCCACTTGATTATCTTTTAAATAACTTAATAAATTAAAGTGGATGGAGCACTATATAAATAAACACACATTTACTGTAGAAAAACAACTACAATAAGACAAAACAAATAAATGTACTTGCCCATAGTTACCAAATAGGAATTAAAATAAGCATGTAAAAGTTCCAAACATAAATGGCTTAATAACTTAACATCCTAATAATTAAGCATCATCATGGACAATCTATCTAAGATATTTACCCTTTAACAATTGTCAAGAAATTAATAATTATTTGGAACCCTATCCAACTTTGATGGACCCTCGCCAATGAGATGTGTAGGCGAGCAACCTTAAACTGGCTCTGAACAAAGACTTTGGAGTGTGCTAAGTACTTAAAATGTTTGATCATGAACTTCTTTACCATGAAAATGCTTTTTTGTATATCATTGCTCTCTATTTTAGCTTCCAACAAACTTTGAAGTGAGGTTACAATTTACGTCAGCAGGATCAAATTTCATATATTTCTATGAGCATAGTAAACCATCCATCCTTTGTGAGACAAGGACAGAGACTGCATGTGTACTAGAACCCTTAGGAATCACTCTAAGAGCATAGTACAGCATCCATCCTATTGTAGGAATTGTTCTATGAGCATCCCACAACACCACACTCACACTAGAGAAACATGGGCTTTGATGCAATGATGTTGCACTATCACGAGGGTAGCTCTTCCCATGGTATGTCAATGAACTCCCTCAAAGAAAAAAAGGACCAAGTGCAACAGTTTAACAGCTGTTGATACTTGCTAATAAGACATTCTTTTTTCTTTCCTTTTTTTTTCAATATGTGATTTTAAAAAAGCCCACGATAATAAATAGAAAAATGAGACCAAATTCCAGCAACACAACCAGGGACACCAGTTTTGTAAAATTGTAAAATTGTAAATGTGTTTCCTGACAGCCTCCTAATATGAGAAATGGTATCTCTCACATTGCATCCAAGCTTTCGCTCTTTGAATGTATGTAATCTACAATTGCTTATGTCAAAAAATATCTCTCTAAGGCACATAATGTGAGATGACTTGAAATATGAGGGCTATACAATTGATTCAAAAGGAGAATGTATCCATCCTCTTAACGCTTCCGTGAGTGTTGCTTTCTAATAATTCCTGCTTTTAGATTTGCAAATGTAGCTTGTACAGATCATGAAAGTTACTTGCATTAGAGAGAAGAAACAAGCTTCGTAGCCTATCAAGATGCAACATGATTTTACACAAGGGCATGCATACCAATTAGACGCCTTGGTAGTATTTGGCTTCGCGGAAAATATTTTCCAGAAAATAGTTTTGATACACAAATCCATCTTCCTTGGAAATGTTTCCTGTGGAAAATGATTTTCTGCGAAAGCCATTTTCCACCCAACCAAACACATGTAAAGGGGAACAAAATAAAGATTAGAGAGATCGATTCAATTTGATAGTACATCAACAGTTCTAACTGGATTCCTACATAGAAGCTCTTTCTTCAAGCAACTTGTAGAGGTGGATTTAAAAAAAAAAAAAAAAAGAATAAATAGAGTGAACTACTCTATGCTAAATTCATGTCATGGGTAAGAGACGGATATTCTAACGAGAACCTATTTCCTTCCCTCCAGTAGCAAACTAGAACTAAACCTGCTCTCCCAGAAATCATGAAAATATTTATAACCTTTAATCAGTCGAATGAGAGAGATGACCAAATATTTCAGTTAAGCAAGAAAATAAGGATTACCTCCCAATCAAGGACACTGTCCCTCAGTCTACATTTGCATTTCTCATCTGAACATCGGCGAGGTGTCTTCTTCAAACCAATAGTTTCTATTTCAAAATCCCGCAAATACCTTTGAAAATTGCGTCAATTCAAGATCCATCTCAGAATTAAAATATCATCAAACAAAAAGCAAAAGATGCCATAGAATTTCAATGCATCACACCCAATGAAATATAAATAAAAGAAGTAGAGCACAGATCTTACTCCATACCACACGAAGGGCAAACTTCCCTGAATGAGTTCCCATGCAGCTCAGCAAGTTTATCTCTAGGTATACCAGATCGAAGATGCAGGCCGTCCACGTTCTTTGAAACACAACATTGGTTCGGTTAATCACAAAACAAATATCGACCTTAACAAATACGAAGTTATCACAATACAGACTTGTCAAAAAAATATGGATCTTAAGAAACCACGGCTGAGGCTGCTACTAAGAAGACTGGAAATACAGACATATGAGCCAGCTACTGCAACAATGCATGTAATCCAGTGTATGATTGTGTTTGAGGGAAGTTTTTTTTTTACAGTAGTCAAAAGATGTATTGAAGGGCATCAAGGGGATGTCACCCATTTACAAAAGGATGCTAAATTAAAGAACCAAAAAGCCTCGACCCCTTTGACATCAACTACACAGGGTTCTCAAAGACTAAAGTTTAAGTCATTTAGTGTTCTAGCCTTGTCAAAAATACAGGAATTTCCTTCCAAGTGCACCACCAAATAAATAGTCAAAAGTATCAAATTCCACATGCTAAGAATCCAATTCTATTTTAATCTTACACTAGGACATCTTTTAAACCTCGAGTTTGTACCCAACTAACCCACAACAAAGCAAACGACAATTGCCAAAGGGTCGAGACCCAACGACCATTCCTGGAAGGATGGTTGTTAAAAGACAACAACTTAGTAAACAACGAAAATAACAATCAACAACCTCATGAAATCTGTATCGTCAAAAACAGAAGATGAACAGTGTTACTCTCAACACCACCATGTCTTAAAATATTATTCTATTCACCAATGTTTTACTTTGCACTAAAAAAGTGTTACTATTCTTTGGAATCCTCTTCGAACAAGGGGGGTCTTTTAAGCGGCAGTTGGGATCAAAACTCGAAAAAAAAAATAGAGAACACAGGGAAAGTCCCAAACAAATTAGCATCTCTAACAAAAGTTATTGAAAATTCAAATGGGATACTTTCCGAAAGGCAAATCACAAACGGAATAAGAATTGTTTCAGTGGCACGTAAACTCTTGAATTGCATTATCAAAAGTTCAATTTTCAATCTGCAGTCAGTATCCACACTAAATCAAAAGTTCTTGCACCAAACAATAGATGGAATTTAGGGTATACTTCATTCATTGACAAGCTTCGAAAAAAAAAAAATGGGACAAAGTACAAATATAACAAAATTACACGACCATGCCCAAACATAATAGAAGACACGTAATCCATATGCAGCCCCACCTTAGGTTGCCTTCATGGTAGTATCCAATTAGTCATTCAACAATATATCATGTCATCCAAAAGAACATGGCCCTTGGCAGAAGACAATGATATTGTAGTATTAGGGCAATTTGGGACGTACATCGCCCATGAGAGGCCATTATAGCCATTATCTTTATCACTTGGTTCCTAGTTCATCTTTGTTCCGCTTTCAAATGACACTTGCATCTTAGCCTCAAGTCATGTCATAGGTCTAAAGTGCCTTCTAGTTTCCATCATTGTTGCTTTAGCCTATCTATTTGATGCTTATTTTCACCACTCGTGTCCCTATATCCATATGTCAATAGAGTAGATACTTTCACAACTTCTACTTTTTATTTCATGAGTGCTATAATAGTTTTCTACTTTTCTTTACTATTTCTCCTTTGTGATAGAAATAGAATTCTTCATCTGCTTCTCCAGCCTCTTAGCAAAACAATGAAAGGGAGCTATTCAACTATTTCCAATCCATCTAAGAAGTTTCAATTTCTTTCCCTTTTTTTTTGGCCATTCCAAATACAATCTCCATGCTTGTTAAGTAGTAAGCTTTTTCATGGTCCAAAACTAACAACTCAAATCCAACTCTGAAAACTAAAACCGAAATAAAGGGTATTCATTGCTTGAAACTCCCAACAAGATAAGGAAACTAGCGTAATATCCTACATAACTAGAAATCAAGAATACTGCTTCCTCAACAATAAAGCTAATATCTAACCATACACCACCCATTAATTAAAAAAATTGAATAATTAACCCGATGAGGCAGCTCAACTGGTGGTTGGTGAAGCATTGGGATTATATCCCAGTGGTCACAAACTTGGGGCACTGGAGGTTTTCGTAATTTTTAGCTTCAGGCCCCTAGACAATAGTCGAGCTGTTCTCAAGCTGCTACACACCAAAGGTCATCAAAGAAAGAGAAAACAAATACTAAACAAACATGACAACTAGGGAAACCTAAGCCGTTTCTTTAAAAAAAAAAATTAGGGGAAACCTGAGGAGTATCACTGATTAGCTTAACCCAGCACTTGTCATCAACTTTTTTTTTTTTTTTTGGTCATTTTGGTTGGGGAGGGAGGGGAGTTGGTTAGTACTACCAGTATATTTATATCTACAGAACCAGAAACCTATAGTGTCAGTACTGAACACCTTCACTGATGATAGACCACAATATACTAGATGAAAAGAACATAAAATTGAGCACTAAACAGGGAATTCACCTGGCTTATGATGAACTTCAAAATGCCGGCTTTTTCAAGTTCAACCAATGCCATGTGAGTCAAGCTAGGCATTGCACGGTCAAATGGCAAGGACGCATCAGGTGTACCCTTGCCTTGTCGCTGCAGATTGGAGGAACACAGCACAATAGAGATGATTAAGTGCACAAGAAAGCAGGAGAGGAGACCTGTGAAGATGCAAAATATAATAATGACTTAAATCAGGACTTACCTGCAGAGTCCAAATTCCTTTTGGACCTCGAAAGTCAGGTATACCACAAGAAGTTGATATCCCAGCACCTGTAAAGGCTACTAGATGTTTACTCTGCAGTGCAACCAAAGCATCCTTTAATAATTTCTCAGTGAAATGCATGAACCACCAGCACCAATAGAGACCGCTACTTCTTTTACCTTTTGTATTATTAAAGCAAGTTGCTCCACCTGCAACAATCAAAAGGGCTCATGACAACAAAATCACCAGAAAACACTGAAGTCAACTATAACAATAACAGGAAGGACTTTTTCAACAATATAGGCCATGGTATATCCACGAAGCACAGGATAAATGGACATCAGTCGCTAGACAGAAGTTAATTATAAACCTGCAACAAGTCCCATAAAGGAAATTAACTTACACATACAGTAACATAGAAATTTCATTTCAAATATTCCCAAGGAAACATAATCAGCCTTCCACAGTCTCCATAATTTGGCTTCTATAGTCTATAGAATTAGCATACATGATGGTCCAAAACATCACCACATCAGAAAGGAACTGTTCAATTTGTTCCATGTACTTCACCATTAGGAAACATTTTGAATTCATCCATCAGACGCAAAATTACAGAAAACGAAACAGCAACCAACAGTTATTTTAGTGCTAAAGAAGCTCGATATGCATCAATTACTCTACCACCAGCACTAAATATTGCTTTTGATGCTACAGTACTTATGGGCACAACTAGCACATATTTTGCTATGGTGGAGAGTATGCGAAATTTGTCTTAATGCAACATCCACCAAGTTAAGGCACTAAAACTACCAACATTTTCTTGATGAATATAACAACCATTTTCAAGGTAAATATCTAGTTCACACTTGATAGGCCTCACACTCTCTATGTTTGCCACTTGTTTCAACATTGCATTTCCCATCGTCATCATCTTCGTTATTACTCTCTTTGAATGAGTCACTAACATCATCTACAGTGGAACCATCCTTTGAGGTAGTGTATGCTTGACTAGCATAATCTTCATATAATTCATGCAAGACCTCTCTCGCTTTGTTAATATTTTCTTGAATATCACTTGTAGGATATAGCTTAGGAAAATGTACCCAATGGCCTTCATTTCTAGTCTATGGTCCAATACAAAAGCAATCGCCATCAACAAATGACGTTCACCCCAATATTTATCAATTTTGAGCTTCATTTGTTCCACTAGACATCTAATAAACGCACCTTGAACTTCTGCATGCTTGTCCAACAAAATCATCACCTCATATACTTCAGAAAGAAACATATTAGAAGTAGGATATTTTGATCCTAAAATTAGCTCAGTTATGCGCTTGAACACCCGTAACATAGGAGCCAACTTTTCCACTTTCTCCCACCTTCATCGGGAGGACAAAAACTACAACTATGATCTCTTTCAGCATATATAAGGAACACCTCCCTAAACTTTATTGCAGTTGCCAACATGTCATAAGTTGAATTCCAACGCGTTAGACACTCAAGAACGGACTTTCTTTGTGGAATTCGTAGTATTGCTACAATATCATTTAACAAATTCATCATGGACTCATTTCCATTTAAATATTCAACAGTGTCATGTACCATTTTTGTCACATTTTTTGATAGCTTGAAGTCCGGCTTGAACCATTTAAAATACGAGCACAACACCTGACACGAAATAATTTCCCCTCACACACTAAATGATTAGTTCTTGAAGAGGTACCTTTTAAGTTCCTTATGCAAGAATCATTTGCCTTAGCATTACCAACAAGATATTGTGAAAACCTATAATGTTTAGGGAACTGTTCATTATATATGCTCAAAGAGATCGTTGTTATAGTTTTTGTCCTACTGATGAAGGGTGGGAGAAAGTGGAAAAGTTGATTCCTATATTACAGGTGTTCAAGCACATAACTGAGCTAATTTCAGGATCAAAATATCGAACTTATAATATATTTCTTTCTGAAGTATATGAGGTAAAGATTTTGCTGGACAAGCATGCAGAATCTCAAGATGCATTTATTAGATGTCTAGTAAAACAAATAAAATTTAAATTTGATAAGTATTGGGTGAATGTCATTTATTGATGTCAATTGCTTCTGAATTGGACCCTAGACTAAAAATGAAGGCCATTGAGTGCACTTTTCCTAAGTTATATCCTACAAATGATGTACAGGAAGATATTAACAAAGTGAGAGAGGTTCTACATGAATTATATAAGGATTATGTTTGTTAAGCATATGCTACCTTAAAGGATGGTTCCACAATAGATGATGTTAGTGACTCATTTAAAGAGAGTACTAACAAAGATGTGATGTTGGGATTAATGCACTATTGAAACAAGTGGCAAACACAGAGAGTGCAAGGCCTATCGAGTGTAAACTAGACATTAACTTGAAAAGGGTTGTTATATTCATCAAGAGGATGCCGGTAGTTTTAGTGCCTTCACTTGGTAAAAGTTGCATCAAGACAAATTTCGCATACGATCCACCACGGCAAAAGATGTCCTAGTTGTGCCCATGAGTACTGTAGCATCAGAAGCAACATTTAGTGCTGGTGGTAGAGTAATTGATGCCTATCAAGCTTTTTTAGCCCCAGCCAAAAACATTGCATTTCAGATTATCAATTTATTAGGTCTAAACTTTTAAAGAGGGCAATCCATCCCCTTGGAGGCTGGAACAAAAGTTATTTACACTATGATTAATAAAAAATTTCCAGTTCATTCTATTCTTTGTGGTTAACAACTATTTGCAACCCGAACTAACATACCATCAAATTGACAAGCTGAGCCCGAGCTTTACCAAGCAAGGCTCGGTGAGCCACAATGAGCTCGAGCTTACAAACTAAGCGGCGAGCTGAGCCACGAGCCTAACAAGCTCGGGCTGGGCTCAACTCATTGCCAGCCCCATTCCCAAGCGTAGGTTCCCAAACAAAGAAAGGAACCTCAAAAGGAGCAAAAGACTTCCAATTGATCTTTCAAGGGAGTATCCTTGGAAAGGTGCTCATACACAGAAGAAAAGTTCAAGTGAAATAGCTTCAAGTAATAAGATCTCACAATGAAGTTCATATCACCTAAGAAAAACCTAAAACAAATGGCCTTCATCAAACATCAATTGTCCAATTCATGGGTCATTGCAAAAATATTTTTGTATTTATGGAGATTTAGGCACATCCAGCCACAAAATACATAAGAATATTATCAACGGAATGTCATCCAGCTACAAATGGAGGGCGAAAACCGAAAAAAAAAAGGACTCGTGCATTTGAGCGATCACGAATAATTTTCTCCACAAAATTCACCAGTGTCAAACTGCCATTCACAGAAACGCAATAGACAACAAGCTCTTAAATGCATACTAAAAGTTATCGGGTAAGACAAATCCATGCCACTATAAGCCAGCCAATTCTTCTCCATTACAGACAAGATAACTATTGACTAGCATGTGTTGCTTGTCTGGCATTGGTATCATGTAAGTTGAGTGCAAATATCATAGCTTCAACATCACAATGGAAGACAGCTACCGGAATTTTTGTTCAACTATGGTCACTCTAACAAGTCAAAGGCATAAAAGTCACAACAAAAATTACTTGGCCGTGCTCATCATAGCCTGCATCCTTAAAAACCACAGTGAAGCATCTTTGATGAGTTAACTTAGAGACATCCGTGAAGGAAGCAAGACAAAGGCATGAACTTCACAACCCATCAGCCTCCCTGTCATTGTTGAGAACCAAAAACCAAAGCGCCCTACTTAATCATCCAGCATTTTTCATGACTAAATATTCCTCTTCAACTACACCAATATATTCCATAGTTCCATTAGATATGGCAATAAAAGATCAATTTATGGAGGGACTCACTCTGCCACTCTGATCATATCCTCCTGACCTCAAAGTGGCATCCAGCAAACTCAATTGAAGTTAACTCAATGTCTATGTGTCTAACAATTGAACCCATCGGAAACTTATCAATCAGACATGCATTCAATCCTAATCCGCCTGGGAATTCACCACAAGTACTCTTGGAGTGTCATAGCCACAACTTAATATTTAAGACAACAAACTCTAAACAAATTTAACATTGTAAACTCCCTAATCTAGAACCACCGAAACACAAGCCTTTTTTTGTAGTTTCACTGAATCCCTGCCCAACTTCAAATCCCCAGTAGCATCAAGTAAAACACCGTAAGGAACAAACCGCAATGACTACTAAACTCTAAACAAATTTACTAACAATGTAAACTCCCTTTTCTAGAAACACCGAAACACAAGCCTTTTTTTGTAGTTTCACTGAATCTCTGCCCAACTTCCAAATCCCCAATAGCATCAAGTAAAGTATGGTAACGACCAAACTTTAATCACTACTAAACTCACTCATCCGGTACGGCATAAATTTTCTCTCTTTCAAAGGGGAAAAAAAAAAGACATCTACAACAATTCCCTACTACTATACTTTCTGAAAGACTCACCTATACAGATATAGTAACAGAATAGGATCCACATTCCCAATATATTTCCTTAATAGTTTCCAAAATTCATACCGAACACCTTCAAATTCAATAACATAAACAACACATAAAACAAAGAATTTCACAAGAAACCCACTTCATACCTAGAAAATATTGTAGCATTGGACCTCACAGGACACCACCCAGTTCAGAATTCAGATGTTTCGACACCCACAGAAAACGGGTTTACATAAGCAAGAATGAACAAAGCACTAAATTGGGTTAAATCTAGGAGAAGTATACAGATAGACACTAAAATGAAGATAAAGAAGAAGACAATGGAGTTGAGTAGGAGACCTTGTGCTGAAGAATGTAGGGTGGGTCAAAGAACTCGGGCATTCCAACAGTGCCGACGTCTTGCTTGTCAGAGAGCTTCTGTGCATAGCCAAGTGACATGGCTTTCGATCAGAGTTAGTGTCTGTGTGTGTCTTCGACTTTCAGTCCAGACTGAGGGAGGGAGAGGGAGACGAAGGGGGGGGGGGGGGATTTCGATCGTGACAGACAACACCCAGTTGCAGTAAATAAATAAATATTATGTCTGGAGTAGAAAGCGGTGTCAAGGAGTCTTTGTTGTTGGGCTCTTTCATGCAGGAAGGAAGGAAGGCTGCCTTTGGGCCTTTTTTTCGGCACATAAATTTGGGTAGAGGACCAATTTTGGGTTGCTTTTACCCTTTCTTGAATGGTGTGTTTGGTTCTTTTTTAGGAAAATATTTTTCAAGAAGATTTATTTTCAAGAAAATTTTACCTAAGAAAGTTTTTTATGGGAAAGAATATTTTACTGTATTTGGTTTATGTTTGAATCATGGGAAAGTTTATAGGAAAGATTTTACAAAGTTTGGTTAAATTTGTATGTTGCTTGGAACAGTTTATGTCAAATGTCAAAACTACCCTTATTTATTAGTTTATTTAATAGAACTTGTGGGGTTAGTTTTGGAAGTTTATACACAAAAATTGTTTCCCTTCCCCTTGGTGAAATAGCTTCCCAACCCCCATGGGAAACTATTTCGAGTAAATTACATTTACCCCACCTGACATTTGTGGTAATAATTTTTGCACACCCGACATTTGTGAAATAGTTTTCACCTTACCTGACATTAAGTGTTCATATATTTAAACCTCCTAAGATATTTTATAATTGATTTTTGTCGGATTTTCCGGCATAACATTAAAAAGATAAATATGAATCGACTTTTTTACCCTTGATATTAATTCATATGACTTTCAATTAAATATGAATTGACATTTTTACCCTTAATATTAATTCATATGACATTAACAGAGGAGTGTTGAAGAAGAGGAGTGTGAGAGGATTCGACTGTTGGTGTCATCTATTTGGAGTTTCGATATACCTTTTTCCATACAAAATAATGAAAGGGTCATTTAAGCATTTCCTTCTCAATATTATGGGCAATATGGTATACTCACATCGTCATATAGGGGCATTATTGTTATTTTCTCATTTCCGAGGAGAAGTAACCGGATTTTGCCTCTAAAAATCACTTATACTTGATGTCAGGTAAGGTGAAAATTATTTCACAAATGTCGGGCGTCCAAAAATTATTACCACAAATGTCAGGTAGGGTAAATGTAATTTACTCAAACTATTTCCCCTTTGCAATGGGAAACTATTGGACCCCACCGCAAACATTCCCCCTCCTATTTTTCTAACCAAACATGGGAAAGTTGGATCAACTTAGAAAAGTTGACCAACTTTCCCAGGAAACTAGATCAACCAACACACCATAAAAATTCTTTTTTTTTTCCAACAAAAATCTCAAGAAGAACTTTCTCTAACCCTCATTTAAATATTTGTTGTATTAAGGAGTGAAATAATGGTCACCATATTATAATTTTTTATTCATAAAGTATTACTTAGGATCTGTACGTAAAGTTGAATGGTAAGTGGGCAAGCGTAAAAACTCACCAACTGACCCACAGTTAGTTTGAACCTTTATTTGCCTTCTAAATTCTTGTCAAGATCTATTATATCACGTCGGCAAGTTAGTCTAAAGTTTAAGTTTGTTACACCAAGGAAATGGTAACCAAGTAGCAACCACGCCTATTTCCCATGCTCCCTATCAGGACAGTTTGCTACCTATCCCTTCTTTCCTGATATGTTAAGTTCACTTATAATTATATCTGAGACTGAAATAGAAATCCAGTAAACGAGCCAAAATTATAAAGTCTAAAAAGAAAGTTTTAGTTGACTACAGGAACTAGTGGAGCAGGCAGCTGTCAATGGAGACAATGATATGTATCTTGAATCGAGATGGTTAATAACTATCTTGAATTGTCATAGTTCACAATTTTGTAACTTTTAATAATATTTTCTCTAATAATTGTATATATTTATCAACTATAAGAGTATACTACCTCCTTCCCAAAAATTAGGTGTCACTTTGGACATAATTTTTAAAAAAAACCAATAAAATCTCCCCCTTTATATTAACTTATCTCATTGGGAATGTGAAAATGTTGAATGAAATGGTGAATAAAAAAGGAAAATGATGAATAAAAAAGAAAAATGGAAGAAAAAGATGTAATTAATAAGGTTAATTTGATAAATTAATAATTAATGTGTTATTGGATTTATAAAGTGACAGATATTATGAGAAACCAGAAAGTTAGTTAAAGTGACAGATAATATATGAAGGATGGAGTAACACTTATTAGTTAGGTCAATAAATATAAATCATAGCTTAATTTTATCAATTTCACAGTAGACAATGTACTTATTACGCATAGTTTTATATTTATGAATAAAATAAAAATAAATAGGATTATTGGACAAGAATAATATGAACTTTGGGGTATTGGCCAATAATAATACCAACAATTTTGTTGGATATTAGTAGTACCAACTATGAACCTATTTTCCAGTTAATGTACAACACTTAGTTGGTAGGTGTTTAGCTTAGTAGAAAGATTAACCGCCGCATTTATAGGTCAGTTAAGTAACATTAACCAACTTAACTAATACACAATAATGTAAAACTAAAACTTTCATTGTTTTTTAGCTAAATTGGTAATTAACACATCTTAGTTGGCAAAAAAAGTGACAATCAACATTTTCTCCACTTGTTCTGGCCTCCAACTCATACAATTAGGCGACACGTCGTCTTTTCGTCAAGTCAAACACATATTAACTCAGTTTCGTACTATTTTCGGAAAATAGATCTATAGTTGGCACTGCTAGTGTCCAATAAAATTTTTGGTATTATTATTGTCCAATACCTCAAATGTTCTTATTATCGTTGTCCAATAATCCAAATAAATAATTATTTTAATGTAGTTTATAAGTCGATCGTAATAACCCTTAAAGTAATAAAATATACATTTATAATAGTTTAAATATACTTATATTAAAATTTTTGAGCGATTTAAGTAAAATTCATGATGCTTATTAACTATCTTGAATCAAGATACTCCCTCCGTTTTTATTTATCTGTCGCTTAGGAAATTGTATTAAAACTTTAACCGTTAATATCTTAATTTATATAATGATTCATCATACAAAATTGATGCCATTAGATTCGTAATTAAAAAAATACTATTAAAAAAGGTATAATATTATATTTTTTATAAAAATTTTATATTAGAAATTATTGATTAAAGATTGACATAAAATCGTAAATGACATATAAAAAAGAACGGAGGGGTACATATCATTTTGTAGTTGGGTTTTACTGTTTTAGCGTTTGTCAAATTGTAGGGTAAATTCAATTAATCAAAATTTACCAGTTTTTTCCTAAATTTACCAAAATTTACTGAAACTTACCAAAAATTACCAAAGTTAAAAAAAAATATTTTAATTTTAATATATTAGCGTAAGTTTGATAAAACTTACCAAAATTTACCAGAAATTATCAAAAAAATAAAAAATTACCAAAATTTAACTTTAACTCAAGTGTTTTTTATGTATAAATTTCACACACTAGTGCCACAATTTTATTTAGCAGGATGCATTGGTTTAGTAATACAGACAATTTAATATATATATATATTTTTTAACAAGGGGTAAAACAACAAACACTAAGAAGCCCTTCTCTCAAGGGATCTCCCAAGCGCATCCTCTCTAACAATCAAGGATAGATCTCTATAGACACTATAATCAAAACAACAAGAAGAATTTAAACTAATGTCAAATTTGGCTAACCAATCAGCCGCTAGATTCCCTTCACGAAAATTATGATGTACCACCACCTCATCACACATCGTCATAAATTCTTGAATATCTTGGACTACTTTAGCAACCTCCCAAGGAGCTTTGAATACACCTTTGACAGCATTAATGAGAACCAGATTATCACCCTCCAAAATGATACGTCTAATGCCACTAGATACCGCAGCTCGTATTCCGTTACGCATGGCTATGGCTTCAGCGCTCAATACCGAAGAGGTCCCCAAGTTGAAAGACGCCACTCGAACCACCTTGCCCTGAGCATCCCTAATGATAAAACCTCCTCCAGCTTTGTTTGAGTTCCTCGCACCATCCGTGTTAATTTTATACACACCCTCAGGAGGCGGAACCCATGAGATCCATTTTGAAGTCAGCCCATTAGAAGGGGAACAGGATTCCAGCCCCCCCAAGGATTTTGCCAACCGCTCTTTAATTCTCCATTCAGCAGAGGCACACTTTGCACGTAATAGCGTACTACCCGGTGGTATAGTCTTCTGACTAAACACCACCAAATTTCTTGTTTTCCAAATACTCCACAACAAGGCAACTATTCTATCAATAGATCGTATTGAAAAACCCTTACATCTATTGATAAAGTCTGTAAGCCTATCAGTTTGCTCTGGGGTGTTTTGAACCCAACCATGTTGCTTAGCTAATTGCAAACATCATCAGCATAATCACAATGCAAGAATAAATGATCCTCATTTTCAGACGATGAGCTACACAAAGGACACAACGGAAGAACATTCATACCACGATAAGCGAGGTGTGTTCTAACAGGCACTGCATCCTGAAACATTTGCCACAGAAAAACCTTCAATTTAGGCTGGACATTCAGCTTCCATATCAATTTAAATTTCCACCCATGAGAAAACGAGAGCAATATTTTAAAGGTCATATGATACGTTGTACCTAGGATTCCTTTGCGAGTATCAATATTAGCTAACTATTCGATTCGTGTAGATGGCCCTATATATATATATATATGTTTACATTCCCTAGTTGTTCGTAAACTATGACTACTCATCAACGACCAAAAAAACAAACCAAAAACGATGGAAACGATACAATCACCTCCTCAGGTGTTAATATTCCCGTTACCAATGCAAGGTCCAGTAAACTCTATGCTCAAACTAGCCCAACTCATATCCATATCTTCCCGCGGCGCCATCCACGTGACCTTCCTGACCACGGAGCACGTGCACCGCCACCTGGTCCTCCACGCGGGGGCCCGCTGGCCCGGGGTGAAGTTCCGGACATTCCACGACGGGTTCCCGGAGGACCACCCTCGCGGTGGGGACAAGTTCATGGACATGTTGGAGCGGTGGAGCATGTGAGCCGTCCGATCCTAAGAGATTTGATCATCAAAGGGAATGGTGGTGGGGTTGATGGTGAGCAGCCGCCGGTGACGTGTGTTGTGGCGGATGGGTTGTACGGCTTTGCGTTGGATGTTGGAAATGAGGGGGGAGTTCGTGTGTTGTATTTTGAGACGATGAGTCCTTGTTGTCTTTGGGTTTATCTTTGCCTTTCTGAGTTGGTGCAACATGGGAACTTACCATTTCAAGGTGAGCATATATTCTCCTCCCTTAATTTCTTCCAAATTTCGATTTTTAATTAATAGTGAGATGGTTAGACTGAACGAAATTGATCCGACTTGAATGATCCACCCAAATCGAGGTCAGAAATTGCTAAAATTGATTGATATGTATTCGGATCGAATTAAGATTTAACACTACTTGTTCGGGATTGATATGTAATCATAAGTTTTGTATTACTGTATTAGCTCTTATTTGCAATAGTGAATTTGAGTTTAACTAATTAGATGAGGTGGAATCTGTGGACCCTTATCAAGAGAGTCAAAATTTATTTTTTTATTTAGCAAGTTTTCCAATGATGAGCTGAGTTTGACTCATATTAATTAAAAAACAGTAAATGAGTCCTACTTACTAATATAATTAATTTGGTCATATTGATAAAAAAATGAGGTGGAGGAGGAGAGTGAAAAAATATGATTAAAATAGTAGTGTGTTAAACTCACTTTTAAACTCGTCTCGTGAGACTGGCGGCGAGAATTTCACGAGATGAGTCTCATCTCACCACAAAAATGTTCTACATGATCTCATTCCGTTCTCATCTCATGTTATATCACAAATGAGTCGATTTCAAACTCACCATTGGACATCGTCTAATATTGTTTGTACGTTGGGGTGGGTTTGTTGGGGGGGGGGGGGGGGTTCAATTTAGGTTGTGTTTGGATAAGGGCTAATAGAAAACTTATGATTAACAAAGGAAGTTTAAGTTGAGCATTGAATCTAAATTTGTCCGTACACAATTTTATCATTGCTAAAAAAAAAAAACTATTGTTTGGTTAGTTTAAAGAAGAATGGCGAAGACTAAGAGTCATGGCGAAAAGTCATTCATGTAACTAGGCATTCCTTAATTAATTTTTTGTGCATTTTGAACTTCTAAACTTGCGTTATTGTTTAGGTGATCGTTTATTAAGATGTTTATTTAGAGTGTAAGATTTAATGAAGTGTCTTGTCTTAGTATAAAATTGTTTTTATTAATACTCGACAAATTTCTTGTAGAGAGTGAAGATCTGGAAGCACTCGCCGGCGTCCCTGGCATGGAAAACATCCTAAGACGACGTGACCTCTCTGATTTTTGTCGTGCCAACAATCCATCCGCCCAAATCATGATCCAACGAGCTATAGAGCAAGCCAATCGATTCAAGGAAGCTCATGGTGTCATCCTCAACACATTTGACGAGCTAGAACCCCCTAATATACTCTCTAATATCTCCAACTGTTTACACAAAGTTTACCCTATTGGCCCATTACACCTACATCTGAAACAAAGAATGCAAATTCCTACCATGTCTAGTTCAAACAGTCTTTGGCCAGAAGATCGAAATTGCATGCAATGGCTTGATCAACAGTCGCATAAATCAGTCATTTATTGTAGCTTCGGGAGTCAAGTTGTCCTCACCAAAGAACAACTCATGGAGTTTTGGCATGGTTTAGTGAACAGTGATGTCCGATTCTTGTGGGTTAAACGGCCAGGATCTGTCATTGGAATGGACAACGACGACAACATCCCAGAGGAGCTTCTAAAGGGTTTGAGAGAGAAGGGGTTTATCGCGAATTGGGCCCCACAAGAAGAGGTTTTACGCCGTGGATCTATTGGCGGGTTCTTGACTCATAGTGGGTGGAACTCGACTATGGAAAGTATTGTTGATGGAGTGCCGATGGTATGTTGGCCTCACTATGTGGACCAACTTGTTAATAGTCGATGTGTGAGTGAGGTTAGGAGGATAGGGTTCGACATTAAGGATACATGCGACAGAGTTGTGGTCGAGAATATGGTTAGGGAGATCATGCAAAGGAGGAGGAATGAGGTCGAAGAAAATGGTAAACAACTAGCAATAAGGGCAAAGAAAGCAGTAGATAAAGAAGGAGGATCTTCGCATTGCTCTTTGGTTAGGTTAATTGATGACAAAAAATCATTTCAGGTTCGAACAGAAAATCTGTCGTTATAAATGCTTGTAAGTGTAGTAGGAAAACCTTAATCTTGTTTCATGCATGCTCCAATGATAAAATATATTGAGTTTTCTTCTTCTAAATTTTGATAGCTGGTTTAATAAGACTCAACAAGTATATATAGGTTCATATACTGTTGATGAATCAGGTAATCTAGCTAGGGGAGCAGGGCTGAAATAAATGGAGTAGTATTTTACTGCAATGTGGTTTTTGATATTTTTTATTTAGTCCTAACTTCTCAGAAATTTATATTACCTATCTTGTGGTTTTCAACATTTAATTTTTAGTATCAATTTTTTGTCATTAATTTCTAATCTTTTTCGCATGGTAAGAGGGGTCATATAGAGGTCTATCTAAGGCTTGATTTCTATTGGGGAGATCCAAGGCATGAGTTCACTTTAACCTAGACTCATAATATACAAATTAAGTGAGATTTCATCTTAAAACCAATTGGTATTAAGAGGAGTAGCTCACTGACTTATATACCATGTCTTTTCTCTTTTTACTTTTCCAATGTGCGATATTTTTACTCAATGATGAATACCAAGGTTTCAAGTCACCATCAGGAGTCCATCATAGCCACACCTTACTCTACAAAGTTGCACTCTATTCCACCTGAGTCTCATGCCACCACTCTGCCTCAAGAGTCCCAACCGCACCTTATTCCCCAGAGTCGCACCTTACTCCACTTGAGTCTCATGCCACCACTCTGCGCATTCAGGAGACCTAGCCACGCACACGCCATGGTCCCTGCTCCTGTCCATGGTGATTTTTACGGGACCACCTTCCCGCACCTTGCGCGCAGTCGAACGAACCATTGGCTCTGATACCACTTGTTGGGGAGATCCAAGGCAGGAGTCCACTTCAACCAAGGCTCATGATACACAAATTAAGTGAGGTTCCATCTTAAAACTAATTGGTGTTAAGAGGAGTATCCCACTTGACTTATATACCATGTCCTTTCTCTTTTTGCTTTTCCGATGTGGGACAATTTTATTAATCCCAACAATCTTTTTCTTAAAGAATAAATAAAAGAGTGAGGCTTAAAGGATTAATCCTTTATATCTATTGTCACAAGAATAGGAGAAGCAAGAAAACGGAAATGTCTGTTCTTCGAATTGGTTGGAATCACTTTTGGATGGATTGGATTGGATTGGATTGAATTGGATTTGATAAGTTGTGATGTTTTTTTGGGAAATTGTATTTTTAGAGAGAATATTTTCATGGAAAATTGTGTAAGGTTTGGATTGGTTGGAGTGGATTGGATTGGATTGGAAAGAGTTACCAATATAAAGAACAGTTATTTTCATATTATACATATTTAAAAATTGAGTTTTCCCCCCTAAGGCATCGTTCTTTCATGCGGTACCGTAAGTTACCGCAACTTACCACAAATTACCATTACCTTTTTACTATTTCCACCGCAACTTACCGCAATTTACCGCAACTTACAGCACCACAACTTACTGCACCGTAAGTTAACCGCATGAAAGAACAGTGCCAAAAGCCGTAAATGTTCATTGAAAAAAAAAACACCACACAAAAGACAAACACTAATATTTCTTGGTGGCAGATTTTATTATTTCAAGTGGCGAACATATAAATTTGTTTATAATCCAATGTAACCTGTCAAAAAAAAAAAAAACAAACTCTTTAACCAGAGTAATATTCTTACAAATCTCATAGTACATCCCAAGTACTCCCTCCCTTTTTTTATTTATTGTCCGGGCTTGTGTAAAAAAATTGTTCATATGAAACTCATATTTTAATTTAACAATTTGTTCATATGAAATTGATATAAATTTATATGACAAATACTATCCGAAAAATAAAAAGTACTCCTGTATATTTTTATTTATTTTTCATGTTTTTTGAGGTTTGTCTTTAATCAATAATTTTACATATAATACTTTTATAAAGATCTACGATATTATGCTTTTCTAATAGTATTTTTTATAACGAATCTAACAACATTAATTTTGTATGATGAATCATTATATAAATTAAGATATTAACGGTCAAAATTTTCATCACAATTATCAAAGTAACAATTAAAAAACGGAGAGTATATTTTTGGTAAAATATTATAAAAAATTACTAAAGTAAAATAAACCTTGATAAATGTGATTCTTTTTGGACGGAGCGAGTATTAGACAAGATCTGCAAACTGGGTGACTGCGGTCACAATACCCAAAAAAAACACAGAATAAAAAGTAAAAAAAAAATAATATAATTGTTTAATCAGTCACTCCTTTTGTTTCGTATTAATTGACATTTTGACCATTAATTATTCATAAATTATAATGAGTTATAATATGAAATTACTATTATTGGAAAGATATTTTACTAAAAATTATAATGGAGATAATTTTATATTATAACTCATTATAATTTAATTAAAGTGTCAATTAATATGAATTACAGATAGAGTAACATTTTATTTCGTTAGCTTTCTGCTATATATTCCATCGTCAAGCTTGCGAGGGATGAATTTGTGAGAAGAATAATCATACATACAATCGTAGTACGTATTTTGTAGCTATTTAATTTATCAAGCAAATATATGGATAAGAAAGAATCGAAAATGGATGAGGAGGGCAAACAATGCAGTCATCACGTGCTGATATTTCCGTTGCCAATGCAAGGCCCAGTCAACTCCATGCTAAAACTCGCCCAGCTCATCTCCGTCGCTTCCGGCGGCGCCATCCACGTGACCTTCCTGACGACCGAGCACGTGCGCCGCCAGCTGGTCCTCCACTCCGGGCCCCACATAGACGGGTGGGCCGGGCTGACTTTCCGGAGCTTCCCGGACGGACTCCCGGAAGACCACCCACGTGGCAGCGACAAGTTCATGGAGATGTTGGAGGCGGTGGAGCACGTGAGCCGCCCACTCTTTAGAGAGTTGATTCATGGTCAGCCGCCGGTGACGTGTATTGTGGCGGACGGACTGTACGGCTTTGCATTGGATGTTGGAAATGAGGGGGGAGTTCCTGTCTTGTATTTTGAGACAATGAGCCCTTCTTGTCTTTGGGTTTATCTCTCACTTTCGACGTTGATGCAGCACCAGGACATACCCTTTGGAGGTAGCTTCGGACCCATGCTTAATTTGTTTCTTCTTTAATTTCAGTCAGGATTTTTGGACGTGAATAACATTAACTTTAGAGGTATTAGATACTAATAATACAAACTATTTTTTTGAACGTCAGTAGCATTAACTTTAGAGGTATTAGATACTAACAATACAAACTATTTTACTGGACACTGACAGTACCAACTATCGACTTATTTCCCTCCAGCAGTACACCATCGAGTTGTTATGGTTTTAACTCATCGGAAAGATGGCGTGTCTTCATAATGTGTGACATGGAAGACAGATTAGTGTCCACGTCAACATTTTCTACACAAGCTATATTTTCCACATCACGCATTATGTAACTAAATCATTTTTCCATGAGTCATAACCATACCAAATTAGTGGTGTACTGTTGGTGGAGAAAAAGTCGATAGTTGATACTGCTAGCGTCTAAGAAAATAGTATGTATATTATTAGTGTCCAATACCCCCAAAATTGGTATTATTGACGTTAAAAAATCCTTTCAATCATGTTCTTTAGAGTGGTAGCATCAAGTTATTTGGTAAGGCAAAGAAAGGAAAGCAAAGATAACGATAAAATTTGTGGTACATAAATTAGTGGTGAGATAAATGTATTTTATTATTAAAATTATGATTTTGATCTGAGTGTTTTTTAGCGAATCGAGTAAGGTAAGGTATAAGATTAGACAAAATAAATCTAACATATCACTTTAAAGAACAAGGCCTTGGTTGCAGTAGTTAGTTTCATCTAACTTGTTGATGGCCGTTTTTGGTAAAGGGTTTGTCAAATAACATATTGAAAAAGTTAGGTTATTTGGACGTCAAATACACTATTTATGTGTTGAACAAACTTATATAGTTTATTTAGTTGATCGTTTTGCTCTTATTCGCTAATTTTCAAAATAGGCTAGTTAGAATATAGTATATTGAGAATAGCTTCTGGTGGAAAAACACATTTTAGTTCAAAAGTTGTCAAAATTATACAGATGTCAATATGTCATTGTGTATTATTTATAAGCGAGGTAAATGATATTTCAATTAATACTTTTCTGAAATAGCTAACTTTACCACATTATAGGCTAGTTAGAATAGTATAAGATTGGACAATAATGTACTGAACTTTTTTTTGGACTCTACTACCTTGAACTTTGAGGGTATTGGACAATAATGCACTCAGAACAATTCCGGTGGTAGTTGACGCGGTGGCGATCCTACTTTGAGGTGTCGTTTTTCTAATTTTTTTCAAAAAATATATATTAGTCATCCTGCTTATGTGTATTTTCTTACACGACAAATTTTTTTTCTGAAAAAATTGGAAAAATAACACCTCAAAGTAGGATCGCCACTGTGTCAACCACCACCGAAATTATTCTGAGTGCATTATTGTCCAATACCCTCAAAGTTCAGTGTATTAAAGTAAAAAAAAAAATTCAGTGCATTATTGTCCAATACCCCTAAAGTTCAGTGTATTATCGTCCAATAATCTTTTTCTAAATAGTCAATTAAAACAACCCATGATAAATAATCAATACAAACAGCTAACCACCATCGTACACTAACTATTCACCAAACAAGGCCAATATATATTTAATAAATAAAATGGTTATTCAAATTTAACGAAGGTTACTATATGTTTTTCCCTAATTTAAAATTTATATCATTCACAGATTTCTATAAGGTAGCAGAGTAGTAATAAACAAAATGAAAAAGCCATAAACAATTAAGGCCCTGTTCTTTTCTGCGGTATTTTACGGTATGGTGTGGTGTGGAGAGGTGGAATTATGGTGGGTGTGGTGGAATTGTGGTAGGTTATTAGTATGTGAGGTATGTGAGGAGAGAGAATGTAAAAAGTAGGGGAGAAAAGTGAGGAAAGAGAAAAGTGAGGAGAGAGAAAAGTAATGATTTGTGGTAATGTGTGGTGAGTTGTGGCAAACTGCGGTATGCTGTTGTGGTACCCAGTTTGCCAACCGCAGAAAAGAACAGGGCCTAAGACAACCATTTCTATGAACATCACTATAACGGAATGAACTTTATGTCATGCATTGTTTTCTCTAGCATATACCTTGATATTCATTATCATATAATGTGATGTTCATCACCATATATTTTGACGATCATTTTTCATCTCTAGAAGTGCGAAATTAATGAGCGTGCGTTTATTGTTCCAGTTTTCTATGCATGCAACTAATTCCCAAACACATTCCTGTTATTTAGATTGGAACAAATGAGGTTTGGATGGATTGAATTGGATAAGTTATGATATTTTTTTGGGGAATTGTGTTTTTAAAGAGAATTTTTTTTGAGAATTGTGTAAGGTTTGGATTGGATTGGATTGGATTGAAAAGAGTTACCAATCCAAATAACAGGGCCTAACTCTTTTCCCAGCCAAAAAGAAAAAGAAAAAAAAATGTAACATTAATTATACTCGTTTTCTCAACCAAAAAAAAAGAAGAAGAAGAAAAGGTCAGATTAATACTCACCCTTGATGATTGATCCAATGACCAAGATTCTCCATGTTTCTATGCTCACCAATGTCTGATTCTCATTCTATCAAGGGAAATTAGAATTAAATAAACCGATGTTTGGGGGTGCTTTGATATAATGAACCAACCTTTAACATTAATATTAGACAAACTTACCTTAATAGGTTGTTTTTTTTCCAGCAAACCGCCACCGAGTCAAACTCGTCGGAAGTGTGACGTGGCGGTGGCGGAAGCTTACTGGCGGAAGCTTCTCATAGTGACTAACATTAATGTTCCTTTTTTTTGGCTAAGACACCCTCCATGCATGTAAGCTCCCGCCACTGCCACGTCACACTTCCGACGAGTTTGACTCGGTGGCGATTTGCTAGAAAAAACAACATAATAAGGTCAGTTTGTCTAATATTAATGTTCAAAGTTGGTTTATTATATCAAAGCACTCCCAAAAGTTGGTTTATTTAATTCCAATTTCCCTTCTATCAATTCCCCCCCCCCAACACACACACACACACACACACACACACATATATATATATAATATATATATATATATATATGTATATATAGGGAAATTGGATTCTAATAATCCCTACTTTTGCAAATTGGATGGCAATAATCCCTACTTTCAATTTGTATTCTGGTGGTCTAAAAAAAAAATTGTATTGTAGTGATACCAAATCCATCACCACATTCTTTTTATTTTTTTCATGCCTACCCCATATTGTTTTTGTTTTTTCGTTCCCGCCCTCAGATAGGTAATGAAGTGTAGTTGCTAAAACATTTTTAAAATTATTTTTTTGAGATTCCGAGCAATTAATATGATTTTTTAAAAAGAATAAAATTGAAAAAAATCATAAAAAATAGAAAAAAATTCAAAAAAATTGGGAGAAGTGTTGTAAATTCATTAAAAATCGTGGTAAAGTGTTATACAAAGTTTTGAATCAAATGCAACACAAAATCTATGATATTTAGGGTATACTCTCGATTATGTCCTATTACAATACAATTTTATTTTTTTTGGACCACCAGAATACAAATTGAAAGTAGGGATTATTGTCATCCAATTTGTAAAATTAGGGATTATTAGAATCCAATTTCCCTATATATATATATATTAGCCATATAAATCAAATTAGTATTAAAATATATCTATACTACAAAAATATATGAATAATGATAGTATAGCTTTTTCCATGATATTGATTACTAAATGTACATTAGTAGTTATTATAATTTAATTGTATAAATAATTAAGTAATTAATCAAACTAGACTGTACATCGCACACACATCACCAAGTCATAAGAAACTAGTTAAATATTAATAAAACACTTCAACATATATAATACTAATATATAATATATAGTAAGAATCTATATATTATAAATGACAATGGGACCTCCTCAAATTTCTTCCCTCCCCCATCTCTTAAATCTCATCAACTCCTATTTCAATTCAAATTACTGTCAGTTTATCTCCAGATAAACTATTTAAGTCTATATATCTATATCTATATATTATAAAGATAAAAAAAATAGAATCATTAATCATTCGGTGTTTTTCTTTCTAATAACACAAACCAACAATAAAACATAGAAATCATTTTGTAATAATATATAGTTTTTTTTTCTAATATCATTTATTTTGTGATTTTAGATGTTTGTGGGAGACTAACAAAACTTCACTATTTTAATATTTAAAACCAAAGCAAATACTCCTAAATCTTGTCAAAGTATGAGGTATAGTGGAGATGGGTATATTAGTATTCTAATAAAAAAAACCTCTTACAATTAAAAAAAAGGTGGAAAACAATTATTTTTGAGGGCATTAATAATGCAAAATAACATGTATAATGAAAGAGCAAAAGTTTATTAAAGTTTAAATATTGCTACATTATTCGGATGCATATTTGGTTTTTGTTTCTATCATGTCCTTTGACACCTTTGTCATTTATTCTTTTAAGTTAGCTTTATTTCTATATATCCACCTGAATTGACATCCGTTCGAAAGAACGGGAAAAAACTAGTTATAGAGAAATTGAAAAGAGTATGATGTAGAAATTTCGTATCAAACCTTTTGCCAAGCGCAAATTGTTAACACTTCAACATATAGGGAATGGATCCAGTAGGAAGAAAGATATGGTAGGAAGGTAGGAAGAAGCGATATGGAGCGTACAAATTAAATCTAATCCAATGTTGATAATAAAACCACTTTCCTACTTCATAAATCAGCTAGTGGTTTTCGAAAAAAATAAATAAAACCAGTTAGGGATTTCATGCATGGAATTAGAGAGGGATTTCATTCCCTAAATTGTAGGGATTATATTATCCAAATTTAACTTCATTATCATCAAAAACTTAAAAAAAAATAGAAGTTATCAAATTGTAGGGACTATTTTTACTCCAACATAATCGTTGATTCTCATAATCTATGACCACACTCCCTAATATCTATGACCACACTCCAATAAGTCAAAAATATATCAATGTTATCAAGATATATCTGTGACGACACTCTCTAATATCCATGATCATACTCCATTATATAGATATGATATGAGTATTTGTGTACAAACAGTTAACTTTTGTAGGCCTTGAAAAATGTAAATTTCCTAATATCCATAACCACTAATATCACACCGTGACCACACTATCCATATAATATGACCACAGTGTGTTCAGAGTGTGGACAAATAAATAGAGAGTGTGGATAAAGTTATGACCACAGTGTGTTGGGGATATCTATTAAATATGACCATAGTATGTTCAACGTGTGGACAAATTTATGAGACAAATTTATGCAGTATGTGGTCATGGATATTAGTGACTGTGGTTTTCGATATAATGCGACAATAACGATATGATTTGATTTAAGGACGTGCGGTCATGTATATAGGGGAGTGTGGTACTTGATATAATTTTAATTTATGGGAGTGTGGTCATGGATATTAGGAAGTGTGTTTATTAAGTGTGAGAAGCAACGACGATATTGGACGAAACAGACTCACGAATGTATCCTTATAGAATGTTGACTTCTATTTTTTTTTTTTAGTTTTTGATAATAATTGAGTTCAATTTGAATAACTCAATCCCTACAATTTAGGGAAGTAAATATCTCTCATCCCATGCATGATTCTAGCTAACCATATTTACTTAAGTGATTTTATTTATTTATTTATTTATTTTTGCGAAAACCACTAGCTGATTTATGGGGAATGAATGTGATTTTATTATCAGTCATTCGATCAGATTTGTACGCCCCAAATTGCTTGTTCCTACCTTCCTACCGTATCTTTCTTCCTACTTGATCCACCCCCAACATATATAATACTAATATATAATATAGTAAGAATTATAGAGAAATTGAAAAGAATATATGATGTAGAAGTTTTATATCAACCTTTTGCCAAACGCAAATTGTTAAGCGTCTTGATCTATGATGGTTAATAACCATTTTGAATTTCATTTAAATGACTCAAAACAAGAAATGTAAGCATATTTAAATTATTATAAATATATTTTTCATTAATTTTAGAGTTATTATGAATTACAAACTACATAAAAGTATTTATTTATTTATTTATTTATATTTTTTCATAAATATAAAACTACGCATAAAATGTGTAATTCTCTCCTTGGTTAACAAAATTAGACTACCGTTCATATTTGTTGACCGAACTATTTCTATATTTTTGTTTTATTTTACCAAAAAAAATGTGTATCTAAGAAACATTTATGTTCATAATTCCAATAGTTGGAAACAAAATATATTTCAACTTAGAATGCTAAGGATTAAAGCAAAATAACTCATTAACCATACTCTATTTCTTTTCCATAGATCGAGCAGTAGGTATTGAATGATTTTTAAATTTTGGGTGATTGGGTCAATTGGAAACTCTCTCTCCACATTCCAAAATTTAGGGATAAAACTACTGCATCTGACTCCATATCCCAACTGGTTGGATTTCAGAATTTTTGTTTTATTTTGGTTTTTAAGAAACATTTACTCATATACAAATGAACTACAGGATTTAAGTTTGTCTAATATTAAATACTTTACAAATTCAATTTATTGTAGAGTTTGAAGACCTAGAAGTACTAGCAGGTGTCCCCGGTATGGAAAGAATCCTGAGGCGACGTGATCTTCCTGACTTTTGTCGTGCGGATAGTCCATCTGCAGATATCATGATCCACCGAGCTCAAGAGTTAGCCAATAAATTTAAGGAGGCTCACGGTGTTATACTTAACACATTTGATGAGCTCGAGGCTCCGGTGCTCGCTCATATTTACCATTCTTTGAACAAGGTCTATACCCTTGGTCCGTTGCACCTTCATCTGAAAGAAAGAATGCGAATGTTAGCTCTATCAAGAATGAATGGATCTTGTTCGAATACTCTTTTGCCCGAAGATAGAAATTGTGTGCAATGGCTTGATCAACACCCAGACAAATCAGTCATTTATTGTAGCTTTGGGAGTCAAATAGTCTTAACCAAAGAGCAACTCATGGAGTTTTGGTATGGCTTAGTGAATAGTGGCGTCCGGTTCTTATGGGTTAAACGGCCAGAATCTGTCATTGGAATGGATGACGATGATGACATCCCAGAGAAGCTTCTAAATGGTATTAAAGAGAAGGGATTCATTGTGAGTTGGACGCCGCAAGAAGAGGTTTTAAGCCACCATTCAATTGGAGGTTTCTTTACTCACAGCGGGTGGAACTCGACAATGGAAAGTGTTGCTGCTGGAGTGCCGATGATGTGTTGGCCTCACTATGTGGACCAGCTTGTTAATAGTCGATGTGTGAGCGAAGTTTGGAAGGTTGGGTTAGACATGAAGGACATATGCGACAGAGTTGTGGTTGAAAATATGGTTAGAGATCTCATGCAAAGGAGGAAGAATGAGTTCGTAAAAAATGCTGAACAACTAGCAATCAGAGCTAAGCAAGCCGTAAATAAAGAAGGATCTTCACATTACTCTTTGGCGAGATTAATTGATGACATAAAGTCATTTAAGGTTCTATCACAAAATTTGCAATCATAAGTGCCCATAAGCGCGACAGGAAAACCTAAACCTTATTTCATGTATGCTCAATTAGCCAAATGTACTGAGTTTCCTTTTTTTTTTTCTTCTTCTTTTATAATGGTGCACTCGAGCGTACTATGCTGCCTTGCAGTTTCTTTTTTTCTTATGTTTTTGAAACAATAAGATCCCTTTTGTTTTTGTTCAAGTATATTTTGAGATATTAGTCCAATTCATTCATATCTATTTATTAATTTATGGTTTTCAATTTTGTTTGTAGTTTTCTTTGCATTATTTGTTTTGTATTTTTTTTTTCTTATATTGAGTTGTAACCACAAATTTCTGTGTCTAAAATAAATAAAGACAAGAAAAATGAACAAACTTAATCTGTATTGATTTCAAAGATTTTGGGTACAATCTCTATAATATTTGTTATAAGATGGACAAATAAATAATCTTCTTGTAGAATCAACTCAGAATCTGATGTCCTCCACCATAAGTCAATCTCAAAGGAAATCATGCAAAGGATCTCCTGAAGCAGTTTTGATTGAAAGAACAAAATTGATGAATGAATCAGGGAAGTATCTTAATCAAATCTCCTATCCTTCCATCTGTTTATCTTCTCCAATATCACATCATAATATTCGTCTTGATTTCCAGCTCTTTGGCCGCCAGCACGATTTGTGTTGTCTTCAGACATATCCATGATGCTCTTTTTTGGTACTTAACCCAAACCAATGGGTGCTCTGCACCAACTCTAACTATTTAGGGTTTCGATTAGAGTTAGAGCAATAGCAAAAATAACGGCAATAAGCTTAAGTTTAATCGTGTAGTAACACCTCTACCACCAACAGAAGTATTTCACACACTCAAATGCTTTACATCGGTGCACAAATAATAAATTTGTTAGGGTGAAAAAAGACAGTCTTGTAATTTATATAACATCAACATTTCAATACACATTAATCAGTTTAGTTTATCATAGGTTATAGACTTAAGTAATAAAAGGCTAATATAAAGAGACCAACATCACATATGCGTGGAGTCAACATATGGCCTATATCTTCAAGTGTAGCCTTGTTGAATTACCAATAAATTCCCTGGGACTTCCTTTGGGGGCTAATATGAAAAAAAGAAGCTTGGACACCTGTCATTCAGAGAATTCAAGCAAGACTAAGGAGTTGGAAGGCAAGGTGCTTATCAAAAGCTGCGAGGTTAATATAGATAAAGGCTGTTTTGAATAGCCTACCCTCATATTTCCTCTCTTTATACAAGATGCCCAAAGCAGTGCTTAATGAAATAATCAAGATACAAAAGAGATTCTTCTTGGGGGCAAGAGAAAGAGGGCTCAAAAACTAAGGCTCTAGTGAGATGGGAGGTAATCCAGAGGCTGAAAGAACTAGGACGTCTAGGAGTTGGGGATTTGATGATTAGAAACTCAACATTTCTTTTTAAATAGTGGTAGAGATTTGGGACAGAAGAAGGCACACTAAGGAAAAGGGTAATCTCGACTATCCATAAGGAGGATGGGCACATCCTACTATCGAAATTCAAAACCTATGTAGTTAGCTCTTGGAATTGAATGATATTAGGAGGTTGGGTGTGAGTGAGGACCCAACACACAAGGCCTTCAAACACTGCCTCAAGATAAATTTGGGAGAAGGAAGCAAAGTGAAATTTTGGAAGGACAGATGGATGGATCAAATAATATTGAGAGAAGAATTCCCAAGGTTGTACAAAATTTTGAGCCAGGAGGGGAGTACAATACAACAGATGGGATGGTTCGAAGGAGACTTTTGGAGGTGGATACTAACCTGGAAAAGGAATTAAGCCTAGAGGAAATAGAAATGGAGATTGCACTCATTGACAAGCTATATAGCTACCAACCAAGTAGAGATGACAGCTATGTGATTGAACGGAAGGGGGGCAACAACTTTATAGTGAAGAGTTTGGTGCGTGAGGCAGAAAAGATATCATATCAAAATATCCAAGTTGATTCGAGCATATGCTCGATCTGGAAAAAGATGGCCCCCCAAAAGTTGAGATTTTGGCTTAGTTGACACTCATCGGCAAATTAAACACCAGATCTCAATTGAAGAGATGAGGGATAATTCTAGAATTCTGTGCCCTTTCTGTCAACAACAAGGAGAAACAATCCATAACATAATGCTAACATGCCCACTAACCTGGAGCATCTGGGAAGAAATTATGAATGATTTGGGATATCATCTCCCATAAGCACAGACTCTAAAGGATATGTATGAGGATTGGATGCTGGTATTATTCCGAAACAGATTTAAAAGAAAGCTTTGGATTAGTTTGTGGTTTGTTGCGCTCCGGACGGTGTGGCATGTGAGAAACTGGGTGGTGTTTGATGGGGTCGGAGAAGATTGAGATGTTGCAAAAGATAAAATGGAGGGTTGCACTCTGGGCAACAACTTGGAAGAATGGTATAGACTATGGAGTACTCTCCTGCATCCTTTATGGTCAATTTTAACGTCATCCCTGTGTTGTTTGCTTGAAGAGGTGAAGTGGGTGGCGTTAGGTTGTAGCGGAAGAGAAGGCATGGGAGCAAATTTTGGAAAGTGAAGGAATCCAAAGGAGAAGTAGGTCCATGCTATGTATCTTTATTTATTTGTAGGCCCCATTTCCTTTGCTTTATTGCTATGTATGTGTAAAGCTAGGTTGAGACCTGATAACTTTTGGACTGTTATGACTTTTTGGATTGTGCACAGTTTTCGTGTTCATGGCATTGTGCCAATCCTTGGAGAATAAAAGTGGGGCCACCACCCAATTGATTGAAAAAAAATTATGAGTTAGTTAATTATTAAAAAGTCATGTAATGGTGAAACATACTCTTGAAAACAAAGAAGCTTTTTTAGTTTAAAAAAAATTAATTAAAAAGTTATGTAACATAAGCTTGAAAACTAAGAAGCTTTATTTAACTAAAGAAAAATTAAAGAAAAGGCTTTGCAAGAAGGCAAATCATAATACATTTACATTTTCATCTCACTATGTTGAGTCAACCACAACACATACTCTTCAAATTGAGCTACTGTAGAATGCTACAAAAGTAGTCATTTAGGCAGTAGCGAATCCAGACCTTCATTTTAGAGGTGTCCAATATACTTATTAATATATAAGTGTTTTTGAAAAATAAAATAATAAAATTTATAAATAACAATAAAAATAAAAATAAATATTAGATGACTTATTCACAAGCTTAACAAAATTTCACATCATCATATAAATACAAAAAATTGCTGGGGGGTGCCACACTTCTTTTTTAACTGACTCGCGGGTCACAACTTTTTTTTAATGCATTCCCGGGGGTCATTAAATTTACTTAAGTGACTGGGGGGTGACATTCAGGCATGTTTTGGCCGGAATTATGGAAAAGTCTTATTTACCCTTCAAGAAATGGGTGAAATGTCCGTTTTGCCCTTAGTTACCCCGCTCAAAACTTGGGATCGTTTTCTTTCTCACTCCTCTTCATTCCCTAACCCATCCTCTCTTAAACTTCTCCTTGCTCAACAATGGCGTCGACGTTGACTTCTCTCACTACACCTCACTTTCTCTTTCCTTCTTCCTGGCGACCGCAACTCCTGCAATCTCTCTCCTCCGAACTCCTCTTTGATGCTCCAGCCGTTCTCTCTCTTGCAAGCTCTGTGCAAAGGCCGACGGTTCTGAAAGCGTCAAAAAAAATGGCGTTGTTGTTCTCTGGAAGGAAGACCAAATATGTTCTCCAGATTCGATCAAATATGTTCTCTAGATTCTTATTCGTGGACGGCCATGATCAGAGAGTACTGCGAGGTGAAAAACCCAGAAAAAGCTATTCAATTTTATGCCCAGGTGAGGTCGAATGGTGTGGACGATCGAGAACAGGTTCACTTTTCTGTTTGTGCTCAAAGCTTGTGCCTTGAAACTGCATTTAATTGAAGGTAAAATGGTATATAAGGTTCTGAAAGTGGGTTTTGATTGTGATGCTTTTATCTACCCTTCCTCTCTCTTCCTCTCTTTCCCTCCCCTTCTTCCTCTATAGTTCATGGCTGCTTCCATGGCTCCCCATCCATATGCTTACAAAGACCCATGTCGTAATCCAATCCAAAATCAACAAAAAACCCTAATTTAATCAAAACCCACAACGAAAAACTCAAGAATTTAAGAAGACATACCCCATCCAAGAGACCAGTTTGTTGACCCAATTACTGAATGAATCATAGAGTGACATTCTGAAATCGCACAAACCCAATTCAATTGAGACTGAAATTAGAAAAGGGTGTCGAGAAAATATGCAAATTGTAGGGTTTAAGAGGGAGATTTTGGCGTTTTAGAGGGAGATTTTGAGGATAATGTTGTGAAAATGACGATGAAAATTGATAGAAATCCTACTCTAGATGGTTGGACCACAATGCACATACCACGGTTTTGATATGGCGAACAAGAGTTGGAAGTTTTCTTGATGTAGTATGTAACTTGCCAGGAAGACCCTGGAATGGCAGATTAAGAGAGATGAATCATGGAGGAAGAGGATGAAGAAAAGAGAGAAAGAGAGATAAATGGCAGGTTAAGTTAAATTAGAGAGAAAAATAAGGGCATTTTTGTCATTTTCAACATATCTCGCCGGATTTCAGCCAAAATAACCGGAATGTCACCCCCCAGTCACTTAAGTAAATTTAATGACCCCCGGTAATGCATTAAAAAAAAGTTGTGACCCGCGAGTCAGTTAAAAAAGATGTGTGGCACCCCCCAGCAATTTTTTGCATATAAATATCCCCACCAAATAAATTGAAATTTCACATTAACTATATATTTATATCTTATACTTATATTGATACCCAATGACCCGATTCATTGTCTTACACTATTTGTTTATAAAAATATAATTTGGTATTCCCTCCGTCCTAATTAATTTGTCCAGTTTACTTTTACACGATATTCCATGCAACAATTTGACCATTAAACTTTCACGTTTTATTTTACCAAGACTAATAATATTGTATTCAAGTAAAATATTTTTCATCACAAATTTAATAGTGATAATCTTGTATAATAACTCAACATATAATTTGATAAATTAGCCATCAAAATTAAATTAGTCAACTTGCACAATTTATTTGGAACAGAGGGAGTAATATTTTAGGGTTTTTGGATTGTTGCTAAATTGGGTACCCCTATTATGTTTTTTGGGATTTTGTTTGTGATGAGGGCATATAGTGACTATATATTGGGAGCCTTTTGATAGTGATATTTGGGGATTAATGTGCTTAATTGATCTTTTATGTCTTTATTTCGCTATCTTAACTGAGTTCTGTGTGTTTTGTTCAATTCGTGCAGATTAATGATATGAACTTCAAAGCTCACATCCATTACTTGATTCATCACTAAAAGAGCTTTCCGACGATATATTATAAGGTCAATTCCGAGTTGAGATGATGGAGTTATGAGTAAAATAGCAGAAAGTGTGCGAAAACTGATATATGTCCACTCTTTTGGTCACCATCATTTCCACAAGTATGCTATGACTTTGAGACTTATGCCAATGAAAAGTAGACTCCTAGAGCTTTCCAAAAAGTCAAGAACCAAGTCAATCGGACGTCGGACGAAGGAGATATGGCCGAAACAAGACGACCCAAAAAACTCCAGAACCAACACGACCCGTGTTGGCCTCCAGAGAGCTCAATTTCCCCAGAAACCATCAACACGACCCGTGTTGACACCAACACGGTCCGTGTTGGCCCTATTTATGACGATTTGGCCGTTTCAACTTCTCTTAATGGCTATATAATTGTAGATTCGGCTGATTCATCCATCACCATCCACCTTCATTCATTCACTCCCATTCACCATCCATCTCCATCTCTACCATCATCCATCCCTTCCTCCACAAATCCATCCACATTCATCCTTAGTTGAAGATTGAGAGTTTATTGGAGTTCAAAGATCAATTCTCAAGAAATCCATTGAAGTGGAGGAGCAAAAGTCCCCACCGACTACCATTCAAGCGAGGAACGATTTCCTTATCGGTTTACTTCTCTTTCTTTTAGATTTCATGCTTTCTAGAATAGATTTTGATATGTTTTGTGTTTGAACATGAGTAGTGAGTAGTTTCTTTTAGTTTGGGGGATAATCCCTTTCAAGTTTCTCTTATGGATTGAGTATTGTTGGATTGAACAAGTTTGTTTATCTAGTTTGAATGCATTTTATTTATCGTTTGAATATGTATGTCATTGCTTTTGCTTGATCACCATTAGCATGAATTTAGAATGTTGAATGAAGTACCGAACGGAGAAATTCGATATTCGGAGCCCTTAGGATTAAACTGGTTTATGAAGTGAACTAGAGATAGAAGACTTTGTGATTAGGGGTCATTGGATAATTTGATCTTTAACTTAGATAAAATTGACACAATAAAGAGTCCAAGAGATCAATTTTACTAAGCAATCTGTTTCATTGCCAAAAGCTCGCTACGGAAGAATTTATACGATTATCGACTCTAAAATGTACCAAATTAGTGACTTACATGTTCAATCCACTTGTTTGATTCATAAAGTGACTTAGGTTTTATCCCCTGAACGTCGTTCTCATATTGATTTCATCTTGTGAATTGTGTGAATATTTGATTTATTTGACCTTTTTTAGTGACTAGAACTAGAATTAGTTATTCTCAATCTAAAACCCGACCGATTTAGCAATCACCTAAGAGGCTAGTTTGGTGCGTAGTTAGCAAAGTCCCTGTGGGATCGACCTTGATACTTGCTACACGAGCACCCGTGCACTTGAGGCCTATCAGTTTGCGGCGTCCACTTGCTTCAATTAAGAAAATTTCTTCCGAATAATATTAGAAGATCATAAATTTTTCTTTAATCAAGGGTGTCCGTGGACACCCCTAC
This sequence comes from Portulaca oleracea, assembly GCA_029582165.1. NCBI lineage: Eukaryota > Viridiplantae > Streptophyta > Magnoliopsida > Caryophyllales > Portulacaceae > Portulaca > Portulaca oleracea. The sequence goes on from CM055890.1 coordinate 28,242,956, forward strand.
ACTCCCTACATATCCGCCACTGCATTTAGGTTTTTTAAAGGTTATAACTTTTAGATATAGATTGATTATAGATATAGATTATAGATGTTATTGTGTGCTTATTTTTCTCTGGTTTGACGGGGTGTTGGTGGCTTCATTTCAAACCTAAGGTAATGAACACAGGGGTAACAATAAGCAAAATAGGTTGTTGATTTTAGACCAATTAGTTTGTGCAATGTCATTTATAGAGTTATTGCCAAGTGTTTGGTGGGAAGACTACGCGAGGTTATACCTAGTCTGGTTCTCGATACTCAATCTGCCTTTGTCCCTGGGAGATTAAAGGAAGACTACACGAGGTTATACCTAGTCTGGTCCACGAGATCTTGCATATGATGGCGAACAAGAGGAAAGGACGACAATATGCAACTTTAAAGATGGATATGAGCAAGGCTTATGATAAGGTACAATGGGACTTTGTCAAGGCTGTTCTGAAACAAATGGGGTTTCCAGCAAATTGGGTTTCCCTCCTGATGAGATGCATCTCTACTGTGCGCTATTCTGTCCTAGTTAATGGAAATTGTTCGGATCAGATCATTCCAACTGTAGGACTAAGGCAAGGCGACCCTCTGTCTCCGTACTTGTTCATTTTATGCATGGAAGCTTTGTCGGTTGTATTGGAAGAAGAGGTAGGGAGGGGGAATATTAAAGGGGTGGCTATGGCAAGGGGTGCCCCTCAGGTTTCACATTTGTTTTTTTGCGGACGATGCTCTTTACTTTTTCTGAGATGGAGGCCTCTTCATGCTTAAATTTGAAGAATGTCATTGATAAGTATAGCTTTGCTTCCAGCCAGGTGATAAATGTTCGTAAGTCATCTATGTGCTTTTCTAAAGGTGTTCCTTTAGATGATAAATAGGGGATGAAGGTCATTTTTGGGTACCCGGAAAGGGAGGGTATTTCCAGACATATTTGGGGGTCTCAACAAGGGTGCCTAGGAATAGAGTGGAGCATTTTGGGTTCATGGTGGAGGATATCAAAAGAAGGTTGGAAAGATGGAAGTTCAAGCTTCCATCCCTAGCAGGGAAACTGGTCCTTGTCAATGCGGTTTTGGTTGCATTGCATCAACATGTTTTTAACATTTATCTAATACCTGCTGCACTGGTAAATAGGATCAACTCAGTGTTGGTAAAATTTATTTGGGGGAAACCAGATGGTACTGGATCTGTACATTCGAAACATAAGGATAAGTTGTTTAAGCCTAAGGTGCAGGGGGCTTCGGGGAACGACATGTGGGTTGTTACAACAAGGCCCTACTACTGAAGCGGGCTTGGCAAACTTATTACAATAAGGACATGCTCATTTCAAGAATATGGAGGGCAAGGTATGGTGTAACTTCACCAATTCAGAAAGATCAGACTTACATCGCGCCAACAGGAGGATCAATGAGTTGGAAAGGTTTGTCAAATATTGTAGCAAAAATTAGACAGAAGTTTCGATGAAGTGTTGGCAATTGCAGATCCATAAGTGCCATGAATAACAGATGGATTCCGGGTGGAGAGATTAATCTGAGATCAAGGCAAGATGTTTCTCAGCTGAGGCATCACACAGTTGATTCACTGGCTACAGTTTCAGAGGGGGGACGACCAATATGGAATTTTGCTCAATTGAACCAAATTTTTAATGCTCATACTGTGGGGATGATTGCTCAGGTATTTCCCCCTCAGCCGGAGCTAGAGGATAGTTTGGTCTGCCTGGCAAGTCCTCTTCACTTTACAAGGTTAAAGAGGGGTATTTTGACTTCCTGAGACTAGATTTGAAATGTGGGGATGTGTCTGAGGAGGAAACAAAGTTATGGAAGAAGCTATGTCATTGTGACATGCCACCTAAGTGGAAGACTTTTGGGTGGAAGTGTGTAGTTGATGCCCTATCGTCTGGGGTAAATAGATCGAGAAGAGGGCTCTCAGAGTCGGGTGAACATTGGTGTGGGGAAGGTTTGGAGGATGCGCATCATATGTTTCGTATGTGTGGTATTGCCAAACGGGTTTGGCGGGGTTCCAATTTAGGTATTGTTTCCGAGGCGAACTATCATGTTTTGTGGTTTGATTGGTTGAAGGATTGGGTTAGGTATTTATCGAAAATAGATGGTGGAGGTAGGGACTACGTACGAGAGTTTTTTGGTGTGTTGTGGGCAATTTGGAAGTCCAGGAATGCAATCTGTATAGGGAAAGAAGGGGTGGGTCGGAGGTTATTGGAAAGTATTCTGAATCAATGCTATGAGGAGAGGAGGTGGGTTGCAGGCAGGTGTAGAGGGAGTCTTGAGGAGGGAAGGAACCTGACTGGGAGAGAAGAAATTTTCTCTTGGGGAGATAGCACAAATCAAGGAAGTGATACAGTTTTTCTTGTGGATGGATCAAGGAAGAAGGTGACCTCAGCGGCTGCTTGGGTCTTAATGGAGAATGGAAGGAGGGCTGGGAAGTGATCAGGGCAGAATCCGTACTGTTCATGGAGCTTATGGCGGTTTTTTTTGGCTCTTCATGAAGCGGCCAGGAGAGGCCTGCAAGAGATAGTGATTCTTTAGACTCTCTTCTTGTGGTAATGTATCTTAAAAATCCTTCTAAGGCTACTATGGAATGCAGGACCTTAGCTAGATGTTGCTTGAAAGCAATGGAAAGTATCAAGTCGGGTAGCATCAGGACGGTGCCTTGACAAGTGGTTGAATTGGCTCACAAGGCGGCGAAACAAGCGGCCAGGAGCAGGGGTGTTGTTGATTAGATAGTACTCCGTTGGTTTTATTTTATTTTTTTTCTTTATGACTAATGTATGTTTGTTTCTTGTGTTGTCACTTTGAAAAAAAAAAGGAAAATATTGTAATGTGCAAATAAATCTAGGTGAAGATACCGAGTCTAGACCTAACATAAATTACCGCCCTAACCTGACTTCGCGCAGAACCAAAAATGTGTTAAGTTTTATGATAAGTTAGCCTAATGAGTTATCCCTTGAGGTCAATTATCCAATTTAGCTATACAATCACCAAAAAATTGGCATATCAGGAAATCATCAGTCAAAATTTAGCTATACAATCTCTTGAGGCTATACATTCACATATTGATTCTGACTACAGATGAACAAAAGCAAGATCATCCACATACTTCCCTAACAAAATGATGTACAAGGTTAAGGAAATCAGCCCAGACTGCTCAATATTGTCTCTCCTACAAAATTTCAACATGCAGCAATGGTTCTTCTGGCTTCATCTAGTTCTGTCCCTTCCTTCGACTCTTCGAGTCAGCCTACAGTAGCAGCAAATTGATGTTAATGTGGGAAAAGTGATGTGATCAACTGAATTTAGACTTTATTCACAATGATCAACTACAAAGTGATACTGACAAATGATAAGCACGGCTCAAAATAACAAATGTAACATTACATTTACAGGGCATATTTACAGGAACAATGTCTGCCTTTCAGCTCAAACTTGCTGACCAAACAAAGTCAGATTAAAGTAAGCAAAAATCAGTTCTTTTTTTTTTTTTTGAAAAAAACAAATCATACTTCAACCTTAAAAGACATGAGAATACACTGGAAGCAATCAGATTTCTCACCCCTGCAATACCCACAACAAGGGCTGGCGCACAAGCCTTGCACGAAAACTCAAGGGTTTGTTGCTTAGAACCACGAACAGCAATCAGAATTTCTTAAACACCCCCCCCCCCCCAAAAAAAAAAGGTCCCTACAAAATCATGCACATAAATGCATCATCAAATATGTAGAAACAATTCATCGAACCCAACAAAAGATACAGATCAACAATTTACCAATATGAGTTCCCTTACATGGACACTACCACATTTTCAGGGAAATTTATATTCCTAACCCAAAAGCCAAAAAAAGTGGGGATATTATGGTTTGACCCCATTGACAGCAACCTGAACATTTGATGCAGAGGTTCTAACAGCTCATCTAGCCACATAGAAAGAAAAGAAAGAAAAAAATCTGTTAAAACATAAAAAAATCCATGTCTCTATTCACAGAAACAGCCAATTGAAGGGTAGTATTATCCATATACAGCTACAATATTCTGGTATGACAGGTGAAGCATCAAATTCTGTGGTTAGCAAACAACACATATCATTCACTTGTAGGACCTTAACTATTGGCAGTTTGGCACAGGCAGCAGCAAATGCATAGAAACTTGCTAGTACTTGCAAAAGCTGAGGTGCAGTTGTGAAAGCAGTACAAGGATAGGTCAGATTAAACAGACAAAAACAATACCCAATATAGCCTCAGCTAAGGAGGGTAAGGGGAATCGGATGAACAATATATTCGGTATGGGTCACATATTGATTAGTACAAAACAATACACAAAAACTTGTTAGTACATGCACAAGCAAAGAGAATGGATATGCAAAAACCCAGACATAAACTACGAACAGGAGAACCTATTTCAATATTATAACATTGCGCCATCTAACAAAGCAAATGGAGTTGTTGACAATTAGGGAAGTCATCTTGCTTTACTCGATTGTAAGAAATACACAGGAAAACAGTTTCAACAACCTTTCCAAGCTCCTTGGAAGATTAAACAGGCGTAAAGGAGAAGGTTCAACTGTTGTTAAGTACCTCAAAAGGTTTGATTACTTAACCCAGCTGTTTCGTCCAGTCAAAGGGTTCCCAATTCTTGCAAAATGCAGCAACTGCTTCCCTCTGGCCCTCAATCGATTCATACCTTCTGTGACGATACATATCCTCGTCTTGACCTTGTAGCATACCCCTAACAACATTGAGGCCAAGGCTGCTTTGGAACCGCTTCTCGTCGTCGATGACATGAACAAATCCCCTGCTTAATCCAAACTCCACATGGAAGTAGGGGAAGTTCTTGGGTATTGAAGACCGCAGTCCCTTTTGACTCGTTTCAATCAACTTTTTCGCGTCATGCTGACTCCATTCATCTTCAGCATCATCAATTGCCTGAACATCACAGGAGAGAAAAAGAATGAAAATAAGTCAAAATAGATCAGTTTAGTGATGCCACAAATAAAATCCAAATCCTAAACAAGGCTGAGAAGGAACTCGTGTTACTAGTTATAAGAGTCACGTTTGGTGGACTAAAACCCACTAGAGGAAAAGAGTGTCCATCATTTGTGCAACTCATATGACAGTTCTCTAGATCAAAAAATGGCATAAAAGGCTGATCTTGTTCATACTCAACATCATTGATAATATCTCTCAAAACAATAATAGAAAGTCTATAAGTACGGGGAATTACACAAATAAAATAAGAACTAAGAGAAAAATAAACAAATAAAAAAGGAGGTTAGACACGATGATAACCATATTCACAACTCCAAACCTGATTATTCAGGGGGAGTTTTAATAGAATACAACATGCAGGCAGCAACTCTGATGGCATAAGGACAAGTACATCATATCTATGATTATACAGATCTTAAGAAAATAATCGATGAAAAGCCAACCTTTTTAAAATACAGGGGTGCTTCTCTAGCAATATGCTGGGGTAATGGAATGCACTCGATCAAGCAATGGCGACGCTGTTGGGCCAACCCCATGACTGTCTCCAAAAAGATCACTTCCTTATCCTGCTTTGCAAACATCTGAATGAGGCACTTCTTGAAGTTGCGTATCTCTTCCCAAACATTATCATCAATCATTCGTGTGCCTTGTTCGTGCTGGAAATGGATACATAAAAGAAATAAGAATACAGGAATACTTGACAGGCAGAATATCCGCTCCACTCTACAATGAGGCATGAAAATCATATTTTTAAAAGGAAAAGTAGACCACATATACTTTACTTACATAAGGATGCAAAATTAGTGCATTACAAAAGACTGTGTGTGCGTGTGTGCGTGTGTGTGGAAACTATCCTGCAAATTGTACTAGATCGAAAGAAAAACATTCTGTAAACAAGAAATGCCAACCTTGGTGATTAGACCAGAGGCAAATCAAGGGATCAACATTATAAATTGCACATTCCTAGTCATGAGGTGTTTCCCAACATAGAAGTACATCTGAAGCAAATTAACATGGTCTGCAGAGAGTGTAAAATAGTCGTACCTGCAACGTGACAATGCAGCAATGCCCAGGAGCAACTGGCTGTAATTGTGGAAGCATAAGGTACGTAAAATCAGCTATAGCCACAACAAGATGCTTTGGCCTTTTTGGGTTCTCAAAACAATACATGCACCGCTCCTGCTGAGTTTGAATGCGTTTACCCAAAGGTTGCCTGGTATCTGACCTGTCATTACTCTCTGCTCCTCTTCTCCTCTTTTTGGTTGGACCCCCATCATAGTCATATTCATCGTCTGCCTGAGTAGACATACTACACTGTTTGTTCTTCATTATACTTTCAGCCAAATGGATATCAATATCATCTTCCTTCCGCTTTTGCTGCATAGTTATGTCTTGTGCAACATAGCTACAGAAAAAGAATACATGAACTTGTTAAAAATCAAGAATAATCTAGAAAAATCTTGAAGATAAGCCTTAGAAAAGTCTCTAGAAAATCCTAGATAATTTGAGGAGCATGCTCTAGATTTTTCTTTTCTAGATTTTTCCTTTCTAGATTTTTCCTACCACCACCTCCTTTCTACAAGTATAAATATAGGTGGTGGGGCTTTCATTTGCATCAATCCACAACAAAGAATTGTAAGTAATTCTCTCTCCATCAATAAGAAAAGTTTCTCCTTAATACAATCCTTCCTCCATTTCCACAAAACACTTCTACCTTCCAACACCCAAAAACCTAACAGTGGTATCAGAGCCACGTTAACCCAAGTCCTCCTATCAAACCTACATCTTTCAAAAATTATTCATCAACCTTCAAGTCATATCCCAACTCTCAAATAACTCATCCATCAAATCCAACTCCACAAAAATTAAACATGGCCTCCCTTCAAACCCCAACCACAACTTTCAACTATCTCCCAAATTTGAGGCCACCCATATTTGATGGGGAGAATTATCAAATGTGGAGTATTCAAATGAAAACATTCTTCATGGCGCAAGGTTTATGGGATGTGGTAGAAAAAGGATATGATAAACCACCTAAGAAGGAGGAGAAGGATGCAAAAGAAAAGAACAAGGATGGAGAAGAAAAGTCAGATGAAGAGGAAAAATCATCATGGGATGAAAGTAAGGAGGCACTATATCAAGAGAATTACAAGAGAGGTATTACGGCCCTTCATCACATCTATCAAGCAATCACTCCAACAATCTTCCCTCGGATTATGGCTGCGACAACGGCCAAGGAGGCTTGGACAATATTGAAGGAAGCATACCATGGCACTGGCAAGGTAATATCCATTAAACTTCAAACTTAGTGGAAGGATTTCGATACCTTATTGATGAAGGAGGATTAAACAATTCAAGCATACTTCGATCATGTCACTAGCATAGTAAATAAAATTAGAATATATGGTGACATGATCGAAGATAAGAAGGTGATACAAAAGGTACTAAGGAGCCTTCCACCAAAGTTTGATCATATAGTGGCTGCAATAGAAGAATCCAAAGATCTATCTACGCTCACCCTCACCGAGTTAGCAGGGTCTCTCCAAGCACATGAGGAGAGAATGCGTAGATTCACACACCAGCCACTAGAGCAGGCTTTTCAAGCCAAATTAAAATTCTCCAACCATGAGAATAAAAAGGAGAATAACCATGGTAGAAATTTCCAACATAGGAAGACACTACCCAATAACCGTGGCGGGGGGAGAGGAAATTACAAGAATCAAGGAACTCATGGAGATTAAAGATCAAGCCCATACTGTAAGATATGCAAGATGTCTAACCATGATACAATGGATTGTCAGTTCAAATGCAAGAAATGTACATGGCACATACATCATGTACGAGACTGTAAGAACCGACAACGGGATGAGGCCAACTTCATGGAGAAAGGCGACCCAAGTGAAAACGTATTCTACTCATGTCTGAACGCCACGCAAGAAGCACAAGACTCATGGTACGTGGATAGCGGTTGTTCCAACCATATGACGGGAAATCAAGATTCCTTCGTGGAGCTGAATGAAGACATAAAATCCAACATCACACTTGGTGACGGGAGAACACGTGAAGCCGCCGGCAAGGGAACAATCGCAGTAAAGGCAAAAAACAGCTCGACCAAGTATATTCAAGACGTCCTTTACGTACCTGGGCTAGCTCATAATCTCCTAAGTGTGGGCCAACTCCTTCAAAAAGGCTATTAGGTGAACTTTGATGACGATAGATGCATCATAATTGACAAGAAGATGCACTAAGTGATAGCATCTATCACAATGGAGCCCAACAGGATTTTCTCCTTATCAATGCCAACGAAGGAGAAGGTGGCTCTTAGCTCCATCACGGATGCCACAACCCTATGGCATCAAAGGTATGGCCATCTAAACCTTGACAGTCTTAAAGTCTTGAAGCGAAAGAACATGGTTATTGGTTTGCCCACAATAGAAAACAAAAGGACTATATGTGAGGGCTGCATAATGGGAAAGATGCATAGATTACCATTCACTAAAATCACGTGGAAAGCTAAAGCACCTCTACAGCTGGTCCATACCGATATTTGGGGTCCAGCACGTAATCCTAGCCTGGGTGGCAAAAGATACTTTTTATTGTTCGTGGATGACTACACTCGCATGATGTGGGTGTACTTCCTCGAACAAAAGTCAGAAGCGTTCTCATATTTCCAACAATTCAAGGCCCTCACGGAAAAACAAAGTGGGCACAATATCAAAATATTGAGGACAGACCGTGGGAGAGAATTCCATCAGAATGTGTTCGATGATTACTGTCGAAAACACGGCATCAAAAGGGAGCTCACAGTAAGACGCACTCCACAACAAAATGGAGTTGCAGAGAGGAAGAACAGAACAATAGTTGAGATGGCCCGCAGCATGTTGCAAAGCAAAAATGTTCCGAAGAACTTTTGGCGAAGCGAGAAACACACCGCCTACATTCTCAACCGGTCTCCCACAAAGGCAGTTCCAAACAGAACACCATATGAAGCGTGGTTCAGGAGGAAGCCAAAGGTCGATCATCTCAAAGTATTCGGTTGCATAGCATATTCACACATCCCAAAAGAGAATCGGGAAAAGCTGGATGGCAAAGGCGAAAAGTGCATCTTCATTGGCTATAGCACAGAGTCGAAAGGATACCGCCTCTATAATCCAGAAACAAAGAAGGTGATTATTTCAAGAGATGTCATATTTGATGAAGCATCCCAATGGAGATGGCGTAAGACACGGACTCAAGAGTCAACACATGAAGACCATCACATTCAAGAAATCAGAGAAGGAAGACCCAGTGACAACAGTCCATCTTCAACTCCATCTCCTCATGGAGCTAGCGCACCACCTCCTACTATGGAGTCAAGCGACTCTCCACAGCCAACTCGGAGGTCTCAACGAGAAAGACGTCCACCTGCTTATCCGCAAGATTACGAGTGTGGCCAGTAATTCTGATTCTTCGCCAATGAGCCAACAACATTTCAAGAAGCATCACAAGATGAGAAATGGATCGAGGCTATGGATCAGAAATCAAAATGATCGAGAAAAATGACACGTGGCGCAATGAGAAGCCTCAAGATAAAGATGTCATTGGGTTCAAGTGGGTCTACAAGATCAAATATAACGAGGATGGCTCAATACATAAGTACAAGGCTCGATTGGTTGCCAAAGGGTACTCACAGCAACCAGGAGTCGACTGCAACGAAACATTTGCTCCAGTAGTACGCATGGAGACTATAAGAAATCAGACTTGCCATCGCAAAGACAACTAAAACTTCAAGTATATCAGCTAGATGTCAAGTCAGCATTCCTAAATGGCGAGCTTGAAGAAGAGGTATATGTGGAGCAACCCCAAGGGTACATGATTGAAGGAGAAGAATATAAAGTATATCGGCTCAAGAAAGCACTCTACGGTCTCCAACAAGCACCACGAGCTTGGAATAGTAAAATCGACGGGTATCTCCTTCATAGCGGATTCAAAAAGAGTCCAAGTGAGCCATCTCTATATGTCAAGACCCAAGGTAAAGGTCTTCTAATTTTGTGCCTCTATGTTGATGATCTCATATACACTGGCACAAATCAAAGGATGATTCAAGATTTCAAGAAGGATATGATGGCTGAATTCGAGATGACGGATTTGGGCCTCATGAAGTACTTTCTCGGGATGCAAGTGAAGCAAAGCCCAGGTGAGATCTTCATCTCTCAAGAGAAATATATTGAAGATCTTCTTCAAAAGTTCAATATGCTGGATTGTAAGCCGATATCAACCCCTATGGCCACAAATGAGAAACTCTCCAAAAATGATGGCAAGGAAAGGGTGGATGGATCACTCTATAGAAGTCTGGTTGGCTCACTAATATATCTAACAAACACTCGACCAGACATTGTTCATGCAGTTAGCATCGTCTCCCGATTCATGAGTGAGCCAAGTAAAACTCACTTCATAGCAGCTAAAAGAATTTTGAGATACATCAAAGGAACAAAGAGCTATGGTCTTCTATACAAAACAGAGGAAGACCCCAAACTCAAGGGGTATACAGATAGTGATTGGGCTGGATGCATCGACGATAGAAAAAGCACAAGTGGATACTTGTTCCAACTTGGCGACATCAAAGAAGCAGTCAACTGTGGCATTATCAACCGCAGAAGCAGAGTACCTTGCAGCTACAAATGCAGCATGTGAAGCGGTATGGTTGAGAAGAATACTACAAGATCTGCAACAAGGAGGTGAAGGACCAACATCACTTTTCTGCGACAACATGTCCACAATAGCAATGACGAAGAATCCAGTCTTCCACAGTCGCACGAAGCACATTGAGATTAGACATCATTTCATTCGAGAACTCGTGGACAAAGGTGAATTTAAGCTAGAGTTTTGCAGAACGGATGAAAAACTGGCGGACATATTCACAAAAGCGCTTCCAAGTAAGAAGTTCAATTACTTCCGAGAGGAGATCGGAGTTCGAGATTTTTCTAGATTAAGGGGGAGTGTTAAAAATCAAGAATAATCTAGAAAAATCTTGAAGATAAGCCTTAGAAAAGTCTCTAGAAAATCCTAGATAATTTGAGGAGCATGCTCTAGATTTTTCTTTTTTAGATTTTTCCTTTCTAGATTTTTCCTACCACCACCTCCTTTCTACAAGTATAAATATAGGTGGTGGGGCTTTCATTTGCATCAATCCACAACAAAGAGTTGTAAGCAATTCTCTCTCCATCAATAAGAAAAGTTTCTCCTTAATACAATTCTTCCTCCATTTCCACAAAAAACTTCTACCTTCCAACACCCAAAAACCTAACAGAACTCCATGTCAAGAGAATAGATAAGCAAATGCTAACAGACTGAAACCTTGTTTGGAAAATAGGTAACAAATTCATGGTAGAAGAACACAACTATCACCACAAAAGCATTTAAACGCCAAACTCCATAACAACCCTTAAGAGAAAAAGAATAATGCACCAATTCAATACCTGCTTGCACGGACATCATTTTTGAGTTTCAATAACCTCTCCCCCTTCTGTTGGTCTGCTTTGGCATTTTCTGCTTCTTTCTGATAACAAGAGATAACACCAAATAAACAATGTGGTTAGTGAAACAAAGCCGACCTCAGCATGGGGCAAACATTGAAACAAAACAAGAATGACTAAAATGACATTTAATCCCTGTTTATTGTTTCGTTTAAGTTACTAGTGTGGCCATCATCTTAAGCACACACATTGACATCTGTAGTTAGGCCAGAATTGAGAGGAATGAAGCATCAGATGACAACTCACCAAAATATTTTCGGCTTCGTCATGCTTGCCCTTCAATCGTAGTTGCATTGCCTTTGCTGCAAGTTGGTTAGCACTCAAAGGCTGCTGATGAGGTTTTGGAGTTGAAACATCAAAAGAGTGAACTTGAGCTTTATCACCATGCCCAATAAAGCCCTTTTCCTCCATATGTTGACGCTTTCTTCTCCCCCACAGTAGCGAATCATCAACTTTGGGTGCTTTCATTCCTGGGTGACAAACAGAAACAGAAATATCGATCCTGGGGAACACAAGCAATGACAGAAAGAATGAACAATTTAGCTTCCATTATTTGTAGTTTAACAATGACAAAAGGCTGTTGAAACCCTAAAACGCCGGGAATTACATTTAACAAGGCCCAAAAATCAAAAATCCCAGCAACAAATTGTTACTTGAAGAGCACATTGAATCTCAAAAATAACAAGCACATCACAATTTACCAAAATCTAACACAACCTAACGTTTATACACCCCAAAAATCCATTATTTCATCTTCAATTCACATCCCAAAACACCCAAATTGAGAAATTGACATAGTATTATAATTATGATATGAATTAACTCAAGAAAGATAACAAATTTCAAACTAAAACTTGAGATTCAGATTTGGAAGAGGTAAAAATTAGGGTTTACCTTCAATGGAGTGGTGGAAGAACGAGAGAGAGAGAGAGAGTTGGTGGTCGACTGATCGGGGCACTGGGCGCGGCGGCCGGCGGGGGCTTCTCGGTGGTCGCCGGTGGGGGCCGGTGCGGTTGGCTGGCTGACTTCAGGGACTAAAACAGAGAGCAATGTTGAGAGACAGGAACAGAGAAAGAGTCAGAGGAAGGAGATCGTCTTCTCCCTTAACCGTTTTACGCGTGAAAAGGAAAGGAAATAACAGATTTGGGGTTTCAAATTATTAAGACCCAACACCCTCTATATATAACCATGACTTTTTTTTTTTTTTTAAAACGGGATAAACAACAAACACTAAGAAGCTCTTCTCTCAAAAGATCTTTCAAATACATAATTTCTTTATGAAAACTAGCGTTAAAACAACAAGAAGAATCTAAACCAACCCAAATTTCGCCAACCAATCTGCTGCCAAATTTCCTTCACAAAAGATATGATCTACCTTAAAGTCAATACATAGAGTAAAAAAAGCTTGAATATCTTGCACCAATTCTATTAAAATACTAATTCTATTCGTACTAAAACCCGGTCCGCTAATTCAGACTTCATTCTTTATCGATTCTTCTGTCTTTTCAGTTCAATTGCCCAATTACGACCTCTATATAAGCTAAAAGTCCTAATTTGAAAGATTGATCCACAAAGTTGGAAGTTTTTGTTATATTTTTTTATTGTTTGATTTAACAAGGATAGATGGTCCAATTTATCGGATCCTTGCTATAGGGCAACTTAGAAGACCTATAACGGACAAGGAATAAGGGGATACGAATTGTTAACATAGCAAAAATCACCAACATCAAAGAAAGACCCGGTCAAAAGGAAATAACCTCAAAAGCAATACGCGTGGCTCCGTTTCCTTTATATGGCTAGTTGATTACGGTTCTACACCGCACCACAACTTTACAATTTCCACCAGAACCCACCACAATTTACCATTTCACTTTTTATTTCTCTTTTTTATTAAAAGTTACACATTTTCATTTAAAATACCCAAAATTGAAAATAAACAAATTTTACCCACTTTTTATTAAAAGTTACCCAGTTCATCTTACTTTTACCATTTAAAATATACCAACCCATCTACCATTATTTCCACCACAACCTTCCACAGCCCACCACACTTTTCAAATTTCCACTACACCGCACCTCAACCAACCGCAAAAAAGAACGGGTGAACAAATCAAATTTGGGATAATAGATAAAGTAATTTTGGTTTTTAAATCACAATAAAACTCCAACAGTTATACCTGCCATTGTTCCTGCAGAGAACCAAATGCTGTCAACCCTAAAATACAACACTCCCTAATTCTAAACTACAGAGACAGTGGCTGCATCAAGTGCCATATTTCATCCATCTACAAGAGTTCTTTAGACACTGACAAGTTCCAAAAAAGAAAAACAAAACAAAACAAAAAGGATGTCGTTAAACGAGCAGATCATAATGATTTCTCCCGCTGTAAACAAGTCTAACTACTTGCCTCGGCTGTGTCTTTCCTGAAGCATTACGATACTTGATCCCATACTCTTGAATAGGAATGAACCCAGAACCCCCGGCATGTCTGCTATGCTCATTCGCCGGTATGTACACAATGATTGTCTGATGACATAGTCTTGACAGCACGAGGAGTTCGGACTCTCCCCCCCAGAAATCAGGGCGGCCAATGCGTTGGCAGTATCGCTTCAAAGGCTCGTCCACTGTGATTGCAGTGACGGCTTCCAAGAACTGATTGCGCTCCTCGTGATTGTCACAGATGACCTCTTTGACAGCGGTTCTTAGCTCGTCAGCCTCTTGTCTCTCTTGTCCGGGGGTCAGAGTGATGCCCTTGTTCCGTGCCATGCCCTTCACTAGGGCGCGGAACATGCACCGACCGTCCCCGGCCACCTTCTGGACCGAATAGTGCTCCAGCTTCTTGGTGGCTGGGGATGGCTTGCTGTGGTCCAATGACGGTCCGATTCTGGCAAAGAATGGGGAACTGCAGCGGTTCTGTAGGAACTGCGTGGCGGTGAGGTACGAGTTGGGATTTGAAACGGAAGGAACTGGAGAGGATACGAGCTCGAATTGTGCAGCGCCGGTTTTCAGTTGGTTGAGAATGGCATCGTTTGACAATGTGGGTGCCATGGATTCGAACTGGAAAAAGGAAATGAAGGAAACAGAAGTTACGAGCTAGGTTTTGGAAAAGAATAGATGTGGAACGGAAGAGAATTCATGACTGAGAAAATGAACAATTACGCCAACCTCATCCAACAATGCAACACTGCACCAATGAAACACAACACGCATTAAACCTCAAATTGGGTCATTCGGGTCAGGTATGGGTTGGACCCATTCAGGTTAGGCCAATTTGGTTTGGTTTGGGTTGGGCCATTTTCAGGGGGCGTTTTATTTTTTGTCTGGTAAGATTATCGTTAAAAAAATGAACTTTGGTCAAAGATAAATTCCGGTCGGATTGGGTTGGGTCTCATCAGTACAGGTCCATTTCGGGTTAATTAGTTTTGACATCTTCAGGTCTGGGTCAGGTTGGGTTCGGATGGGTGATTTGGGTCAGGTCAATTTTGTCATGTCTAATCATCCAAGTGCCACAAAATCTCACCCACATAAGTCAATATCAGCCAAAATCAAGGTGTACCCACTGATACAAAATTCTCAATACATCAACACAATGGCAATTAACAAAGGAAATTGTGTCCAAACTAAAAGCCCAAATTTTAACCTAATAATGAGACCATAGAACATGTCTAACTAACATCCACACTGAGACTGAGAAAAGGAATAACAGACAATAAAGGAAGCGATTTATATGATTGAAAAGTGACACAATTAACAATGACATATGAAATTGCAGACTAAAAAACTTACTTTGTTGCTATGCTATGCTTTCATATTAATTGGGCATCGATAGATCAAGCAACGCATATACATCCATCCCTATGAAGTTCCATCTAGAAAACATTTAGAAGTTGCTGGATTGATGAGTAGTTAATTTTCCAGTGTCTTACTACCAGAAGATGATCAAAAAGTCCACTGCCTCATAACTAAGAAGTCAATAATTTCGCTTCTGGTTGCACTCTAGATAGCACCCTAGGCCCTACAGGTGGGCTGTTACCCACTTTACCCAACCCAAGTCAAATTTACCCATTCTTCCCAATATTTTCAACACTCAACTTTTCAACTTTCACCTAAATTTATTCATCTTTACTCTACTCTACCCGACCTTACCTTCCCCTCCAAAGAACAGGCACAGGTGACCATCTCCGATCAAATGGCAAGAATTAATCCAGCATAATGTAGAAACCTAGAGCTGCATCTATAGTGATTAGTTCGATGCATCTTCCTCAAAACATAGATGAACACAAATCTTACAATTTAACAGCATAGCTGCCCAGCAAATGTAATATACCTGTAACGTATGTTACTCCGACTCTTCATTTTCCTTGCCATACCCGTGTCGGACCCATGATACCCGGACAAGGGTACGACACTCGACACTTCAAATTACAATGAAAATGTATAAATTTCTTTAAAATATCCGAGTCCGACACCCGTATCCGTGTCCGATATGGACACACGTACCCCAGTCCGAGTAACATAGCCTGTGACTCCTGTCCTATTAAACCGCACCCGGAATACCCATCTCAGGATCAAAACCAATTTGAGCTTACAAATTCTATGGCTTCACCGAATCCTGATAATGAATTCGGGTCAAGACGCTTATAGACAATGTTGCTTTTTCAGTGCCCCCAAATAGCTATTGGTCGTAGGAATCCAAAGGCATGCCAACACCAAACCAACAACAACTACAGCTAGAATTTTCTGAATCATTTCCTAGTCACTCATATCTACACTTTAATCACATCACACCATACAAATGATACAATTCAATTCGCCCCGTATAAACATTGGGCTCGACGGGTTACTCAGAGAGTTTCAATTACTCAACAAATCAGCTTTTAACCTGCTAAACTCCACAGAACACGAATTGAACTCCACCCCTTCACTGAATTTCTATTAGATTGTAAGCCATAATTGAAAATTTTGAAAACCAAATTAGCAATTCACTGCTTCATTCTTTCATTGCCACCTAAGAAGAAACCCATTACAGACCTAGAAAAAGGGTACCTAAAATTTCTGAGAAACAATTGACAGTGAAAAGAACGCAAAAATTCAATAGAGTAGGAAGAAATAAAGAGCTGAAGAGGAGAGAAAATGGGTTGGAAAGGTACCTTGAATTCGAGTGGAACTGGAAATCTGAAATCTTTTTGCGGAAGTAAGTCGCTGGACTGGCAATGGTGAAGCAATATTAGAGGATTTTTTTATTACCAATCTGATGATATTTGTGATGATGATAAGTTACTTCAGTAGAGTTAAATCATCTTTATGCCATATAGCTTTCAATTTTTGTCCATTTTACCACTAAACTTTTAAATTCGTCAAATATGTCACTTTAACTTTGAAAATTTGTCAAAAATGACACCTACCTTTTCAATTTGTCAAAAATGTCACTTAACTTTGAAAATTTATCGAAAATGTCACCATATGTGATTTTGACCTATTATAACAAATAAAATTTATTTTTGATTTTTTTAAATTTAGAATAGTGAAAAATAGAAGAAAAAGAACCTAATGAATTAATATAATTTTATTTTATGGTATTGAAGACAAATAAGAAGAATTATGAGATGGGGTGGATATATTAGTTGAATTTAAATTAATATATTAAAAAAAATTCTAACTATTCTAAATTAAAAAATTAAAATGAATATAAATTTTACTTGTTATAATATATCAAAATGTCATTGGGTGGCATCTATGACAATATTTCAAAGTTAGTCGATATTTTTGACAAGTTTTCGAAGTTATGTGGCATATTCGATAAATTTAAAAGTTAGATGACATTTTTGACAAATTTTCAAAGTAATGTGGCATATTTGACAAATTTAAAAGTTTACTGACAAAACTGACAAAAATTGAAAGTTATATGACATAAAAATGATTTGACTGCTAACTTTTTGGGTAGTTTTTAGCTTTTTATTAGGGTGAAAAAGCTTCAAAAAAATATTTAAGAAAGTTTTTGCGCAACTTTTCACAAAAACGCTAATTTATCAAACACATTTCCTACATTCCGCTAAAGTCAAACAGTTAATTCAAACAACTATCAGTCAGCAGTTACCAACTGATTGCCAAATAGGGTACTCTCTCATTTCTTTTTTACCAGTCGTTGCCTTTTCTAAGATCTATTTTTAAGCAATAATTCTTCACATAAAATATTTATTAAAAAATATATAATATTATATTTTTTAATAATATTTTTTCGGGAATACATCATTTTTCGGACAAGTTTAACTAAGTGATGAAGACTAAAAATATTAGAGGTTAAAGTTCAATTCATCTATAATAAAATTGCAAGTTCGGATTATTTTTTTCCAATACCCCAAAATTTGGATTAATTTTTTCCAATTGTTCTATCCGATAGGAAGGTTGACAGGTAGGTAAATTATTTCAAATTTCTTGTTTTGAGAGAGTTTGAATTTGTGATCATTGTGTTCATCTCATCTTTCTGGAACTGTAATGTTTCTGGGTAGGAGTTGGGAGATATTTTAATTTTCTTGATAATTTATTTTATTTAGGTTATTTGATATATTTTGTGAGTATTGTCCCAATTTGTTGGTTTTATATGCTCACTTGCTCTCCACTGTTGAAATTTCAGAGATTGCAAAAAATGACGTTGGATAAATAGTGTTGCTGATTGAGGCTAAAGATCGAAGCAGATGTGAAGCTTGTGCTTTAATTAAGGGAGAGCTATATGAAGTGGTGGCAAAGTCAAAGCCAACGAAAAATAGTCGATGAACATAGAGGATTAGAGGGAGAGGGAGAAAGATATAAGATTATACATATTGAAAAAGGGCATGTTTGGTGGTGTTTATGGTGGCAGTTGTTGGGGAGATCTAAGGCGAAAACCTACCTCAATCAAGGCTCATGATACATAAGTTAAGTGTTAAGAGGAGTAGCCACTTAACTTATATACATGTCCTTTCCCTTTACTTTTTTCAATGTGGTACATTTTACTCATGAATCCCAACAACATATTGGTAGTTTCTTGTGAATTGGGGTTTAGTTGGTTGGTCAGGGTTGGGGGCGGATGTGTAGGATATGATGGTCTGGCTTGCCTATGATACAATTGTTTATAAATTATAAGCTTTAGTGGGCTGCAAAACAAAAGGAAGCGCACACAAGCATGACAATAGTTATTGTCCCAAGGCTCGGACCCTAAGTAGAAACTCTCCTACTAGTGAAATCTATGAATATGTAATAGCTAAGTTTATGAGTCAATTACATTTATCCTACCTGACATTTACTGTAATAATTTTTACACACCTACATTTGTGAAATAATTTTTACCTTACCTCACATATGCTCTGAGTGTTTTTTATCCTACTCGAGGTTTGTCGTAATAATTATTATACAAACCACTTTTGTGAAATAATTTTTACCCTACCTCGCAATAGTTGTAATTGATTTTTATTTAACTTGTTATGACAATAAGTGGTACTGAAACCATCAAAAAAAAAAGTGGTACTGAAAATCTAGATCTTCGATTTCCACCTTTGCTACTGAAGATCTAGAATTCAAAACAACATTTGAATGTCATGAAATATCATCCTAGGAATCAAACAGGAAGTAATCTACAATGAAATTTCAGTCTCCATTATCTATGCTCCATTAAACTTTTCTTAACCTCTCATTCCTCCCTTACTACGTACCCTCTGCACTGCCGATCATGTAGATCAGTCCTAAACCCTTTCGTAGTTGTCGATTTCCACCAAAGTGATGAATCTACCCATACATAGCTAGTTATTGATTCATACATCATGATTTAAGTTATTCACAATAAAAAAAAGTGATAAATAAAGAATACCTCTACTCCTAGCTAAATGCTTCATTATATAAGTTAGTTATCGGTCGCGCGAAAAAATTCAGCGTCCAATACGATATGGATCGCTCTGTTAAGTGGTGACATCCTAGTTATGTTGTAGTGTTGCAATAACACTTACAACAAACCTCAAGTAGGGTAAAAATCACTTACAATTTATGTGAGGTAAAGTAAAAATTATTTAACAAAAGTGTGGTGTGTAATAATTATTACGTCAAACTTCAAGTTGGATATAAAACACTTAGAGCTATTGCAAGGTAAGGTAAAAATTATTTCACAAATGTGGAGTGTGTAAAATTATTACCGCAAATCTCAGGTAGAGTAAATGTAATTTACTCCAAAGTTTATAGGTCTCATCAAATGTTGAATGCAAACTGACTTTAGGAGTTTCAGCCAATTAAAATGTAGAGAAATCATGTTCTTATTTGCATTTTTCATTATTTTGATATTCAAGAAAATTAAAACTATCCAAATCAGCCTACCCAACCGAAATAAAAGAAAATATTCAAAAACGTGCTCCAATATACTCCTGACATGATAAACAAACCCTAAAAACTATGAGATAAAGATTGCAAACTAATTGCTATATTTATTTTTGGATTTTTGGCCACAAATAATCCGTATTGAAGGGCTTATGTCTGGAAATAATCCAAAGTGACTTTTCGACCACTGACAGTCTGTACTTTTTCACTATTTTCTCATAGCAGTCCATAATCAATTTCCCGGCCGCACCGGAAATTTGACGTGACGACCGGAAAGTATGTTTATTCATACTTCAAAAATGAAATTTCCGGTCACCACGTCAGCTTTCCGATGCTGGAAATTGATTTTGGACTGCTATGAGAAAATAGTGAAAAAGTACAAACTGTCAGTGGTAACAATTTATGTAATGTTCCATCTTAAAGCCAATTGGTGTTAAGAGGAGTAACCCACTTAACTAATAACCATGCCCTTTCACTATAGATAATCTTCCGATGTTAGACTTCTTACTCAAGAGTGAATCCGAACAATCTCCCCTTCACACGTGAGTCACTTTCAAACCACGTGTACAGGTGCTCCTCCTCGATCAGGAGCTTCTTTTTCATGCCAAGGTTACAACTTACAACTTACAAGTCACCTTCAAGAGTTCATCATAGTTGCATCTTACTCCACATAGTCGTATCTTATTCCACCTGCGTTTCATGCATCATTCTATTTCAAGAGTCTTAGCCTCGAGTGCCATGTGTGCTCAATGCTCTTGTACATGATGCTTCTTGCAAGACCACCTTCCGTCACCTTGCGCCTAGCTGAAACTTCTCGGCTCTAATACTACTTGTTGGGGAAATCCAAGGCGTGAGCCCACATCAACTAAGACCCATGGTAACAAGTTAAGTGAGGTTCCATCTTAAAACCAATTTGGTGCTAAGAGTAGATCACTTGACTTATATATTATGCCCTTTCATTTTAATCTTTCGATGTGAGACTTCTTACTCATGAATGAATCCCAACAAGAACTACAGTGTGTTCCATTTTAATTTGGACATGTATATAGAATATGATCTATGTAGACTTTATATATGGATATGAAACAAAGTTTAAGTTAATCGTCACATCCACATAATGTATATCGTTTTCAATATAGATCATGTCCACAATGGTATTTTACATAGTCTTATAAGAAACTATCATCGTATGTGTTATCCAATAATTCAACACACATGCATTACTTATCTAACAATTATAACTTATCATGAAAGGATCCAGCCAAAATTTTTAATGGTCAACCCCTTTTGCATAAAAACGACCCTTTCTGATGGCTGACTTCCAATATTCATTGACAATTCATTGATAATATAATGGAAAAGTGGATTTTAATAATCTCTATTTTTACCATTAACAATCTTTAAATTCATTTTGGATTCTAGTTGTCAAAAAAAAAAAAAAAATTGGATTGCAGTGCTATCAAATCTGCCTCCACATTATTTTTATTTTTTTTGTTCTTGCCCTATATTATTAATTTTTTTTTCATTTCTGCTCCCAGAAAGATAACGAAGTGCAGTTACTAAAAGAATTTTAAAATTATTTTTTTGAGAATGGAGCATTATTATGATATTTTTAAAAGGAAAAAAGCAAAAAAAATCGTAGAAAATTGAAAAAATTTGGAAGAAACACCGTAAATTCATTAAAAATCGTGGTAAATTGTTGTACAACCACAAGGATCCAATATTTTTTTTCCACCAGAATCTAAAATGAAGGTAGGGATTATTGCTATACAATTGGTGAAAGTATAGACTATTATAATCCAATTTTCCTAATATAATATTGATAACGGGGACAATTTCTCGATTAATTAACTCTGAAGTGTTCTTTCTACTTTGCCTATGGCCCCTTATAAAATGGTAGAAATACCTGGGGAATTTTTGGGGACAGCTGAATTTTTCTCTACCCTCTCCTTTCTTCAATCTCCATTGCACTTTTCAGTTTGATCGTCAACAAAAGTCTGAGTTATTCAGTGGTTTCAGAGCAAGCTGGGGTGAATTGAAGTGTACGTGCATATCTCCAAACGTATAGGTGAAACCAACTTCCCTAATTTTATTTGATTTTTGTTTTTCCATCCCATGAAAAAAAGTTGGGATAGTCTCATATTGAGTTAATTACATTTACCCCACCTGAATTATGTGGTAATAATTTTTGCACATCCGACATTTGAGAAATAATTTTCACCCTACCTGACATTTAAGTGGTCATAAATTTAAAGCTTCAGGTATGTTATAATTGATTTTTTATTAACTTTTCCGGTGAACAGTAAAAAAATAAATATGAAGTGACTTTTATACCCTTGTTATTATTTCTTTTGACTTTGAATTAAATGTGAAATGACTTTTGTACCCTTAGTATTAATTGTTATGGCATTTTAAAACCCAACCATTCTACTGATTCCTCTCCCCAGCCCCCCCTCCCATACAGAAAATGAAAACCTAACCCCTCCCCAACCACCATGTCTGTTTTCTACTCTCCAACATAGTCTTTTCCTTCTCAAATTAAAGGGCAACATCGTAATTTCACATAATGATATAGGGGTATTATTGTATTTTTCCATTTCCGATGACAAGTTACCGGATTCTAACACTAAAAATCATTTTCACTAAATGTCAGTAGCGTGAAAATTATTTCCCAAATGTCGGGTGTACAAAAATTATTACCGCATATGTCAGGTAGGGTAAATGCAATTAACTCGTCTCATATTTATTTCGGTTTTTTGGGTCAATAAAGTAATCATAAATTCATAATATAGTACAAAAATGATAATATCTTGCATTTCACGTAACTCACTCGTAAAATTAAATGTAAGTATATTTAAATTATTAATTATAAATATATGTTTCATTATTTTGATGGTTATTACAACTTATAATGATATAAAAATAATTATTTTATTTATATTTTTTCATAAATATATAAAACTATGCATAAAATGTGCATTTTCTACCATGATTGATGAAATTAGGTTATTATTTATATTTTTTGACATAGCTAATAAGTATTATATATAATCTTATAGTTGATAAATATATATAGTTATTAGAGAAAATATAATTAAAAATTACAAAAATATTAAATATAGACAATTTAAGATGGTTATTAATCATCTTGAGTAAAGACGTATATCATAGTCCAATAGAGTATATACATTGTGCTCAAGTTGGATGTAATAATAATATATAATCTTTTAAATGAAATTGCAAGTGGGACTAAGCTTATTTAATTATTACTCCCTCCATTTCATATTAATTGTCAAATATCTTTCTTTGACTAGGAATTTATCATGTTGTACTGTATCGAAAAATTACAATATTATATTTTTATAATAACATTGTTCATTATGAATCTAATGGTAGTACTTTTGTATAGTAAAAAGTAAAAACTTCTACATATTGAAAAATTAGTAACGTCAAAGGACAATTAATATGAAACAGATGAAATATACATCTTGGAGTTTTGGATTAAGCTCATTTTCAAATATAAGTATTATTCTTTTGAACGAAATTAAATAAGATCTATCCGAAACTTTATAAAGATTGCATAAAAATTTAAATATCTATAGAAGTTTGTAAAAGTCTTAAAAAATTGAAAAATATTGAGTACTGGAATATAAAATGAATCATTTGCAAATATGCTAATAAACTGCACATGCGTTACCTATGGTTGACTTTTTTCTATTTTCTGTTTGTCTAGTCTTGTTGATTTATGTAGGGCCCTACATGCTTATATCAGTTTTGTCTTATAATTTTTTTTAATCACATTGTCTTTAAGGACAAAACAATAAACTTATATTAATGAAATATTTAACAAATTATGGCCCTGTTTAACAACATAGCTTATTGGAGTAAAAAAAAGTTTTTTAGGCTAATTAGCATTTTGACAAATCAAAATAATTAATATAGTGTTTGGTAGTAGTTTTTTGAGTTAGTATTTTGGAGTCAAAATGTTGTCTTTTAAAAAGCTATTCCAAATAACTTTTTAACAATAGTTGTTTCTGCAATAGATAATTTTACCAAACACTGTACGTGTCTGTTACTGTAAACAAAATAACTAATCTAAACAGCTAAGTCAAATAGCTAACTGCTGATTGCCAAACAGGACCTATCTGTATATTTGTCGGTCAGATTATAGATAATAATATTTGTATCCCTTTCGCCCTTCTCTCTTGTAAAAATTAATAAATTAGAGATTAGCTAAAACTTATATTAATAAAATTTTTAGGAAATTATATATACATATATATTTGTTGATCAGATCATAGATAATATTTGTATCCCTTTCACCCACTCTCTTGTAAAAATTAATAAGTTGGAGATGAGCTAATGACTGACCAATTGTATTATAATTTTTCTAATATGTGACCAAGCTAAAAAAAAAAAAACTCAACTCAAAACTAATTTGAAAAAAATCCAACATAATAAAACCAGCAAAAGAATTTATCCGAACTTTATTCCTGAACTTAGCAATTAATGACCGGAAGACATGTGCCTTATCATATATTTTGTTCATTAATTAGTAAAATTTGAATACTACCTTCATCTCTAAATAATTGTCCATTTGACTAAACTTTGACCGTTGATTACTCACAAATTACAATGAGTTACAATATAAAATTAATATTATTGTAATTTTTAGTACTATATCTTTCTAATGGTGATAATTTCATATTGTAACTCATTGCAATTTGTGAGTAATCAACGGTCAAAGTTTAGTCAAATGGACAATTATTTAGGGGCGGAGGTAGTAGCTATCATCTACCATTTTTTTTTGTTTCCCATTAACTTGAACTTGAGTCCATAATTACTAAAATAAGTAAATGCATTATTTCAAAATATATTAACTAGCAAATATTCCCGCTTTATTGCGTCATTAGTAAGAAATACCCAAGTATTTCTTTGTGTAATTATAATCATACATCACGATGAAATTTAGTAGACTAAAACAAAGAGATCGAATTAATAGTTCGATGAAATAATTAAAACAAATTTATCACAACCAACACTAATTCTTCCCCATGCATTGCATTGAGATAGTGTTTTTTGTGATATTATCAAGGGTCAACATTTTATAATTATATTTATATTTTTTTTATCTATGACTTCTTCTATGAAAGTAAAGAATAATCCTTTCGTCCCTAAATGTTTGACAAATTTAAGAAAATTAAACAAATAAGAAAACATCATTAATTACTCTACTAATCAAAATGAAAAGTCAATATTCACTTAATAGCAGAAACTTTTACAAACTTGACTTTATGGGACACTTAATTTGAGACATGTAGTCATACTATATATGCATGGGAGACATACCTAATGAAATGGGAGACATGAGTCTCAATGAGTGTATTTAATTTATTTTAATTTATTACTTAATATTCACGGGGAACATGTACTTATACTTTAGGGAATATGTAGTCATAATTCGAGGTACATGTATTTACAATTTGGCGACATGCAATCCGAATTTTAAAAATTTTGGTTTTCTTCCCAAATTTTTCTGGGTTTTGCCCAAACAGAGGTGGTGATAGTTGTGGTGGAAGTGTTGGTGGCGGTAGTGGCACAAGGATGAGAGGGTGGAGGCAGTGGCGACACTGGTGGTGGTGTGAAAGGAGAGAGAAATGAAGAACCTAGCTAGTGGGCGGTGCTTGTAGAACCATCTCAACCAAAAGCTTAAGTTGATGGTACGTTGAAGCCCCATGAATGGTTTTATATTCTAACACGCCCCCTCACACGAATGTCATTTGGGCTTGAAGCGTGGATGCTGCAAAGGTCGTCTTTACCTTGCGCAAATGAATATGAGGTGTTGAGATTCGAACCTAAGACCCCTTGTTTGTAGGTCTGACTCTGATACCATGTGGAACCATCTCAACCAAAAGCTTAAGCTGATGGTTGAAGCCCCTTGAATAGTTTTATATTCTAACAGTGCCGGTATAGGTGGGCTATATGAGGGTGCCAACAATGGTAACAGTGGTAATTAGGAGGGAGGGGAGAGAACAAAGAGGGGGCTGGTGGTGGTGGTGGTAGTGGTCTCGACCATAGTGGTGGTGGCAATTGTTGTAGTGGTCCGTGGGTGTGTCGGTCGCAGTGGTGGCGATGGTGGTGGTGATTGAGAGGGGGAAGAAAGAAAAAGAATGGTGATTTTGGGAGGAAAGATGGTGGTTCTAGGGTGGATTTAGTCTTAGCATTTGGATTTAATTTAGATGCCTTGAATCTCTCATGCTCACATGCTGATTTTTAACTCATACCTATTGAAATCTATATATACACAGTCACAAACAACAATCCCTTATTGTAAAGTTTAATAGTAGTATACATAGAATTTTCAGGCTAAACATGTTGCCTCTTGAGTTTATGTGCAATTTGATTTCGCAACAGGTTAGGCAAAAGGCAGGATGGCTGGAAATGGAATAATTGGAATCCTTTCGGAGAGTTGCAACAAATGGGAAAGGCGAGTGCCTCTAACCCCAATTCATTGTGCCAAACTTCTACATAGAGAAGGCGTGAACCAAATAATAATTCAACCATCTAGTAAGAGAATTTACCATGATTCTCTCTATGAAGAAGTGGGTTGTCAAGTATCAGAGGACCTGTCCGAATGTGATCTCATTATAGGCGTTAAAAAACCAAAGGTCTGTTGTCTTCTTAACAATTTGCATTTAGCCAAAATAATGTTGGTGTTTAAACACGAAAGCATTTGTTTATCTTTCGATTGCAGTTGGAAATGATTCTACCTGGTAAAGCTTATGCTTTCTTCTCACATACCCACAAAGGGCAAACAGAAAATATGGATTTGCTCAACAAGGTATATTATGGTTCCTCCCCTCCCCCCCCCCCCCCTAGAAATTAATGTCTTTGGATGAAACTTATTCCAACTTTAGCTTCTTAGGCTTTTTATTTGGGTTCTGTTTGTTATGTAGATTCTAACAGAACGAGCAACATTGTACGATTATGAACTCATTGTTGGAGATCATGGAAAAAGATTACTTGCATTTGGAAAATTTGCTGGCAGGGCTGGCATGATTGATTTCTTGCAAGGCTTAGGACGACGTACGATATTTTTCTATGTTCTTCAGTAATGTTATTTTCACGAGATTTAGACCTTAATATTTTGTCTTTAATCCAGGGTACTTAAGTTTGGGATACTCAACACCTTTCCTCTCACTAGGATCATCTTATATGTATACTTCCTTAGCTGCTGCTAAAGCTGCTATTGTAACTATGGGTGAAGAAATATCTACTCATGGACTTCCTTCTGAAATTTGTCCTCTTGTTTTTGTATTTACTGGCACAGGAAATGGTATGTACTTCATGTTGCTATACTAAGTTATAAGTAAATTATCTCAATTGATTCTAATAAGAATTATATATGATTTGTGATGATATAGTTTCTCAAGGTGCACAAGAGATATTCAAACTTCTTCCTCATACATTTATCGACCCAAAAGAACTACCAAATATCTTTGAAATGGTACTCTCCTCATTTTATCTGTCACTTATCGAATTTTTTTATGGTCTTCAACATCCCTTTTTGGCCGATGGTTTCTCACATACTATTTTACTTTAAATTGCAAAATTATAATTTCATGATAATATTTTTCGTTGCGAATCTAAGTGACACTAATTTTAAATATATATCATTGTATGCGTTGACAAATTAACGATAAGGATACGACATATACATATATCTAGTTCACAATTAAGGGGTTTGTCTATTCCCCATCATATCATTCTAGTTTTTTTTGGTAGTCGATCCAAAGTTGTACTTATTCTGTAGGCAAAGCACGAGAATCAAAATTTTGGGATGTCGAAGAGAACCTTCCAAGTCTATGGCTGCGTTGTGACAAGTAAAGACATGGTTGAACCTAAGGATCTCAACCAAATCTTCAATAAAGTATGCCACTCATCCTCCTTGGTCCCATATGTACATTAATGGCTTTAAAGGTTTTATAAAAGTTTGGTTGTCATTTGAATCAAGTTATGAAATTAGTAATGAAATCAATTTGTTCTATTGTCCTTCAGGATGATTATTATTCTCATCCAGAGCACTACAAACCAATTTTTCATGAACAGATTGCTCCATATGCCTCTGTTATAGGTAGGTGAAGCTCTAGTTACATAATCCATGTTATCTATACAATTTTCATTTCTTTTTTGGTGCCTTGAAAACAAGTTCACAAGAAGCTATCAAGAAACCCACGATATCGAGTTATTCACTAAGGATATGTTTGGTGAGGAGAAAAATCATTTTCCAGCAAATGATTTTTTCCATTTTTAGGTGTTTGACGCCCAAAATTGTGGAAAGTCATTTTCAGTGAAAATTATTTTTCCCCCTCCCTTTGTAAATTATTTTTTTAGGTTCAGCCTTAAGAAAATCCAATATCCCGATCCATGTTACTCCTCATAACCCAAGTTTTTCGTGTTCACTTCTACCTCTACCCGAAACATTTCATTTCTCATCCAACTCTCCCGCTCTCATCTGCCCTCTCTTTCTCTCTCACCCGGCCCAAAAGAGGTATGTATCTGTATATCTACGGAACAAGTGAAAATATCACTTAAAAACTTATTCTCCTGAAAAACCATTTTACAAGGTTAATTAGCAAAAAGGATAAATCTCCAATTCCTATATAGCACTTGATCACTATGTGGATCTTGCTCAATAATTTGGTGCTTGTTTATTAAATGTGGTGGTTGTTTTATGACAGTGAATTGCATGTATTGGGAACCAAAATTCCCAAGACTCTTAACTGCAAAGCAGCTTCAAGACATGAATGGATGCCCATTAGTTGGTATTGCTGATATAACATGTGATGTTGGAGGATCCATTGAGTTTGTTAACCAAGCTACAAGCATTGATTCTCCTTTCTTTAGGTAATATGCCTGAGATTTAGGCCCTTGCTTTATCATTTGGTGCCTATAATCATGTTAATATGAATCCTTACACACACATGTACTCTTTGTTTGTAGATATGACCCCTTGACAAATTCTTATCATCATGATATGGATGGCAATGGTGTCATATGCTCAGCTGTTGACATTCTTCCTACTGAGTTTGCCAAAGAGGTACTCCCTCCATTTCATATTATTCGTCACTTTGTTGACTATCACGGTCTCCAATGTTGTTCTTTGATCGATAATTTCTCATACAATGTTTTATTAACAATTACAACATGATACTTTTAGAATACTATTTTTCTTTACGAATCTAATGATATTAATTTTATATAGTTAACAATCAAAGTTTTTGAAGTTTGGCTGACGTAACTTACAAGGCGACAAATTATATGGAACAGAGAGTAAAAATTCAACAAAATACTTTCCTATCTCTATGTCAATATGTACAATGGAATGTATTGAATAGTTGGGTCATATTTCATGAATAATAATGTTTCCCTCCTTTGAGAATGCCAGTCGAACACCACAAAATGTTATGGAGGCTATTAATAATGGGGTTAGACAGAACATCTACGTCCCAAATTCCTAAACCTCAGATGGTGATTTTTGAAAGGAAACAAATTAGTATTCCTTATGTATTTTTCCCATGTATCACATAAGTATATATAGTTTTGAGTTGAAGTTCATACTCCAATACCTAACAGGAGTTCAACTCAATTAAAAATTTCTCTATTCAAGATAAATATGAGTTATCTGCTAAGTGGCTGTTATCGACTATCACGATCTAAATTATTACTACCGTTTTGACATATATTTTTTTTTCCAAATTGAAGGCTTCCGAACATTTTGGGAGTGTTTTGTCACAATTTATCGAGCAGTTGGCATCCGCAAAAGATGTGGAGGAATTACCCAATCACTTGAAACAAGCTTGTATTGTTCACAAGGGTGCGCTCACGCCATCGTATCAGTAGATTGATTGTCTGAGCAAATCTAGTTCAGAGCAAATGTCACAAGCAGAGTCTCAAGATCATAGAGTTTCACTAATTTTGAAAAATGAAGATCCATTATATGGTGTTGTTAATGGTTCGGCTATGAATAGACAAGCTCAGAAACTTGTTTCGTGTGCAACTAATAGATAAGTAGGAGATGAAGAGTACAAAAAGAGTGTCATGAAAACAAAATGTGTTTAACTATTGAGTCGATAAGTGTTTCACAAAAAAGTGTTGTATTATGTGCGATAATGAGTCAATAGTGTCTCGATCCTACTCCTGTTATAAAAGTAGTAATTATCTAATAATCTTTTGATTGTATGTTTCAAGTAATAAAAGAATTATTACCTTGCGTGAACCAATATAATCCAAAATTTATTCAATTGTGATTACAAATTGACAATTAAGTGCCCCTATAATTTCTCAATGCAAGGGCACTGGGGAATGAAAATGTAAGAACCATGAAAATAACCAAGTTACATAAATTGCAAGTCCCTTGAGGGTGTTTTTTTTTTTAATAAATTGACATTGCAAGAGACTAGGGGAATGCCAATGCGTAACATAACTTGACAAACTTTATTATTTAGAAATATATGATACAACGTTTCTAGGACAAATGTTCGATTTGCATTAAATGTATCACCCTTATTCTCTCTCCTTTTCTTTTTCTCATCCACAATTGCTTTTGAATATAACGGGGCCTTAGTTGGATGATTGAATTGTTTTTTAGACTGAAAAAGAGAAAAGTACTGTCATAATAAAAAAGAAAAGCTAAATTTGATTAAATAATAAAATACTATTTTCTAAAAAATAAAATAAGTTAGAATATGTCATTGGGATTCTAAAATGATAAAATAGGATAGAGAGAATATCACGTAAATTTATGTATTCGTCAAACTTTAAAACATTTGACTATTAATTTATTAATGTATACAATATTATATTATCCGG
This sequence comes from Portulaca oleracea, assembly GCA_029582165.1. NCBI lineage: Eukaryota > Viridiplantae > Streptophyta > Magnoliopsida > Caryophyllales > Portulacaceae > Portulaca > Portulaca oleracea. Next base: position 28,273,691 of record CM055890.1, read on the forward strand.
GAACACTAATATAAATTATAATTTTTTGATAGAACAAGTCATAAAAAATCTCAATTAAAAAAAAATGTATTGAATACCAGATAACAATTTTTTTTTTTTGAAAACAAACATAACATTTTCATTGATAGCAAGTCATACGACACTTACAATGAAAAACGTGATTGAACAATTGTCGATCTAAAACATAGATATGAAATTCAACTTCCAAATAACTAATACTAATCTTACTGACGTCTTCGGCTCAAATTTCTTCGATGACTTTGCATCTTTCTTCGATGACTTTGCATCTTTAGCATTGATTGAGAACCTCACAACCCGTGCTATAGCGATTTGAATGTCGATCTTCATCTAATGTATTAGACCACACCAACTGAGCAAAAACTCTAAAAAAGAGACTAAAACCCTAAATAAGGGTACAAAAAACTCTTATAAAAGAAGAGACTAACTTTCTTTGTGTAAACGTAAAACCAAACTAATAATTTGGGTAGAAGTCAAGCAAAATTGGGGCTTACCATCGACAAAAGAATTGATGGTAGCCCCTCCCAAAGAGATGACGACTAGAGTTTTTTAGAGAGAAAAAAAAGAGGAGGCTAGATAACAGTTGTTGAAGGACAATTAATTGGGAACATACAAATTAGTTAGAAAAATCTTTGTTTAGGATATTTATTCTACCATCATCTATTGAAATTATCACGGAATACCTTACCTAATACTCCCTCCTTTTCAAAATAATTGTCACTTAATTGACTGTTACAGTCTTTAATACAATTATGTGATTAATAATTTTTCATATAACACTTTATTAACAATTGAAATATTACACTTTTAGGATAATAGTTTTATTATGAATCTTCTAATGGCAGGAATCTTAATGACAAGTCATTGTATATATTGAAAAATTTATAGTCAAAATTTTAAAATTTTAATTGTACAATTTTCAAAAGACGAAAATTAGTTTAGAATGGAGAAGGAAAAAGTTTAGGGTTTTTTACTCCAAATAATACGTACTGGGGCCTTGTAACTAAGAATAATCTAAAGTGACTTTTGGGCTAATAACATTTTCATCTTATTTTCTCGTAGCATAATATTAACATTTTTCGACAACGAAAAAATGACGTGGTCAATGGAAAAAATGATTTTCGACTAATGAGAGTCAATATTTTTTACTCAACAACATGTAGTTCGATGGTCACATCATTTTTCCATCTCGTGAAAATACAATACTCCTTCCGTTCTTTTTTATTTATCATTTACGTTTTTCAGTACCAATTTTTAATCAATAATTTCTAATATAAAACTTTTATAGAAAAATATAATACTATACTTTTTTAATAGTATTTTTTTATTACGAATCTAATGACATCAATTTTGTATGATAAATCATTATACAAATTAAAATATTAACAGTCAAAGTTTTCAACACAATTTTCTAGACGACAGATAAATAAAAACGGAGGTAGTATCAACTGTATCTGATAAAAAAAAAATCATTTTGAATTATTCCTAATCACAAGAGCTCATTACTGGTCACTTGGAGCCAACAACGCAAAAGTTTATATGCCAAATGATGGAATGTGTGTCCCCATGTGCAATTCATTACGTGCATCCGGAGCACATGCTCTAGATGGTATGATTGTTCACCCACCTATATTAGATTGTTCACCAAAGATATTAAATTGTTCACTTTTATTATAATGATTGTTCATTTGTAAACATATGGAGCACGTGTTCCGGGTGCATGCAATATAGTTTGGTCCCCATATGACATTCCCAAGTCATATAATTTATTAGGTGTTCTTGAAATATGTGCTCCAGAATGTACAATTATTGACCGATTAGGTTATTTATCCTGATTATTGACAAATATTTAGAGCATATGCTTCGTTGCAACTAATATATATTGCCGAAGTCATCTTGGCAAAACCTACTAGAGAAAACCCTCTCATTGCTCAACACGACAACATCAATGGCGGACACAACTCTTCCGATGGACATAATCACCACAGAAATACTCCCCAAGTTGCCCGCGAAATCACTTATCAGATTCAAATGCGTCTGCAAATCCTTCAAATCCCTAATTTCAACCTCCGAATTCATCCATCTCCAACTCCGCCATTCCCTCTCTTCCGACACTAATCGCCTCCTCATTCTCGCCGGAAACGCCGCCGGCCTCTACACCTTCCACTTGGACTCGCCGGAATTCCCCGCCGTCTGCCTCCGGTTCCCCGCCGGCGTCCATGAGAGCTACGCATTCGGTCTTTTCGTCGTCGGGGCTTGCAATGGCTTGGTTTGTATAGCTGCGCCTCGTTCTTCGCTTGTGGTATTGAATCCATCAACAGGATTTTTCAGGGAAGTCCACTGTTCTTATCTCTCTGCTGGATTGAATAACTTATGTAGTAATTATGGATTTGGGTTTGATGATTCCACCGATGATTACAAAATTGTGCGAGTTGTGGCTCAGTATTCTTACGACGATGTTGATGGACATGGAATGAAGAGGGAGGTTAGCGTTTATAGCTTGAAATCTGATTCATGGAGTTTGATTGGGAGGATATCTTGTCAGGATTCGCTGAAACATTTGGAGTCTGGCGCAGTTATAGACAACCATTTGGTTCACTGGACCTGCTGGGATCCCTCGAATGATCAACATCGAATCGTATGCTTTGATCTTCGTAACAATCGATGGAATCAAGATGTGCCATTGCCTGATTATGGAGAAAATGAGGGTGGTGGTGGTAAGCCTCTGCTGCATTTTGCTGATATTCTGTTTGAAACTTACAGGAACAAACAGAATGATTTGGTACATTTGGGTGTTCTTGATGGGTGTTTGTGCTTGTTGACTGAGAAAACTCGGTCGAATGGGGTCGATGTTTGGGTGATGAAGGAGTATGATGGGATGAGAGAATCATGGGTCAAGTTGGTGACCATTTTGAACAAGGACATCAGTCGGCCATTGAAGCTTTGCCCTTTTGCTTATAGTAAAGGGTCGAAAAGGGAGATCTTGATTAGCGCCGATTTGCAATCCAGATTTATGTGGTACAACATTGGAGATAAAACGTGGAGGTGGGCGGAAATGCGTGGAGTTCCTCGATGCTCTGGGGCTTGTGTATGCAAGGGAAGCCTTGTTAGCATTCCACGAGGTATTCGGTTTCAAATTGGAGCACGGCAGAATCAAGGATAAGGTATGAATAATGGAAGTACTTGACGAGTTGTTATTTTGTGACTGATTTTGAGAGCTGCCTGCCTGTTATCCTGTCTAGTGTATTATATGCTAGTTGATGATATTACATGCCTAATATGTCAGATGTAAGTGTCAATGCAAAATAGGTTACCACAGTTGTCAAGTGCAAACATTATGGGTGGTTCCTCAACTTTCCTGTTGTTATAGTGGTTTGACACTCGTTTTTAGTTGGCTATGAAAGTTATCAAATGTAGGTGTTAAATGAGTGATCAATTAAGAGCTATGATAAGGTATTACTACCATTTAAGCAAATTTCACTTTGGAATGTTGTAAAAAGGACTTATATTTCAAATGCACCGGTATGCAGCACACCGCGTACCCTCTTTAAGGTCAAAAAATTTAATTAACTGCTTCAGAACATAGTGTTATCCACGGTCTTCATTTCTCACCATATGCATGCAGCATGCTATCATATTGGTCATAATTTCCGTCTTCCGCTGTGTAACTCAGTACACCAAAAGAAAATTGACAATAACTACATGAATAGAAAACACTTGTACAGTTGTACTGATTAACAAAATAGATACTACAAAGATGATTTCATAGGTTAGAGATGACTGTTTTGCAGAAAATAGCAGCAAAATCTGGTTGGGCTACAGTACCAATAAAATCAGGTGTGAGACACCCATCAGAGCAGCGGCCAGTTGGGTGATGGAAGAAGTTGATTCCATAAGGATAGAAATTGGCCTAAGCGGCAGTTGAGGTGTTGGTGTAGTTGTTGGTTTCCAGCGTCTAAAAATGAATCCTAAATGGAAAAAGGGTTTGATGTCTTTGGTTGCTGATGCTGTCCAGGCAACATGATAACCCTGCAAGATTGAAGGGAAGAGGTTGGAAATCAGCCTAGTTTCGGTTGTTGATTGCTGCCTAGCTTTTGCCTTTTGTGCTTTGATTTATACCCCTAAACTCTGATTTCTTCAGTTGCATATGTAACTGGAGAATTATAGCTTAATTGACTTTATCAAATGTAGGTGTTAATCGATCACTCGTTTAAGTTTACATTGAGCTTAATTCTCCAGTTACATATGCAACACTGCGACAGATTTACAAGTAAAATGGCTTGCGTGCAAACAGGAGTTTAAGTTTACATTGAGCTTAGTGTATATATGAACTGGCTCTGGCTTGTTCTTTCTAATTTAATGCATCCAGATTATACTCTGATTCATATTTTTTAAGATTTGAAAATGATCAAAATGGTCAATATTAAAATCTTACTGATCCCAATATGAGGTAGCTATTAGTTGATGATGTGCTTCTAGTATTACACTGCTAATTATGAGTGACCTAAATGGTAATCAAAATGCAGGTTTTATTTCATGCCATATCATTCTTTTATGAGATTTACAGTATTAATTTCTTGTTTGGGGCTGTCTTTTCTTTTTCTAGGTCCAGCGTATATGTAAATTCGACATGGAGATAAGTTACGGTTAATCAGACATAATGTCAACTAGAGCAGCTTTTGCCCTATCGGAAGACTTAGGTTGGTTTCCCTGGTTGAAGACATGGAAGATTTGCAAGTTGCACTATGCAAACCAATGCATAAAAACATCAGATAACATAGAATACACACGTAAAGCGTGCATAAACCAAACAAAGATGATTCCAAAACTATTTCTTTTTGTTGCGTTTGCTTAATTTTACCCTGGATCTCACATCAGCAGGACTACAATGGAGATTGTTGTTGTTGTTGTATATATGCTTAATTTGGTGTTTGTCTCAGAGACAGCATCAAGAGTCATTCAGCTGTTCTTGATGCACATTCATAATGTTAGTAAACCCTGGAAGTTGCTCTTCTAGCTTTCTCAAGGCTTCAAGTGGCGCTTGAGTCTGTTGCTCGGTGTAATTCAGAGATTCACTGTGGCAACTTCTATCAGCTGTTACCATTCCGAGGAAAGGCATACACCTGAGTGGAGATGCGAACTTTTCAGCCTATTATTGGCTTTGAATAATTGACAAAAATAATGTAACGGTATTCTTTTTACTTTTGAGTCGGACCGGAGCAGGAAAGTAGGAAACTAATGCTATTTCTTATGGATCTGAATGATGCTTATGACATAGTGAGGAGTCAAATCTTACTTTCAAACCCTTTACCAACAGTTAATAAAGCTTATAATATGATCCAGAGAGTTAAAACACAATGCTTAGTAACTAGGAATCTTGGTGTTATTAGAGACCTTGCAGCTTGTGTTAATAGGGTCTCTATTTCCTGAAAATATTATCCAAATTGGAATAGTTTATATTTGATTATGTCATTACTTTACATGGGGTATTATACATGCTTGAGTTTAAATATAGTGCCATGTCAGTGAGTAAACTAATTGCAAAGGCTACACTAAGCAATTAACTTGTTTAAAATGACCACTCACAGGACAACCTTGTGATACTCCAATTCAAATGCCACTTAGACGTTCTACCAATCCCAGCCCAGCTTTCTGACTTTCTTATATCCCAACCCAAAAGAAAGAAGGGTCTTCTTCATATCAATCACAAAGCTTTTTCTCAAAAACAAGCCATCCACACTTTCATGGCCTCTGATTTTGCCTATTTTGCTACCCTACATGTCACCTCTTGCATGGCCATGATGCATGTTCCTGAACCAAGTTCTTACGATTAACCTATTCTTTTATACGGCTAGCTGGATGCGGTGCCACAACTCACCGCACTTTGTCATAACCCACCACAACATACCAATCCACCCCAATATTTCATCTCACTTTTTCCAATTACTTTTTCACATTTACCAATAACCCGCCACAATTCACCACAATTCCACCACACCCACCACAATTCTACCACACCGCACCGTGCTATATCGCAACTAACTTTATAAAAGAACAGGGCCCAACAATATCATGAATGGCATGCCGCTATTAGGGTTGTCAAAAAACTGTCTGACCCGAAAATCCTATTCAATCTGATTCGGAAAAAGTTGAGTATGATCATAGATCTTTTGCCCGTGATTGATTTGATCGAGAATCTGGACACGATATTTTTCATTTTTCTACTGATCCGATTTGATGTTGACTCGAATTTAGACTTGTCTGAATTGCCGGACCTGATAAATACCTGAAAAAACTTGGAATCAGACATCAATTTTTCGTTCGATGTTTGAATCATCAAAATCGAAATGGCCTGAACTTGAATTTTTATAGCCCTAGCCACTATGAACAAGAAACTTTAAGCTTTGGAGATCAATGGCATGTGGACTATCACTTAACTTCCATCTGGTAAGTTGTCACATCAAAGTGGGTTTATAAGGTAAAATTCAAATCTAATGGTTTAGTTAAAAGGTATAAAGCCCGATTAGTTATTAAGATTTGAGCAAATTAATGATAAAGGTTATAAACTTACCTTTTTTTCCTGTTATAAAATTGGGCACTACAAGAATTTTTATTGCATTAGCAAGTACTAAACAATAGAATTTGCACCAAATGGTTATAAAGAGAGTCTTTTTAAAGGGTTTATTGATGAAGTCTATATGTTCCAACCACAAGGTTATATTAAAGCTAATGTAAGTGAAATTTGCAAGTTTTTGGGATCTTTATGCAGCCTTAAATAGACATCAAGACAATGAAATTTGTAAGTGACCAAATTTCTCATCACGAATTTACTCAGTACAATAACCAAATAATTTTTTAAAATTCATATTTTCGTATTGATATATGTGGGTGACCTAATATCAAGTGGCGATCATCAAGGTATTATCCACCTTAAAAGTTAAAACATCCTTGTATACATCTTTCGCTATGAAAGATTTGACACATGCTAGATATTTTTTTGACATTCAAATATCTAAATCATCTATTGACACCTTTCTGAATCAAAGAGAATATATTATTATTATTTTCTCTGATGCAGAGTTGACCACTTCAACTAAAAGAGTATGAAGTCCAAAAATCCTAAAGCCTCCTAGGGCTAGGTGCGACATTAGAAACCCAGAAAAAATAGAAAGGTAAGTTTGCGTATTAATTAGTAAAAAATGATAGAGTTGTAGTTAACAAAGAAGTCCACCAAAGAAGAAAAAAGAGAAGGCAGGAACTAGAAAGAAGTAGAAAAGAGAGAAAGCTAACCAGACAAGCTAGGAAGAGAAAAAGGATGGAGGAGAGTGGAAGAGAACAAAAAGAGATTTATCTGTAGGCGAGAGAAAGCAACAACTTAAGGTGTAAAAAGCCCATGAGCTTTGTGCCTCGCGGCCCACTAAAATGTGCATAAAAGCCAAAAAATACCTAAGCTTTTTGTACGGGGCTGGACTTCAATGTGAAAAAGTGCGAGGGGATGCGCCCCGAACTTTTTTGTGGCCCAAACACAGAGTTGACCACCACTAAATTTGTCGAGTTCCGATTACCAAGAGGGCTTAATTTAACCATTGATTTTGGGTAGAAATGGATGTCCGACTCCATTTAAAGACATTATTGGTAAACTGCTCTACATTGCCCGAACAAAACTTGACATATGCTAGGGCATGCAATATTGGTGCCAATTTTTACAGTACCCCACTAACTTACAATATACAACTGTATACATGTTCTATATTATCTGAAGCACTATCAATGAAGGATTGATTTACTAGGCATCAAATGATCTCAACACATCAAATCTTTGGGAAATTAGATAACCTAAACTAATTCGGAAATAAATATGCAAATATATCTAAATAATTGGAAAATCCAAACTAATATGTTGATTATTTACAATTTCAATTATAAGTGGGAATTCAGTTGGCTATTTACAATTTAAACTAAGTATTAGGAAAGTCAAAACTAATTAGGAAACTAATTTGGAAATATTCTTTTGTAATTCAAACATGTTTAACTATCTATCGATGGTGTTGTTCGAACGAAACCAAAACTTGTCCACGGTTATCCCTAGTCGAAGATAGTAGCACAAAAATAAAAAAGAACCACTCTCCAAAGTCACGATAGAGGTCCTTCCCAATAAATAATACATGATCACTAATGTTCGAGGTTGTTGGAAAAATCAACAATGGAAATTGGTGGAAAACCATCATCAACGATTGTCATAGAAAAGTATAACGATCAAATTCACTTGGAATTTTCATAAATAGAGGTCAATTATAATGGCTTTTATTAGAAGAATACATAATCGTATGTATTTAAAAGAGTTTTCTTGATTGAGTATATAATATATTAGAGCCCAAATCTTAGGAATACTTTTCTTTACATTTTATTACAATTTTTGTATTTATTGAAATATAATTTTAATTCCCAATAAAAATTTTAAATGTCAACGGTTATGATTATAGTTGTAGAAGCACGTGCACAATTATATTGTTATCATCATCATCATCTACCTCATTAATTCGTGCATATATTAAATAAATCAATTAACACTTGTAATTAATTAAATGAAAATGAAACTTGCAAAGAAAATTTAGTAAGAGTATGCATATAGCTATCAAATTTAGAAAAAGAAAATAAAGGAAATCCTTCAATTAATGGTATGACTATGAAAAATACTACTCTCTCCTTCCCATATTATTTGTCATTTTAACTAACTTTCTTTTTTCCCATAAGATCTGCCACCTTACAATTTCAATAACACATTAATTACTAATTTATCAAATTATACAACTTTTTCTTCAACTTTTCTCTTTTATTCACCATTTTTCTTTTTTATTCACCATTTTATTCAACCTTTTCTCATTTCCAAGAATGCAAATTAATGCAAATTGAAAGTTTTATCAGTTTTATGAATCATGTCTTAAGTGACAAATAAAATGGGAAGGAGGGAGTATTTTTTTTCCTGAGAGAATGAAAAATACTAGTTTCATGTCTCAAAAAAAAAAAAAACCCCTAGTATCACGTGAGTTTTGTTTTGACACTGATGAATATGAATAGTTTATTAAATAATGATAGATTTATAGTTAATTGATCAAATTGTCCATAATCTTGACAAGAATAAAGAAAAAGATAATAAAATTGATAGACTAATCATTAAGATATCAAAAAGATTGTAAAAATGATAAATCTTGTAAAGTAAAAATAGTTACTAAACATGTAACAGTAAAGTAAAAATAATCAATTAAAGTAATAAATATTGTTAAAAAAGGGAATAATATGTAATAGCCTAATACAAATACAATAACTTTGAGTATTTATACAAAAGTTAGACTAATTTTGATAAATATGACAAAGTTAAGTTAATTGCTTGGATAAATTTAGATGAGTTTTAATAAATTAAAATAAATATGAAAACATTAAATATATTCAAATAGATATGAAAAGAATTAATAAAATTTATCATATCAATATGGTCATGTTCTTTAGATTGGTGGGTAAATTGTAATTTATCATACCTCACCTTAATTTACCTTATCTTACCATCCAAAAAAACATGACTATATTTTTAGATAATTTATATTTTAAATTCTTTATTCAACTTATAGAATGTATTCAAAAATAAAAAAGCAATAGGTGATGTACTCCCTCCATTTTTTTTATTTGTCATTTACATTTTTCAATATCAATGTTAATTAATCACTTTTTATATAAGACCTTTATAAAAAAAAGTATAACATTATACTTTTCTAATAGTATTTTTTATTAAAAATCTAACAACATCAATTTTATATAATGAATCATTATATAAATTAAGATATTAATGGGACAAATTTTTGACATAATTTTCTAAGTGACGCATAAATAAAACGAAGTCAGTAGCATTTATTTACCTCCACTACTTTCCTTACTCAATATTTCTCATCTTACGTTATCTTAGGCCCCGTTCTTTTATGCGGCTGACAGGCTGCGGTGTCACACCGCATCGCAACTTTCCATATTCCACCACAAGCCACTGCAATCTACTTATTCTAATTTAATTTATCTTTTTATTAAAAGTTAATTTTCATATTCCACCACAACCTACCACAACTTTCCCAAATCCACCACAACTGTTTTCGACTCACCACAAACTGCCACATTTCCTCCACACCGCACTGCACCACATCACAAATTCGCAACCAGTCATATAAAAAAAGAGGGCCTTATTCTACCTAATTTAATCATACACATGACCTATATGGAGTGAAGATTATGGCAACAATGGTCACGGCTGTGTGGCAAAACAATCCAACTTTGTGATATTGATTTATGAAGCTCGTAACGTGTGCTTTTAAAGCAAAGCAAAAAAGGCCAAAATAGCGAGCCAAATCCATGATTTGTAGTCATATGATTAGGCTTTATCCTACATTTTCTTATTTCCTTTTTTAAATTGCGATCACGGATCCCACGTGGCCTTCTAACTCTTTCTCTCACTTTCATTCATTATTTTATTTGCCCCACTTTCAATTATCTTTTCTAATTCATTCAAAATAAAACTATTTTACACCTATTGCTGCCAAACTTGTAAATATTTATTTATATTTATCTTGTTTGAAGAATATCAAATATAGTCATTACAATTTCGTGCTGGCGTTAATGTAAAATTTTCATATGTTTACGTTAATGTAAAATTTTCATATGTTTACCATCATAACTCATTTTATGACGTGTGTGGTTGGTTGAAAATTATCAGAGAATGATCAATTTTTTCATGTTAACTTATTTTTTTTATGTTTGATTGTATACTAACTTTAGGAAAAATTTCACAAGGAGCTCACAATTTCCAAGGGTTTCCTCGAAAAAGTTTTCCTTAAAAAAGTGTAAGATCATCTTTCCCATGGAAAAATTTCCTCATGGAAATGGAAAAATTTCCTGGAAAGAAATTTCTATCAGGTTCTTACCAAACACTCCTTTAATTTAAATTAAAACAAAGTCGAAACCAATATTTCAATGTTCAGGTACAAAGGATATAATAATCTTCGTTGTACATAAACTTTATAATTTAGAAATACTTATTTCAACTAATTCAAAATTTAAAAATTGTTCATCATCTTAAATTTATTTTCTGGAGCATTTGATGGCTTTTTGGAAAAAAATTTCTTACAATTTTTTTCTTGAAAAAGGTTTTCTCTAGGCCCGTTTAAGAAATTGTTTACTGACCTTGAGAATGAAACAATGAATCCTTAACTAAAAGCTTTCCTATTTATTTAAAACAATCAAAGATAAGAAAGTTTATCAACCAAAAAAAATTTACATACTTTCTTGAAAAAGTTTGACAACCAAATATCTCCTTAATCCATTACAATATAAGCCGGAAAAAAAAAATGTTCCAACCATCCATATTATAAACATTTTAATCCAAACTACACTAAAAATTATCAAGTTATATTCCAAACAAGATAGTGCCTTTTTTTAAATAATAAATTCGTTGAAAAAAGGCAATTTTCATTTCCTGTAAATATTTCAATTGGATTGCCACATTTTGGTTTGACGCCATTTGTGAATTGCCAACCGTGAGTGCCAACAAAACAGTGTCTTCCTCATCTACGTCTTCTTGTGTTCTCCTATAAAATGGCAATAACTTGTCCAACTTTCTCTTTCCTCCTCACTCTCCACTGCAATTCTCATCATTTTCATTTTGATCACCAACTCTTCTAAGTTCTTACACAAAACTTGCAATTCTCACTTCCAAAAAAAAAAAAAAAAAAACTTGATTCTGGGTCTTTGAGAGTTGCCTTTCAGAGAAGATTTTCTTCCATATTTGCATGTCAAGGTCTGTTCTTTTGCTTTCTTTTGGGGGGTTAAAATTATTGGAATAATCAGCTGTGCTCTGATTGTTGAGTTTTAAATATGCTTGAACAATTTAAATATTGAAAAGGATTGTGGGTTGGGTTCAAATTAATGTGATTGAGTCACATCATTTTTTAATTCCAGAAGTTTATTTATGTCATTTGGTTTTATCCATAAAGTAAAAGAAGGGGGGGGGGGGGATTATTCTTGGGATTCCTTCATTTTCTTCCTAGTTTGCTACTGATTCCTGATTCTACTTTTTACCAACTACCACCTTGATTAATTTTGATTCAATCTGCCACTTTTCATATGTGATCAAATTGGCACTGTTTTACTTGTTATTTTTGTTAGGAAGTAGTAGGAGCCCCTCTGTCAAGTCCTAATCTATATGAAGGTCTTTTCAATTCAAACCCTACTGTTGAAAATACACACTCTTAGGGTGCGTTTGGTTGGTCTAAAATCCTGGGGAAATGGTCGATTTTCCCGGGTTGACTTACTAGGTTGACCTTGGGAACCATTTCCTATATTTTCCGAGGGAAAATTCCCGCCGCCACAGAAAATTTTCCCTAGGGGTTCCTATCAAACGCTCCCTAAGTGTAATTGCTGGTTTTGACAATATTATGCTGTTGAAAACAAAGCGTGAAAAGATCTTGTAACTTGCAAGGGTATCTGGAAGACACTGATGGCTTCTGGTTTCTTTATTACATCACCTTTAAAAACTTGGACCTTTGTAAACATAGAGGGTTCATTATTAGCTGGGATGGCTTGTCTTGAACTTGTAATGACAGTAAAATAAAACAATGTAATATTCTCTTATTCGGGTTGGTTATTTGAATGGTTCAGACCATAGTTACAGTTTACCGACGAACGCTTGGATCGCTTGGTAGGCAACATGGATCAATAGTTATTTTGACAAATTTAGTTTAGTTTTGACTTTGGATTGCGGGTGTACAGAGTGATCCCGGTAACTATGGTTCAGACTCGGTTCAGTAAGCATGTCTGGTTGTGATTGGCAGAGTATATTGCACTATTCAGCTGTATTTGTGCTTATTTTCATGTCACTCAGGGAGTCTATTTGATGTAGAAATTGATTCATTGATAAGTAGTAAAATGTACTATGTAATTGGATTTAATTTTTCTCTTTGACATGTTTTCTCTAGATTCAAAAATGTGGGTTAAGTGATTCTTTTTCTTGATGGTAGCTATCTCCATATTATTGAAAATGTCTCACATAATAGGTAACTTAGAGACACCATGCTTGGGAACGGAGTTATTGGGATCCTTTCAGAGACTTGCAACAAGTGGGAAAGGCGGGTACCTTTGACCCCAGCTCACTGTGCTCGACTCCTACGTAGCGGCAAGGGTGAAGCGGGTGTAAACCGGATAGTAATTCAGCCATCCACTAAGAGAATTTACCACGATGCCCTCTATGAAGATGTTGGTTGTGAGGTCTCCGAGGATTTGTCAGAGTGTGGTCTCATTGTGGGTGTTAAACAACCAAAGGTAGTTTTTTCTTAACACATTGAAGTCAGTTAACAATAGATATTACATGCTCCTGGAGTTTGTACTCTATAATATCTGCATATGAACAATCACACTATTGAGTGAATAGCCTGATATCTACAAGTGATCACTCACACTATTTGGAGCACAAACTCGAGGAACACGTAATAAATTGCAGTTCATGGATATGACTCATGTTTCTCATTGGGTTGCAGTTGGAAATGATTCTACCCGATAGAGCTTATGCTTTCTTCTCGCACACCCACAAGGCACAGAAAGAAAACATGCCTCTGTTAGATAAGGTATGTTTAACTGGTTTTTGTCTAGTCATTGGAAGCTTGTATTATTGGGGATCACATTCAATTCAACTTGTGCGTTCGATGTTTTGTAGATCCTAGCAGAAAGAGCAACTTTGTATGATTACGAGCTGATTGTCGGAGAAGATGGAAAAAGATTGCTGGCATTCGGTAAATTTGCTGGCAGGGCTGGCATTATTGACTTTTTGCATGGCTTGGGACAGCGTATGTGATGTGATCTCTCCATTTTTAAAAATGTTTTCCACCTTAAGTTCGTAGAGAGTTCAAGATAAGAATTCATAAGACAAGTAGATGAACCTGTGTACGCCTACATATGTATGGCAATGTTCCATAACTTGTGTTGTTATTTTTGCTGAAATTCTGGGACTTTTGATTTTGACGGCCTTGATTTTCTGTCACGAAATAACAGGATACTTAAGTTTTGGATATTCAACACCGTTCCTGTCCCTGGGTTCATCATACATGTATCCTTCATTGGCTGCTGCCAAGGCTGCTGTTATATCCGTGGGTGAAGAGATCTCCACTCAAGGGCTACCCTCCGGAATCTGTCCTTTGGTTTTTGTTTTTACTGGCACCGGCAATGGTACTTTGTGTCCATTATTTGTTCTTGTAACGGTCCCATCAGTTATAAGAGTTTATGTTGTGATGTTGGTTGTCTTGGTGTTTGACACTGAGCTCGGTATATGCTACAGTATCCCAAGGTGCACAGGAGATATTCAAGCTTCTTCCTCATACATTTGTGGAGCCAAACAAACTTCCAGAGCTCTTTCAATCGGTACATACATTGTTCTTTTACCTATTCTTCTGAGGACGTCCTTTGGCTGTCTTTCTTCTATTTTTCAGTTAAGCCAATCACATCTCATTTACGGTTTCTGCTAATGCCATCTTGATCCATGTTACTCAATGAGGAATCCGAGAAGGATTCCTGGCGGAGCTGGCAAAATTTCATTTGACCTTAATACCTGAATTTGTCCCACCCAGAAACAACGGGGTCTGGTCATAGATTTTGCATTCGGATTTTAAGATTGACTGAAAATTCCGACACAACATTTCTCATATTTCTATTGTCCAAACCCGATTATGACCCGATTTTACGTCTGTTCAAATTGTCCATCCCAAAAAACCGGGTGACAGTCATAACTATTTCGTCCGAATTTTGACATTTACTGACTTGACAGACTGGAATTTGTCCCGGACCTAAATTTTTGCCAACACTAATTCCTGATAGCTATGACCTTATCTTTCTTCAAGGTTTAACACTAAAAAAGAAGGCACTAACTGGAAGTTCTTCTCATCAGGCCACAAATATATAATGTCTGTGTCCTGGTACTATAAAAGAACATTGTATTTGTATGATGTTCGTTAGTTTTCATTCTCTCTTTTAGGAGCAAGAATTTTGATCTTAGGAACTTTTTCTGTATCTTGTGCAGGCTGCGGAGTCAAAGAGAACTTTCCAAGTATATGGTTGCATTGTAACAAGTAAAGATATGGTCGAACCTAAAGATCCTAATAAAGTATTCAACAAAGTACGTCACCATTCCCTTCCCTGAGAAATACGTTGATGTTTATAGACATTTGACGATTGTGTATCATGTAGAAAATAAAGGACCAACATGACATCTAATGATCTATTCTCATGCAGGCTGACTACTATTCACATCCAGAACACTACACCCCCATTTTTCATGAAAGGATTGCGCCATATGCATCTGTTATTGGTACGCAGCTTTCTGTTTAGTCTCTTTACAGTCTTTTCAGCTACGATATACTTCATGTCTTGATGCTTTATGGCAGTCAATTGCATGTACTGGGAGCAAAGATTTCCGAGACTGTTGACCACCAAGCAGCTTCAAGACATGCTGAGCCAAAAACGTTGCCCACTTGTTGGTATTGCTGATATAACGTGTGACGTAGGAGGATCCATTGAGTTTGTCAACCAAACTACGACTATTGACTCTCCTTTCTTTAGGTAATATGAATGAATTTCGCTTATGTATTGAAACCAACTTTTAGGGATTTTTCTATTTGTCATTTTGCTTGCTTCATCCTGGATTTCAAACTTTATAACTCTGTCTGTGGATCCCGGCGCTTATTGGAGCTGTGCCAGGATTGCTTTAGTTGATACTGATACATACGTACTTATGGAGTACTCTTCTGTCAGTTAACCCTCAACCTGAGATGATGATCAATTTACTCTGATGCAATTTTTAATGTAGACCCATTTACTCAATATTCGTGCTATATGTTGAAGTATTCCTGTGCTTAGACTAGTTAACTATCTATTAGTTGATGCCGTAATTAACCTAAGATCTCTTTGTGATCCAAACTTTTGTGCTTGCAGATTTGACCCATCAACAAATTCTTATCATAATGATTTGGAAGGAAATGGTGTGATATGCTCAGCTGTTGACATTCTTCCAACTGAATTTGCAAAAGAGGTACTTTCACTAATATGCATTTCTATCTCTCTATCTGTGAAGTGCTATTGTCTGAAAGCAAGCTTAATATTTTCGATTTGTGGCAAGAGACATGAGAATTTTTACTATGTTCTTGTATGACTCATTGTTATTATTATTCTGCTTTTCCTTTGAAGGCTTCGCAACATTTCGGGAACATTCTATCACAATTTATCGAGCAACTGGCATCGACAAAAGATATAGCGGAATTGCCTTCTCACTTGAAACAAGCTTGTATCGTTCACCAGGGTGCACTTACACCCTTGTATGAGTACATTCCTCGTATGCGGGTATCTATTTCAGAGTAAGCATCTTATCCCTTTTCCTCGAGTTACACATATATTGCTTCTGTCGTCCCTTAAAATATGATTTGACGGATGAATTTTGAGTTGCTTGCAGAGGACTATCAGAAAATCTTCCAGATTCCCATCCTAACAAGAAAAAGTACACACTGTTGGTAGGTTTTCCGTCACTAGATCAGATGTTGCTTACTTTCTTTTTCATGCCTTTCTGATTCTTCTTGCCTTAGTTTCACTGCTTGGCTACTCTATATAGCAGTGGTTCAGAGAATGCTACGTTTTGTCTACTGACATTTTAGGCAAATTCCGCAGGTATCTTTGAGTGGTCATTTGTTCGATGACTTCTTGATAAATGAGGCTTTGGATATAATAGAAGCTGGTGGTGGCTCTTTCCACTTGGTAAGATGTCAAGTCGGTCAGAGCGCGGACGTCATGTCATACTCAGAGCTTGAGGTGCTGTAACTTTCTTGTATCGCACATCAGTTATCCATGAGTGCATGAATGAAAGAATTCCCTTTCCAATTTTTCGGTTTTCTTATGCATTTATTGCAGGTTGGAGCAGATGATCGGTCCGTATTGGACAAAATTATCGATTCTCTAACTTCTCTTGCCAATAAGAGGGGACATCGCCGGACCGTGGAGAAAGAACCGAGCAAGATCGCTCTCACACTTGGGAAGGTCCAGGAGAATGGTACGGCTACCGAGCATGAAGCCAAAAAGAAAAAGTCAGTTTTAATTCTGGGTGCTGGTCGAGTATGTAGACCTGCTGCTGAGCTTTTAGCATCAGCTAAAAGCCTTCCGTCCTTTTCTTCACTCAAAAGTTGTGCCGAAGTCGATTTTGATCAACTGGATGATGTCCAAGTCATTGTTGCATCTTTGTACAAGAAGGATGCTGAAGAGGTTAGTTCAATGCTAATAATACCCAAAAGTGCCACCAAGGCAGGGGTGATTTTGATCTTTACAGCTAGGGCTGGCAAAGTTTAGTACGACACGGAAAAAATCGGGATCAGTCTAAGATTTTTTTTGTCCGAATTTTGACATTGAGCGAATATTCGGACATAATATTTCTCTTTTTCCTATTGTTTGAACCTGTTTTTGACCAAAGATAGGTCCCGTCTGAATTGTTTTCGCAATCTGCGACTCTGACTCAGCCGGAATTTCTGTTGTTTGCAGATTGTCCAAGGTATTCCCAATGCAAGGGCAGTAGAGCTTGATGTGTCCGACAATGAAAGCCTCCGCAAATATGTGTCACAGGTAATTCTCTCTAAATAATATGTAGAGAGCTTAGATGTTAACCGAATAACCATTGTAGGTTGAATGATGGTGATGGATGCCCCCAACTAGGCACCTTCTCAGTACTAAGCTGGTTTAGGAGTTAAGGCCTATGTTGAAAATAGACTTGATCGTAGGTTGACTATGACTCAAATAGATGTTTTTCCGAAAAGATATATTACTGGTTCAACGACCAATGAGCTCTTAGCTCAGATGGTATCCGTTGCATTGTGATAACCCATAGGTCCCAGAATCGATTCCTGGGAGCAGCAATAGGCGTGCGTGCCTGGTTTCCCCCATCCCCTATGAGCTGGTGGACCCATTGGGATCTCCCTAATATAGGGGGCCCAATGGGTAGCCTGACTTACCAAGGTAAAAAATAGAAAATAAAAAATATTACTGGATCAACGTCAAAATTATACATGGTAAGGCAACAATGCTACGGATGTCTTGGTAACTGAGAACTCAATTTAGTTTGGCATGATTCACAACAGTTTGGTCTCTGATGATGTGCTTGCGAATATGTAAAGTGGAAGGCCTCAATGATGTATGAATAAATGTCTGATGCAAATTATGTCTTTGTGAATGCAGGCTGAAGTTGTTATAAGTCTACTACCCCCTAGCTGCCATGTTATTGTTGCAAATGCCTGTATTCAGGTACCCTTTACATCTCCAGTGTTCAGTCATCAACTTATTCAATTACATGCTCTATGTTTTCATCAAATTAGCTATGACCATGAGTATTTCATTTGTTGCTACACGTAGTAATATGAAACCATCTAATTTCGATGCAGTTCAAGAAGCATCTCGTAACAGCTAGCTATGTCGATGGTTCTTTGTCCAAGCTAGATGAAGAGGCAAAGCATGCTGGCATAACAGTCCTCGGTGAGATGGGTCTCGATCCTGGGATAGGTAAGCGTATTGGAAAGGTTCTTCTCATGTAATTTCTTCAAGTATATGAATTACAGAGACCATGTCTGAAGAATGAGTAACTTTCTCCGATGATGCAGATCACATGATGGCAATGAAAATGATCAACGAAGCACATGCCCGAGGAGGAAAAGTTCGATCGTTTACTTCTTATTGTGGAGGTCTTCCATCTCCTTCGGCGGCAAACAATCCCTTGGCTTATAAGTTCAGGTACCTTTTCTATGTTTCTTGGCCCTATTAGAATGAGGTTTAACTGTGTTTAGTGGGTTGCTAAGGTTCAAATCGACTATTGTTGATTTGTCCCGTGTCCGATGACGTTCTACCGTCTTTTCCTGCTTCCAGTTGGAACCCTGCCGGAGCTCTGAGAGCTGGTCGGAATCCTGCAACATATAAATCTCAAGGAGAAATAATAAACATCAATGGTGAGCTCCGGTAATTCTATATTACTGTATGTTTTTTCAGAGTACATCACCCCTTGCTCCAAAAGAAGGGAGAAAAAAGAAAAGAAAACCCTGCAAAGATCGACCGACATTTTATGGAGTAGTTGGTAGCGAACGATTTTTAAATTTTGGGTCAATTGGAACCAGTCTTTTGAAATTGCAAAATTTAGGGATAACACTGCTACATTCAACCCTCCATACCTAGTCGTGTGGTGGGATTTGATGTCTGAGATTTCATTGTGTCCAAATTGCAGGAGACAGTCTTTACGATTCAGCTGTGAAATTTCGGCTGCCTGAATTTCCAGCTTTTGCATTAGAAGTCCTTCCAAACCGTAATTCTCTGGTTTACGGTGACATCTACAACATTAGTGACGAAGCATCCACAATCTTCAGAGGAACTCTCCGATATGAAGGCATGCATCGCAGTTATTTTGCTTCTTCAATTTCAGTATCTAACCCATCATTCATTCTTCATAGCTGACAACATTGCCACCCCGTTTTAAAATCTATGTAGGTTTCAGCGAAATAATGGGGACGTTTGCAAGACTCGGGTTCTTTGATACTGACCCACATGCATCTCTGACGAGTTCTGAGAGACCCACTTTCGAAACATTCATGTGTGAACTCCTTGGAATTGAAGAAGAGAAATTATTGGGCAATGCAATTGGAGAAATGGAGATTGCCGAAAGGATTGTGTTACTCGGACATTGCAAACGTCAGGAAGCTGCTGTAAGGACAGCAAGGACAATCATGTAAGGAGTGATTTTTGATAACTGAGTTGGAAACTTGGATGGTTATCTTCTAATAATGTGACTCGATCTTGAGACCGACATATATTAGAGTTTGATGAGTTTGCATTTTGTGTTTTATGGCTGTTTAGATTCCTAGGATTTCATGAGAGGACGCCGATACCTGCGAAATGCCAGACTGCATTTGATGTCACCTGTCTCCGTATGGAAGAAAGGCTGGCGTATTCTAGCACAGAGCAGGTTCGTTCTGGTTCTTTCCTCCTTTTCTTCACACAAATTCTAGGGTTAGAAGGATTTTTTAAGGGTGACTTTCGAAAGTTTTGACATGACTACTGTGACTTTTTAATATGGATGTGACTAGTAATTCCTCGGGGATGAATTTTCTAATGTTCATTAGGCCTGTCAAATGTCCGGGTTCTGACCATTTCAGGTCCGGACAAATCAGACATGGGATGAAAAGTTGACGTCCAATTCCCGGTTCATTTTCCTGGTTTCTTCCGGGCCAGACAATTAGGTGTATTCGGACAATAGAAATAAGAAATGTACTATGTCCGCGCTTGGAAAAAATTTGATCCCTTTCAAAATTCAGACAACGAATCCATGTCTGCACCCGGTTCTTCCCAGATTAGACTGAACCGGGTATTTGGGTTGAACAGATTTTAACAGCCCTAATATTTATCCTAGATGAACAATTACTCACCCTTATATATTCCAAAACTCGTCTATCTCACAGTAAGCCTTAGGTGAGACGGTCTCATGCAAGACTTGCTATCATTGACCTAATGTTACACAACCTAACCCGAACCGTATCCAACCTGAATTGATCTGAAGTTTGTTTGACCGTGACGTGACAAATTTCCCATGGTGATCAGGATATGGTCCTTCTGTATCATGAAATAGAAGTCGAGCTCCCAGAAGGTCACACAACAAAGGAGAAACATCAAGCAACACTATTAGAATTCGGAAAGACGGAGAAGGGGAAAACCACATCTGCCATGGCCCTTACAGTTGGAATTCCAGTAGCGATTGGAGCTATCGTAATCTTTTACTTCTCATAACTTCCTTTTCTTTTTGACATTCGATCGCTTGAGCTAAGCTAATTTGATTTTTACCCTGACTCGCTACGAAATTTCAGCTTTTGCTTGCAAACAAGATCAAGTCAAGAGGTATCTTGAGACCTGTTGAACCTGAAGTATACGCTCCAGGTAATTATTACACTTGACTCTCGCAATAACATTGATGAATAAACCAACTTCTTAACTTTCCTGCTCAAAAATTTGACGACTTCATACATCTGTATGGCTTGCAGCACTAGATATCATACAAGCATATGGGATCAACTTGTTGGAGAAGAAGGAATAACATTACGTATGAAAACTAAAACTGGGTATTCGTCGGTACTTACACAAGTACAATGATTCGGATTCTACTGTCATGCAAAAGATCGACAACTGCTGCTTCAGAAAAAACAACAGTTTGACAGCCTAGAGCGATGATTCATTGCCCAGGTCTCTAAAGTGGAAAACTTGTGAAATAAATAAAGTTTCTGTATATGTTTCTGCATATAACGTCGCACAGATGATAGTGTACTTGAGACGGGGGTTGAATAGCTTGAGGCATGGTAGTGACTTAGTACAGAGCACAGACGAAATGCTTACACATCTGTTAAGGTTTTTGTAAACCATTTCAAAACTTCAGTTGAAGCATCCTTGTGTTGTGTAAGAAACCATCAATGCAATTCAAGTGTGGAATTCCTTAAGCATGTTCAACTCAGCATATTGTATATAACTAGGTGTAGCCAAAAACCTATCTTCGGAGCGAATCTCACTTAAATATTTATGCAGGTTTTCGCTCTTAACATTCAAACTGCATGTAACTGAGATTAAAGAACATAAAAATTGTGTTTTTCCTTGAATATGTATTTTTTTTTGTAATCATATACTTGACTGCATGGCAACTGCATGCAAAGGTGGGAAACTGCAAGTATTCTTGCAGATTTTCTTTTACAAAGAACTAATAATAACAATGATGGCACAGCTGCAATTTCTTCAATTGGGGCTATGCCAATCAATAATCCTACAAGTTAGTAAGTAGCTCAAAATAGGCTCTCATTTCCTTGAAGCTTTTTCCATCTGGTCCTGCTGATTTGGAAAGGAAAGGAAGGAAACTGAACTCTAACTAACTGTTCTGTTGATGAGATGAACTCAACAACTTCAAGGATGAGAAGGAATCCAAGAGAGTAAATGGTGCTCAACCTCTTCCCAGTTGTGGACTTTAGTGATCAGGGGATGTTGGTGGGTCGAACCCGTTTTGCACCATGGATATGAGTTCTTGTAGTCGAATAGTAGCACTTTTACTCCAACTTCGGCACACTCGAGAGCATATCTTGGGTTGTCATCGATCAACACCTTCGCCCCCATCGACCTGCATGCTCAAATTAACAAACATCCTCTCAGCTTTCATCCATACCAGGAACGCTTCCCGGGTCATTCGTTTCGGAACATGGATAAACTTTGGGACAAATTTAGTCTAGTTTTGATTCTAGAATGCTCGTTCCCGGAACGGGGATCGCACGCATATGTAGCGTTCCCGGTAACTATGATCCATCCATATTCCATGGTCCCAAATATCACTTCACAGTGGAAGGTGATGGACAAATTATATCACTAGTCCAAATCTAAACTAAACGATATTGATTGCGTTTTCATGCCTCTAGCAAAGCTAGTTTCCCCCCCCCCCCCCCCAAACAAAAAAAAAAAGCAAACCTTAACCATGAATTCTCGGGCGAGACCATCTCAAGTAAGAGTTTATAGTGAGAAGGACTGCTTTCAAGGCGACTTTTTCAAGGTTTGAATGACTGGTAAGTCATACTATAGTGACTGGTTAACATGAATGTGACTTCTGATTTGTTGAGGGATGACTTTTACCCTACTTGTCTTGAATCAGTTATTAGTAATCTCTATATTCATAAAAATTGACCATTTAAATGACTTCTCTTACGGTAGATTTTAGGTGAGACATCTCACCCAAACTTGTGGCTATCGAGCTATAGCTTCAACCCAGCTAAATGTTCCATTCAAGATTTTATTAGCAGACCTGAAGATAATATAAACCTAGACTTCACTTTGAACCTCCATTTCCTAAGTCTATACATAATACAGATGATCTCAAATGTTGCATGTTACTTATCACAGGAAATAGGAGACAACTCTTTAGAAGTTTTTGAGCATAAAAAGTAGACAGCAAAGCAAGTCCACTGCATACCTGCAAATCTCAGATTTAGGCCTTGACTCTCCATCTAGAGCAAAGTGATTACCAAAGTGAATTTCTTCAAACAACCCTGGATAATGCTTCTCGATCCACTCAATTGTGTGGTCTTTAATGACATTTTGACGGGATCTAACATCATAACAAACTTTAACTAAGAACAGTGCGAATTTCCTGCTGAAAGTTTCAAAGTAATAGAGGTGTATCAAATACATACGTGACAACGGAAAAATTGCAAAATCTTGCTAGCTTCTTGAGGGTGTTTTGAGCTCCAGGGATGGGGTGAATCCCATTCTTGAAGTAAGTTGTTTTAAAGAACTTATGAACACGGATATCAGCTGCAAACAAGAAGCATAGTAATGTCAGTAAACATGTTCTGAATATATTGTAAGAGTAGCTGTACAAATAATCAGAAGTTATAATCTGACAACTTATTGTACTATACAGTTCAGTGTCGATAGTCACAGTAAAATTGATTAGTTGTAGAGTGACTAATTTGAGGGTCACCTGAAAATCCCATGCATGCATGCATAAAATGCAAATGACATAACCATCCATCCTCACCAGGTAAAAACAAGTCTATTATAACCAGGAGAAGATATGGTTATACCACACTCTAAATGCTAGTAAACCTTTCCCATCAAAACTAGTTAACCTTTCCCATAAAAAGGGCAATCATTTTAAGGGTAAGAGTATTGTCTAATACACCAATATTCAATAACCACATGAGTATGAGATGATTGGTCAAAAAATCCTAGGACAAAATTTAGCTGGACGAATACGAAGAACGATGATGAGAGTACCCGTACCTTCATCACGGGAACACTTCCATATCTGTACAAAAGTAAAGTAAACGTCAGACCTCAGAAATAGCTTCATGCCACCCAACAGAAAGAAGGCATGGATACACATGTTTGCAGTTCACACAGAGGAAGGAAGGAAACGAGATGAAAGGGTGACATCTATCAAAGACAAAAGTAAGGATGATGGAACATTCTCCATCAATACCCAAGTTACAAACCGGCCAAATCCCCAGCAGAAATCAGGACAGTTTCTGGAAGGGAAGAGCATCCATACAAGGAAGACTTTGCATTTTATTAACAGGCAGGACCCACTTGGACAAATATATTAGTAACATAGTTACCAGGAACGTTTCCCAGGTCATTAGTCCTGGAACATGGGTCGCTGATTTTTACACCAATTTAGTCCAATTTTGACATCGGAACGGTTGTTCCCGGAATGTAGGCCACATGCATATGTAGCGTTCCCGGTAACTATGGTTAACAACATAGCAAAAAAAGCAGCAAGGAGAATTAGGTGCCACAGTCTGTACCTTAAAAAACTCGTAAACGTGGTACTCTGAAACTGAATGATTTGATGAATAGTGATCCGCAATGAATCTGTTCAAAGCTGAGACAAAGTTTCCGAGGACTGCAAAGCAGAGAAGCAGACACATATCAGAAGCCTAAACAACTATCCTTGTTATTCAGAATTTCATCCCCAACTTTGAGCACCAATCTCGGTAGCCAGATCCTCAGAGAGCAATTTCATAGCACTGTATTATCACCCAAAAAAAAAGCAGGTAGCCATGCCTTTCTAAAGTCACACCAAAGTTAGAACCCATGTTCAACCTCAGTACTTGAGATCATAATTCATCCATCATGAAAAACCAAAAACATCTCCACAAAAACCAACACAAAAACAATTGGAACCACATCAGGTTTATCTAGTAAAAGACCTGTCCAGAAAATACCCGTACTCAATCATGCCAAAACCAAAACCAATACTACGAAATCCCGCTATCCTGCTCCGTTGAGGTATGGATGGGTCGGTGTACTAGTTTTGCCCCCTAAATTCGCAATTTAGAGACAATGGTTCCAATTGACCCAAGACTTAGAAATCGCTGACTACCTACTGTTCAATCAATCAATCATGCCAAAGCATGTTAAAAACAAACTACAATCTTCTCAGGCAACCCAAATAGAAACCACATAAGCCCATACAGAAATTTCATCAAGAAAAATAAATGCAAGTTGGGTTATAAGTTTAGTCAACCCTAGCACTCAGTCACTGACCATTCCACAACAAAATGCATGGCAGAAAACCCGCATTAGAATATAACCCATGCAAGGAATTTTGCAAAAAAAAAGTACACGAAGGAAGAACAATGTACCCTCATCAACATCAACAGCAACAACAACTTTTTCAGGCAAGGAATCCCCATTAGAGAACTCAGTAGAACCTCCTCCTCTTTGACAAACCCCACCACTATGTTCATCCTCAGCAAAACCCACCCTTGTCTTCTCCACTTCTTGCTGCAACCCCATTTGAGAAATCGGTTGTTGAGACACAGCAAATGCCCGGGTTTTGTAATACCCTCCAACACCAACATCTTCCCCCTCTTTCCCCCTCCTCAAATCAGGGTTTTTCTCCCCAAAATCAGCACAGCCCTTTAAACTCAACGCATTCACATGCACATTGAACCTACCACAAGAACTTTGACAGTGGTGGAAGCTCGTTGTTGAGAATTTCTTAGGGTAAAAGGGAAGTGGGTCGTTGTTGAAAAGACCAGGGAATCCCTTGGCTAGCACTACAGACGCCATTGATTGCAGATTTTGCTTCTTTATCATCACTAATCAATCACATCCCTTGCCCTCTCTCCCTCCCCTCCCTCTACAATAATCACACAAAACTCAAGATACCCAGATGAAAACTCCGGATCATAAGCATAAAAAAGACGTTAAACAGACTTTATAACCCGAAATGGAACCCAAAAACAGAGGGGAGAAAACACCCCCAAAAGAAAAACAAGAAAAGAATAAGAAAAAAGCAAGGAAGAATACCCAATTGGAGGGGGTGCTGGGTGTTGGGAGAAATAAAGGGGAGATCAAATGGAATTTGAGGATTGAATGATTAGTGGAAGCAAATTGAGGAGGAGGAGAATCGTTGAATGGAATTGAATGATACCGACAACAATAGAAAATTTGGACAAAAGAAGTAAAGGTAGTGGGCAAGTTTAGTTAAGGGAGTATCAACAATGGCCGAATGGGAGAAGCATCCGCTCTTCCGCTCCTCCCTAAAAGAAGCGCTCATAGGGGAAGCTAGGCGGCTGTCTGTCTGTCATATCATTTTCTTCATTTTTTTACCCGGAGATTTTTTTGCAGCAACTTTTTAATGTTTTATTACCACTACTTTTTATTTTTTTTAAATTCTTTTTTTTAAATGGAGAAGAGGTATGACTAGTGCTGAATTGGGTGATTCTGATTAGAGATATAAAAACTAACAAGGAACCATTGTGTATCAATAACACATTGTAGACACCAAAAAAGTTTTAATAAATATACAAAATAGAAAATCAGAATCATACCTCACCTACCAATTAACACATGACTTTCGGTTTGATACAAATTACAAAATAGAACATCAGAATCGTAACTTTCGTGAGCTATTAACTTCTAATAACCCCTAACTCTCAACTTGAGTTTAGGGCATGCCTTGGCGCCAGGGGTGAAGGCAACCATTATATACAAAGAGGGTCATAACTTAGTTCCAATAATTTGTTGAGGCCATAGTATTAAAATCAAGTCAATTTTTTGTGCAATTTATAATACCATATGATTGAAAAATAACCTTGTGTATAAAAAGTCGAGGAGGGTTGTAGCCGCCTTCGATCCATTAAAAGCCACGCCCTTGCCTGGGGCACTGGTGTGTAATATTGGCTCTCTCAGTGTCAGTATAAAGGTGTCAACCCCTTCTGTTTGGTCATGCAGCATTGATGTCCCTAGTGTGTCGCCGATGAGTGGGGGCGATCTCGGGAAAGATGATTGATTGAGGCGGTGTGTCTCCATGCTGGCATGAGAATGATGATCTACTTGATAGTACAGTTTGGAAGGCTTAGGAACTTAGTGTTGGGCGTGAAGACCAAACTGAAGAACGAAGAAAGAAGAAAATGCAGGCTGCGTTTTTTGGGTGCTGCAATGCGACACCTTGATGGGCTTCGTCCAAAGGCCCATATGTGTGTTATATTTTTGAGCGGCAAGTATTTTAAGGTTTTCAGTTATTGTTAACCTAGTTCCTCTTATGTTTCTCTAGTATATATAGGGGTTTAGGTTCTCCCTATTTTGTATCCTGACAAAAGGTTGTTTGGCCCTTTACACGGATTGTTTTGACATTGGCTTGCATCTTCCCTGTCATCCTATTATTGTACAGTTGCTTCAATGGTTTCGCTTATCATCAACGCAATTGTCCCCATTTTGGCAGGACATCGATATGTTTGTGATCTCAGGGACATTGATATGTCATTCATCTTGTCATGGATAGTTGTTTGTGATCTCAGGGAAATTGATATGTCATTCATTTTAATTGACCAGGTGTGCATTTTGGCCCAACGAATATGCATACAGAGAATATATTTTGGGGCAAGCCTCGTCGGGGAAACGTAATGATGAGCAGCCTGCCTTATCACAAGCAAATTTTGCACAAATGCATTTTCCTTGTTCCCAAATTGGAGGGAACGATAACGCTACGGCTGCTTCCATAGGAAAATCCCCAGGTGAGTCCATGTCTGAGGTGTGATTGGGCTTTTGTCAACAAATCTTTCTGATCATGTCTTATTCGTAGAAATGTGGTTGAAGTTTTTGTGGGAAGAAGAAGAATTCCATATACTATAACCATTTATTCAAGCTTAAAGAATAGCATATAACGAGAAAATTTTCCCAAATTACAAATCAAATTAAACTACTATTTACAAATTCCGATCTCCTCATTTCACCCCACTCTCCACCACCAAATAATGTATGTATACTCAGTTGACAGAAAACCTTGCTAGGGAGCACAAGTAATAATCCAAGCCATGGCAAACAAGACCAACCCCACTGCCTTCTCCAAGCTTAGACTCAATGTCGACGACCCCAAACTAGCATTAGGCTTCGGCTTTGTCTTCGTAATGTCAATCATGATCTCAAACCGGCATCCACCCTGAGAAGGATCCGTGGTGCTTACAGCCCCCAAACCGTTAAAGCTACAAGCCCCTGCGCTCTGGTTCATAGTCTGGTAATACATATTCAATGCATACGAAACATTCCCCCTAGCATCTAAATTCGCACAAGACGACCCATACCCAAGGCTAGTACAATCCGCGTACTGACAAGCATAGCTCACCCCACTCACCACATTAGGGTCCGTAGGGGCCGCCTGAGGGGCCAACACACACCACCTTCTAGGGTAATACTTGACCCCCTTAGCAGGGACGAGTGACCTATTATTTCCCATATTGAGTTGGTACTTGATCGCCCCATCAAAGTAGAACATCCCCCAATGCCTCTCGAACCTCCCTGGATCAACACTCTTGGCATCCTCGTCTATCAAGGAGAAAATGTAGATGTCCGGTGGGGTGGGCCTCTTGGGGGTCCCTTTCCCTTGGAAGATCCTGTTTATGAGCCCTTGGTTGAACTTTTGCGCGCTTTTGGGGTCCGCATTAGGGTCCCCATCGGTGGGCCACCCCACCTCCCCTACAATGACAGGCATGTTTGGGAAGCCGTTCTTCTCAAGGGCGGATATGAGGGTGTCGTAGTTGGCCTCAAACACATTCGTGTAGGTGATTGAACCGTCAACCACAGGGCTCGAAACACCATCAAAGAAGGCGTAGTCAACAGGGAAGTGAGGGTCACTGTTGAGGCTAAGGAAGGGGTAGATGTTGACTATCAAAGGGGAGGCATTGTTGTTGAGGAACTTGATCATGTTGACCATGAGGTCGCGGATGTTGGCCCGGAAGTTGCCTCCGGAAGGGAGGCCGCTTTCGGTTTGGTAGACATCCGCGTTCAGAGGGACCGTGGCCTTCACATTGCGGCCTAAACCGGCTTTGATCAGGGCTGCTTGGATGTTTTGGAGGGCTGGGAATGTGGTTCGGGTGAACTTGTCTCCGTATTGTTTCAGGAATGGCTCGTTCCCAACTGCTACATATCTGGAATTGAAATGAAATCAACATATGAATGGTGAGTTGTTTTTTTGATTAATTAGACAAGTGCTAAATAGGGTTGAAGAGAAAAGAAAAGATCGAAGAGCAAGTACAGGTGCATGACTTCATTATCAGTTTTAGATTCTGTTTTTGTGTTAGCTTTTATTCTGACATTTTGTTGTCTGTTTTCCATATTGCAAGATATGCCCATAAGTTTGTTCTTGGTAAGCTTACTCTGCTTCATGCAATTTAACTATTTAACTATGGCAAACTGATAAAATCAATATTCTTCTACATTAAATTAAAGGAAAAAAAAGGGTATGTTTGAATTGTATAAATATATATAATACCATTTGTGAATTATATAAAATCATATTTTTATCTGTGCTTTTACATTCTATGTTATTAAAACCGGACCGGACTTATTGGTCCGACCGGTTCAACCGTGAACCGGTCAGTTGACCAGTTCGGATTTGGGTTTAAGTCGGTGAGTAGGTTCAACAGTTAAACTATCCCATTTTGAATTTCTTCTTCAGTAATTCTTATGTAAGACCATTTTACCATAAATTTATTGTAAGACGTATAATTTTGTGGTGACTACTATTTACCAATATAGGGGTGAATAATAATTTATTTGCACTGACTCAGGTAAAAGTCACCCTATAATAAATTATTAGTCATATTCGGGTTAAAAAGTCATTCTAATATCACTTATTAGTCATAGTAAAATGTTAAAAATATCACCTTAGAAAAAATCTGTCTCACAATAAATTTACATGAGATGGTCTTATGCTAGAATTTGCGTTCGTTTACATAGAAACTATCCCACATTTTCAAATCAAGTTTAGCAACCATGAAAAGAAGAGTACCAAGAGAATAAGTGCACATATATGTAGCATATTACCTTATATCAGTGCCATAGTTGGTGACAAAAGTGGAGACATTCTGAGCAACCCAATTGACTGCAGCCTGAACACTTGCAGCCAGTGGTTCCAGCAGCTCATTTGGGATCCCAACCATGACTTGGATCCCCGAGCCGCCTAGAGCCTTGAGTGCACCGTGGTCCGCCTCAAACAGCTTCACCTTATCGAACCCATTGTCCTTCAACATCTTCACCACTATGTCCGGTGGTAGTGGGTGCGTCGCCCTGGTCCCCCAGTTCACCCCGAGCCCCCTAACCACCCCCATCATCCAACATCCCGACAACAACAACCACCACCACAACACTAACCTCAATGACAACTTATTATTCATTTCTACGTACGTTTTCTTTGATGATGATGACATCTTCGACGTCCTACGACGTGGGTATATGAAGGAAATGATGACACATTAGGAAATGGATGAGTTTAGCCTAGTGAAGAAGAAAAAGGAAGGGATTCTATACAAGTTTTGACAAAGAACATGATGCTCTTTTTTTTTCCCTTTCTTTTGTTCATTTGGAGGCTTTGAGAGGAGGGGAATGGGTAAAGGGGAATCGAGCAAGAAAAGAATATGATGAAAAGGTTTTGGATTTGTGGTCTTTCTTTATGGTGATTTTGTGTGGACTTTTTGGGAGGGAAAAAAAAATAGGGCAACTTTGTAGGAGGAGGGGGAATCTAGGAATATATGGATAGGTTATGGAGTGAAACTTGAAGACAGGAAAGAATTTTTGCCCTACTGAGGTGGCAGCTAAATGTTCTGGAGTTGCTTAGAATTTATGTCATGAAAACTAAATTATGCTGACAAACTCTCCTGCTTTGTCTTTCTGC
Source organism: Portulaca oleracea (assembly GCA_029582165.1). NCBI lineage: Eukaryota > Viridiplantae > Streptophyta > Magnoliopsida > Caryophyllales > Portulacaceae > Portulaca > Portulaca oleracea. Next base: position 28,304,499 of record CM055890.1, read on the forward strand.
CTATGTTACTCCAACTCTTTAATTTCTCTGCCGTACCTGTGTCGGACCCTTAATACCTGAATAAGGGTACGACATTTAATACTTTAAATTACAATGAAAATGTATAAAGTTTGTTTAAAATAGCCGAGTCCGACATTTGTATCAGTGTCCAATAAGGACACGCGTATCCGAGTTCGAGTAACATAACTTTCTGCTGCAGCACACATTGCAGTATCGTGCCTGTTGTGTTAATTCCTGAATAGACCCCATTTAATATTTGCATAAATCCAAACCTAATGGAAACAAAGTTGAATGTGAAATCAGATTGATGAGTCATTTGAATTATCAAATTATCTTTGTCCAACTTTTCGCAATCCTGGTATATCTTTGTCCTTTACTTTTAATTAAGAAAGTTCGCGTTCATTCCTTTTGGTGGTGCGTGTCAAAACTAATTTGATAAAATGAAAAACTTTAGAATAAATCACTGCTCTGTTTCATATTAATTGTCGCTTTATTGATTGTCACGGTTTCCAATATTATTTTTTGAGTGATAATTTGTTATATAATATTTTATCAATAATTACAATATTTGATAATATTTTTCATTATGAATCTCATGGTAGTAATTTCATATAACAAGTCAATGTATATATTGAGAAATTTATGATCAAAATTTTTAAAGTTTGACTCCATAATTTCCAAAGATGACAATTAATATGGAACGGAAAGTAAAAGTTACAGTGAATCAGTTTCCTTTGGGAGTTTTGGGGGACTTGTTGAAGATTTTTGCTTTTATTGCTAAAGTAATGTTAGAATTATCCTAGATAAATTACTATTAATCACTCTTATGTTTATATTTAAAAAGTCGCCACAAAAATATATGTTCATTTAAAAAATCACCACAAAAATATATGTTTTGCGAATTAGATTCATAGCAAGATGGTCTCACTGAAAAAATAAATAAATAAAACTACTTAAAAAAAAAAAAAAAAGACGCAACTTCCAATCTTATGCTCCCTGATCACTATTGATCAAAGATATGTTGAATGTCCCTTCTTGTCTAGAATTGGGACATTTTTGCCATTCAACTGAGTACAATTGAATGAGTTACTGATATGAGTTATTGATATACAGTTCAATTTTAAATGAATCAAGATGCTAGGAGTAGATAGAGAGGTAAGGCCACGTTGAAATCAAAATGGAGGTTGGTTTTGGAAGCCTCTCGGAAGACTAAGTCAACAAATTTTGATGCGCCATGGAAATTAAAGGACACTGTCAGTTTTGAAGAAGTGCTTGCTCGAAAGAAGGTGTTGGTGAGAGAGGTTGGTAGGCAAAAGAATCTATCAACCAAGAAGTGATTGGTTACGTTTGGCTGGTTTCGTAGCCGTTGATTTTCTTGTTTTTCTTGTTTTTTATGGCTGTATCTTCTTTTTGTTGCTGTTTTTTCTTGCTGTTTGGTTTGTTTTCACTGTCTTCTGCGGACTTTTTGTAGCATCTTTGATGCTTCTAGCCTTTATGGCTTCCAACTATCAAAAAAAATGAATCAAGATGCATTCACCAACAACATAGCATCACAACATCAGCTCCGAAAATCTGCTAGTGCACATCAAATAAGCTTGACCATCATTTGTTGGAATTCGAGGGAGAAATGTGTCGAAAAAACCAAATCTTAAAAAGGACATCATGAATCATGATACTCAGGTTTATGCCCCCGTAAGTAGGAAGTCGACTAGTAGGGTTACATATAATTCACAATAGCACACAAGATAAGAAGATAACTCCACATGATGTTAAGCCAACAACAGGGATTGAATTTGAAGGGAACAATACTGCCTCCAGTGTGGATTTGCACTCACTGTCACTGTCACTGTCACTGCAATGCTTCCTCCATCTTCATTTTCATCTTATATTGCAACGTTACCGGGGCACAATCTAATGGGGTCTCCCCTGCCACAACAGAGCACTATTTTAGTGATACAACAACAACAGCAACAAACTCTAAAAGAAACACGTTTGAGCGAAATCTGAGAGATCCAAATGTAGATGGTCTTTCCTCCATAAAATGAAGTGGGCTGACTCCTGGGGATAATAAATATATGAAATCTAAGGCAGTTTGGGATGGTTTGGAGAGTATGACTACTATAAAGCTGTGGAAACTGTGTTTACTTGAACTCTTATCATTCATAGCCAGGTTGGAGTCTTGAGTAGTACCAGCCTACCATTGTTAGTTCCAGTGGTTAGTCCGAGTGTCAGATCTCATCATTTTTCAGGGGTTTTGTGTTGAGTTCTCGTATTTGTGTTGCATCATTAACTATCAAGAAATCGATACAGCTAACGAGTCGAGTGAACATTACTCAAGTGCCCATGATTTGTAGGGCACCAAACACCTATGTGCTTCGGTTTAATACCATTTAAAAAGAAAAAGAAAAAAAGGGTCGCGAATAACAATATTACAACAGAAAACTTCCATTTGCCTTCAGCCAAAATGAAAAAAGAATTGTTCTTTATAGGGGTAAGATAAGGTGGGTAAGCTTAGGTAAAAGTTTTAAAAGTGTAAGTGTTGAAATATAGGGAAAATGGGTAAATTTGGGTTGGGTTGGGCAATGTAGTAATTGACCACATAAAGAAAAACCCCAAACAAGTCAATTAGAAATAAATAGTATGAAATGTACCGTCCAATGCCCCAAAAATGTAGCAATTAACGAGTACACAGAAAACTAAGAGTAAAACATCAGAGTTCTTTCAGAAAAAGGAAGGCAAAGCCTAGATCTGACAAAGAACCTGTTTTATAAAAGGTGATTTGTTTTCTCCATCTATTAAAGATAACTGTTAGAGACCTCCAGAAACCCTTCCACATAATGTCAGTTTCTACTGCAGTAACGGAATGCAACATTATAAATATGAACAACAGCAATAATTACCCTGCGAATTCTTGCAATCCAATCTCGCACCATGGTCCATGAGTAGAAAAGCTATATCTGTCTGATTGAAGACCGCAGCCTGCCCATAAACACCACACACAATGGAGACACATCAAACAATTGTACAAGAGAAAGATACACCTTCCAACTATTCTTTTGTTTGCAAACTCAGAAAATTAGATGAAATTTACCAGGTGTAGCAATGACAATCCTTGCTTGTCACAGTAATTCGAATCGACACCCTGCCAAAAGAAAGGGATATTCAGTCCACGACCAAGACGATAAAGGAAACTGATAATGTATACCCAAAATCCATGGAGTATACATAAGTAAGAATTCGATGATCTTAGTCAGTAATTCATGGCAGACAATGGGACATTATCTTTTTAACCAATAAAAGCACTAGTTTGTTTTTGAAAGCGCAATTTAAACGATGACATGGGAGTGGACCGTGAAAAGTGAGCTAATTATGGGAGAAAGGAGTATTAGTAAATACCTTATTCAGAAGGTCCTTGACACCAGCAATATCCCCATTCTTTATTGCTTCTCTCAGGCCCTAAGCAACAGCAACAGAGAAGTGTTGCAAAAACACAACGTTAGGTCCACACTGTGGCAATATTATTTATGAACAACTTAGCACAGCTACAAATCATTCACTTTGTATCCAAGGAAAGAAAAATATATTGATCTACCTCTCCATTCACTTCATAGTCTGCTTGAGGTTTATCTGAACCGCTTGCCGAGCTGATATGATTTGATAAATTAGCTGGTTTCCAGAAAATTTCCAAAAAAAGTATAACAGACTAGATCCAAAACCATACTAAGATGTTCAGCAAAGTAGCAAACAGTCCCTTGTGAAAATTTCATTGACACATGATAATACTAGAAAACAGAACAAGAAAAAAGTTCGTAACAAGTTAGACTATTGATCAGCATATATCTTTGTAAAAATGTTAAGCAGGCACTTCATACTTGTAAAAACTTCATTGATAACTTGTCATATTTTCTTTGCTAACTTCTCCCAATAAGCAATAGTGAAGGTACTTGCCGCATTCAGTAGGATGTCCTGCTCACTTTCTGAAGTGACTGAGATCATCCACAGGCAGACTACAGTACAGCCATTATTTGCTCATAACTAATAAATCGCAATTTAGAATAGTACTTCTGTTCCATTACTTTATTCCTAAATGGAAAAGACGCGCACATAAAAGAAGTTGATATATTGCTTAATGGAAATATGGAGGGTCAATGGTTGAAACCTATGGTATATATAAAGCCAAAGCCCCTTTGACATACAACTTTCAGTTTGCCCTTTCTACCTCTATTTCATCGAAAGTTATAAGGAAATTATTCAATCATATTATTATTCATTATCTCAACTAAAACTAGAAAAAAGTCGCGATCTCAACGTCTCTCATTAGGCTATAATTACTGGAGGATAACAAGGTTCAAAATGACATTGTCTGAAACCGAGGAAGTGTATTAGATGCATATAGAAGGGATCTTGATACAAGATTCATAACACTTGTTGAAAGACTTTTAGAAACTTCCAAGTTACTGCAAACGATGCTGATTTATGACCGTTGAAGTATTTGAACTCAAATAGTAAGGAGGGTCCAGATCATATCTTTGGAAATATTCAAACAAAATACATGTACAATACAACATATTCACAACTTTTTTTTTTTTTTGAAAAGTTGTTTTTCCAGAAAACATGATTTGTGAGTGTTCAAAGCAGTAGTTATAGCATGTTTAGAATAATAACCTCTCATATTCCTATAATTCTAATGAAACACTTGCATCCATTTTGAAATTATCATGGACATAAGAAGGCTGTAGATAGTATCATATTTTCATAATCTAAAGGAGTTCCGGGACATTACTTATAACAAACAACATGAAAACAAATAAATGTTATACCCTTGTCTGCTATCTTGGGCAGAACGTCTCTGTTTCGGAATTGTGTCTGCTTTCTTGGGTCTTGAGTTTGATGCTGCTGAATAAGTGTATACAGTCTGCAAATGAAACATAAATTGGAAGAAAGAACCGAAAGATAAATTCTATGTAGGTTAACGGAATGCTTAGCAACGTATCATAAGATAGCAAATTGAAACTAAACCTGCACAGGAGCCGCTGAAGCAGGGGGAGTTGAAGTCACACAAATGCACAAAGGCATACCACACTTGCATTCTGGATCAGTTGGAGGAGGTTGCGGGGGAGCTGGCTCAGGTTTCTCTTCCACAACTCCATTAATGTCTAATCTAGAAACATTTTCTGCAACATTATTAATTCTTTCTACCGATGCACTTGAGCCATTATCCTTGGATCTACACAAAATACAACAAAAGTCATCCAGCACTAATCAGTTGATCCAATTTCTTTGTAGATGTTTATACATATATAAGACTACTGCTATTGTGCTATTCAGAAAGAAATATACATGGGAGAAGAAGAAACCCCTTATGTAAAGTATATCCCTCTAATAACTAGCATAACAAAGGGATGAAACATGAAATGAAAGTATCAAAATCTTGGCAAAGAAAGCACATATATTTGCTTTCTGATGCATGAAAGAGCATTTGATTGCTAGTGTACATGTATAAAAACAGATCATATTATCCTTTGAGAGTGCTTGGACAGTTGGATTGCCACTGAGCCATCCCATTTGATCAACAATACTGCTGAGATAGTTTGGGTACTATGATGCCACTTAACTCAATAATGTGACTAAACATGCCACTTAAATGACTTGATATTGGTTGTATGCGGTAAAATTTTATTTTTGGATACTTTTGCATTGTTGCTATTTCTCTCTCCTGTCCCCTCGATCACCTCCATCTTCGTCCTCTCTATGTGCATTTTGTGGTGTCAATCCCCCTCCCTCAACCACACTTCAATCCTCACCACCATCATCATAAAGCTTCCTCCCTAAACTCACACTTAATCTGTCCTCAAAAATCACTCAATTGCCTATACTGACTTCCAAATTCACTCATCTTTCTTCTATCTAACAACCCGCCATCAACTCATTTCTCAAAGACCCTTAAATTTTCTCCCTCCTCTCACACACCCACATCTAACCCCACTCAGACACGTACCAAGACATGACTTTTAATAACTCTTAAGGGAGAAAATGAAACATCTGGATTCCAGTTGGGGCGGGAAAACAAAAACAAAAGACGCAAAGCAAAAAGATCCTAGAAATGACGAAAGAGGAGCAACCAGCATACCTGGAGAAGGAATTGAAACAATCTGAACATACTCTCACATTCGTATGGATGCCGAATTGCGGCAAAGGCTGATGAAAGAACAAACTAAATTATTATGAAGAGAATTGCAAAATGGGATAAACAGTAAACAAAACACTGCCTTACTCAATCACTACTTCAAATACAATTGACATAGGCTCAAACAACACATCGAGTCCATACCATTTGATTCGAAGAATGATCATGACACAATGTCCTCCCACAACATCGGCAGTGATGCTGCAAGTACCAAGTCGGCGAAATGTTAGAGCAACAAAGAACATAAGGCCATTTCCACTAATTTCAACTGATCAAATTCAAATGACTGCTAAATTTCAGCAACATAACAAAATCCTCTCCTCATTTCCAACACTACCTTCTTATTCAATGCCTACCCAGTTCAATAATCAATACAATTTCCAAAACTATACATGTTTCCACATTACAGGAGCTTTCCATTCAACCCTTAGACCCAAACCTTAGAACAAGAGCTTGCACTTCTAAATCCTAACTTCACAACCCCCTCAAAAAAAAGGGACCAAAAAGAGTTAACCAACCATTGATAACCTTAATCTGGACATGGATGAGATCAGATAATAAAAAGTTACAGATATAACCAAAAATTCAGCCAATACACCTGAAAAATCTTCAATTACCTCCAACAAACTACATCAGCGAGCTAAGAAAACCAAAATAAAATTTCACAAATTCCAGCGAACAAATCTCGAACATCGTCACGATTGAAGTTGACTTGAGCTAAACAGAGATCAAATCAAGAAGAGGAAAGAAACATGAAATCAGATATATATATATAGAGAGAGAGAGAGGGTACCCGACGGCGGAAAGTGTTGAAGCTGCATTTGCAGACGTCGCAACGGTTGGCTTCCTGGAACGGCGGCGGCTCTGGATTCATCGTCGCCGGCGCCGGCGATGGCGATGGCGATTCGATCAATGCAAAGATGGATGGATTGATGGATGCTGAGTTGATCCCAAACTGTGATATTCCGATTCGTTCTTCAAATGGGGACTCCAAATATCTCTCTCCCTTTTATTTTCCCTTTTTTTTTACAAAACAAATGTGAATGTGAATATAATTATCTTATCTTGGTCAAAAAATTTTATCGGGTGGTGGGGTTAAATTTTATTTATTCATTAAAGGGGTTTTTCTTTTCTTTTTTTTTTTGAGGGGAAAAAGTAGAGCATTATATTGATAGTAATTTGTCCACTAGAACATAAGGTCCAATTGGGCTCGGGTATACCCTGAGTCATACCTGCTCTTCCCCGATTGGCTGAATTTTAGCTAGACGATAGGTTAATAGGCTCCCATCTCTTTTCACATGTTTCCAACTATATGTTCTAAGCAACATTAAAAGCAACAAAAGGTCTTCTAACTCCAGTACACCACAACTTGTTCACTAAGATACAAAGACTTATTACTCAAATGCATAATCATTGGTAGACAATCGGACTCAATAACAACTTTATTGTAGCCAAATCTCCTCCCCAAATGCGTTCCATAGAGGCATGCCTTAGCCTCGCTATAATCGGGTTTCGATTAGCTCTATGCTTGCGTACCACTGCTACCAATTAATAGGTCTACATTAGCGTCTCAAGCTGCCACTCCCATCGAAACCCAGCCCGCTTTTGTGAGTGAAGCGTCCACATCTTATTTCACTTCCTCTTGACCCAGAGGCTCCCATTTCGTGGCTGAGGTTTACTAGCACTGGGTTCCCCTGACCTTATTCACCTTCCTTGGTTTCAGTTGTTCTTATACCATATTTTGAGTGCGGGCCGCCGTCACCTAAGCCAGGGCAGTGTTGTTGTGGATATGATCATTCCTAGTTCCCCATACCATCCACGACAAGGTGAGGCGAAGATTGATGGCTTCCGCACTGTGTTTCTCCAACCAGTGCATGATCAGCTCTCCTGGGGTGGAGGTCGAAGCTATGATTTGTTGCACATCCTCTCCAATATGAAGCCAAATGTGGAGCGTGCGCGTGGAGGGAATAATGATAGCTTGAGTTGGAGAGGGATGAGAGGAGATAAACCCAATGAATCCACCCATGACCATTGAGATGAGAATGATGCAAAACTCAATCATCCATGCTTGAATATCACAATATTAGCCTTGAACTTGAACAATAACAATAAGAAGGATCCAAAATCAACCAAGAACAATAACCTTAAACACCAAATGGTATTGGATATGACCCTTGAATAAAGGTTGGACCACCACCAATGGCCTAACACCCCACCATGACCATCATAAAGGAGAAATCCACCAAATGATCGATAAAGGAATGACTTGCTAACACCACCATTAACAAATGGATAAAGTAAGAACAAGATTTTTGAGAGAGAGAAACTAAGAGAAAACCCTAACAATGCATTAACATATCATTCATCAACATAATTTGCTTAGAAAAGTGTGTTAACCATGTATTTATACTAGGGAAAAACAAAACAAAACAAAACGTTTAACAGCTGCACAACACGCATAAGATCAAGTCGTCGCGGGCGCGACGGGTTTGGTCGCGGGTACGACCACCTCCTGTCCAGAACAACCCCGTGCTTCCCGAATTGCGTCGCGGGCGCGACAAGGTGTGTTGCGGGTGCGACCACCTTCTACTCCAAGTCCTCCTGGGCTTGCTGCCGAGTGTCGCAGGCGTTCTGATAACGTCGCCACGCGGCGCCTGAACGGAGCGATGTCGCGAGCGCGATGAGCGACTTCGGGCACGACCGCTTGTTGTGTGTGACGCTGCTTCCGGCTTGAAGTTTATTGACCTTAGGACTATACCCGAACCCCAATTCCTCGATGCTTCTCGTCTCGAGACGGCCGGTATGACCCGAGGCCTACGGGGTTGGTGGGGGAAAACCCGAGCCTCTCCAAGCTCCAGCGTCGGTCGATTCGCCAAAGCCACGCTAGCATGATACTCATCGCCCCACCCTTGGAGAAGGTGTATTTGTTCTTGAAAGTGACCGGGCGAGCGGGTTTAGCGCAGGAATGATGGGTTGGGCCTTCATCCATCCTGTCTAGTACCCCAAGCCTGGCTAAAAGAGCTCGGACTCGAACCCGATACGGTCCAAAATGTTTATAGCCTCCTTGCATAAGAAAATTAAGATATTTATGCTTCAATATTGAATTTTAAACATCTAAATTAATATATAATTTATCTATATCCATGAAGAGCGCCTACTTCCTACCTAATATTAAGAATGGAGATTGCTATGATAACTTTTATTTATCTCATTCTCTATAATTAACAAATTTCTAAAAGCAATTTTCATAGAATAAGATAAAGTTGGCCAACCTTCGTTTTGCCGATGACCTTTTACTCTTCCGTGTACCTAACTTAAAAATTATATCTTGCCTCATAGACACTTTTGATCATTTCTCGTAAGTATCAGGCCTTGAAGCAAATGTCTAGAAGTCTATGAACCAAGTTCATATGAACTCCCTCCCCTCCAAAACCCTAAGACACCCAATGCAATATAATTTCCAATGCCATGATCAACTCAGTCAAAAATCCTCCACCCTTGACCACCACGGCCACCATTGACATAATGATATAGGTATTGGAGCAATAACAACGACAATTATCAGGAGGCAGATTTTATATTTGAATGGATAGCCATCGAAATGGTGTGTTAGTGTTGCCTCGAGAAACATCATGAAACCATTCGATTAGAGCTTCAACCCGGATTTCAGCCCCTCTAAATCTCTGTTGCAATGACGACAATTCTTTTCCGATCAACCTCCGAAGATGGTGATCAACCCCCTTGACAATCGATTTGTTCATTGACAAAGGGGTCCTTGTTCACTAAAAAAAAAGGGAGAAGTACAACATTGTTCACTTTTAAAAGGTTCATTGTTCACTAATAAAAGAGAGAAGTATAACATTGCTCACTCATAAAATGGTCATTATTCACTCATAAAATGATAGGATGAACTCAACTGGCATCGTCAACTTCATTGTTCACCCTATTTGTTGAGATTGATCACTAAATATATTGTAATTAATTCTTTATTAGATAACTAGTGGTTATTCACTGGAAATATTTTCTTTTTCACTATGTCATTATTTACTAATAAGTTTAGATTATTCACATATATGTTTATATTGTTCACCATGTACATTACCATTGTTCACCTTATGTTGAGATCGTTATCCAATTTATTTTTAGATTTCGTTGAATGTTAAACTTACACAATAACATGCTATAAACTTGGCGATCTTTGATTGTCCGATTTCTTCTTCCATATCTTCCATAAATTTAATTTGAATTTCAAACTAAAGACTACTCTCAAAAGTTGTTCCAAATATGGAACATATATGAACGCCAATTTCATAATAAGAAAATTAAACTCTATGAAATTGGTTCTGCCTCTAATAATCGTCAAAAATTGCATGCTACTTAGGGAACAACATTGTTGAACTAAGTGAATAACGAAGTTGAAATAAGTGAATAATACATTGGTGAACAATCACATTACTGTCAGTGAACAATTGCAATAGCTAGTCAGTCACATCCTTGTTATTGATGTCATCTCCTAGAACATGTGCTCCAAAAGTATATAATAATTGGTACTGTTTTCCCTCTCTCTCTCTCTCTTTTTCTCTCTCTTATTCTAGCAACGTTGACATGAATAGAGTAGTGTTTTCGTTTGCCATCTTTGTTAGCACTTTATTTTGCTGTAAAGTAACAAGGCATTGATGCCCCAATGTAACCCCATTTGCTTGTTGCAATTTGTGGCCTCACCTATTGACTGTTGTGCTGCTTGATAAGATAGCTTGATAAGATATGGGTGACAAAATATCATGGATGATAGTTACAATGTCATATAGGCCTTTACATGGCAGAAATAATCCAACCCAAAATCGATTGAACCTATCGGAAAATTTAGTATTTTAAACACAAGTTTCAAGCCAAGACCCTAAATAAACCCAAAACTGACCCGTCCATCCAAATCGACAGGCCACGTGAATTCTCTGTCCAATCACACAAATCCAAGCCAAGAAATTTATGAACATTATGCTGGGGGCTGTTAACAAAAAAACCCAACATTGTGCTGAAGAGTGAAGAGTGAATACTGAAGATAATTCTAATACTATTATTGACAGGTACCAGAAAAGTTCACCCTGAAACAGAGGATTTATATACACATCAAAAGGAGGGTCTCAACAGAGATAGATACTAGTACAATTGTAAAACTTCAATCAGCCATTCCAATGAACAAAGAAGCAATCACACAGCTCTGTCTTACTCACTTATTATTTCACGCAGACGGTTACTATGAATCGGCCACATTTCCAGCACCCAACTGCTTATTTTCACCATCATCTTTAACGTCACCATTGCAAACTGTCTGCAACGGCTTCTTCTCCATGTTGTCAGTTGTGCTCAGATTGTTGACACTTCCTTCCTTGGTTTCTACCCGTTCCTCCACAACAGGTTTTTGCTCGGTTTCTTCAGTAGCGACAATATTTGCTTCTTTGATGTCCACTTGTTCTCCCCCACTTTCTTGCTTGGTTTCTTCAGCGGCGATGACATTTGCTTCCTTGGTTTCTCCGGCAGTAACATTCTGGGTCGAGAATTTACCGGGGGAGGCGGTAGTGGTCTTAATCTCGCCAGTTTGGTTGAGCATCGAAAGGGTCATCGAATGCCGTTTTCCTCCCTTGTGCTCGTTCATCACTCCCAGAGAGTGAGTTCCAACCTTACAATCTTCACACCAAAACCTGAACTTCTTCGGCTTAGCAATAGCAGTTGCATTATTCCCATTCCCACCACCCACTTTCTTATTCTTGTTCTTATTTCTCGAACTTGGGGTACTTTGTGACCCGGGAGTCTTGACTTTCTTGGCCTTGTTGAGGTTACCCTTCTTTGGTGTTACTAATTGTTTTACGGGTTGTATTTGTACTTCCCCATTTTCCTTCTTCTCCTCCACAGAACTCTCCTTTTTCTGAGCTGAATTGTTGTCGGCTTCAGTGCCTGTTTTCTCATTGTTGTTTTTAGAAGTAGGGCAACTTTCTACCCCAGGAGTCCTGATGTGCTTCTTTGATAAAGGAGACGTACCAAAGCCTGTTTTTGGAGTGAGCAATCCCCTCTCCCGAGCCTTGTGCTTTTTCCCCTGAAGGTGCTCGTTCAGTCCTCGCTCACTTGTTGCACAAACCCGGCACAGAGCACAACTCCAGTCATCTTTGGTCTTCTGCTTCTTTGACCCACTTGATATCAGCTCAGCGGTCGGTCCATCTGGCTCTGTTATAGCTTTTCGCTTTAAATCAGCCACAGACACCGGGGACTTAGACTGCAAGTGGCTCACAAAAAAAAAAAAAAAAAAAAAAAGAGTACAGGATAAGTAAACGGCAATATCTTCAATCAGAATCCCCCGTCACGAAGAAAGAAAATAAGGATCCTAAAAGACTATTGTCACATTCTGGACAATGGAAAATAACTAAAAATGCAGAATTGTAACTTCATAGAACTTGAGCATGTTATTTACAGGGAATACTGACAGAAAGCAACTAGACAACGAAGGGACACCACACACCTACACACCCAAAAAAGCCTAAAGTTTGAGGTAAACATTTATTAAGTAGATATATCACCAAGTCATGAAGTGGTGATTCAAGGAAACTATATCACCAGGCTATAAGAAAAAGAAATCTCTAGAGTCCACAGTGCCCAGGGAGCTACTACAATTCTATTGCAGTAAGAAGGTTAACATTGAATATCTCCCAAAGTTGTAATTTGCTTGCTTGCCAAGAACCACATGGACCCTGGTTGGCAACCAGCTGGTAGCCGATAGCTGTTAGTTGTTAGCTTGTAGCTGTCAGCTAATAGTTGTTTATATTAGCTGATTGCAGGAAAAGTGTTTGGTAAGGTAGTTTTTTTATGAAAAACTGCCTCAAAAGGCTTCATCAAGTAGCTTTTTGAAAACTAGCATATTGGATCCAAAAAGCTAATATAAAAAGCTACTTACCAAACACCTCAAGTAGCTTTTTAACCTTGGTCAAGAAGCTAACAGTGTCCAAGAAGCCCAGAAGAGACCCTCGCAAGAGAAGAGAAGAAGGGGAAGGGAGTAGCGTGTTCTAGGGTTTTCTCACAGCCCAGAAGGGGCTTTCTAAAAATACAGTAAACATTTCTTTTTTATGAGTTGAACAATAAAAACTCTATAACGCACACTAGGGACATGCCTCATGCTAAGATAAAAACTGCAGAAAGGCGCAACATTCATGAACCTCGCCTCACGTCATGGCAAAATAGCACGGAGGCGACGAGGCGCGCACTTTGTGCTCTATGGCGCACGAGATGCACGCTTTTTAAAACTAAGTCGGCAACAAGGAACATTGAACACCGACAATCAAAAGCAGCTTCTAAACACCAACAAAATGTCATTCAGAGCCAATTTCTTTGCAGAAAATTTGAAACATCCTAAGACATCCAAAACCATATTCTAATCAAAAGCACCAAATCCACCTAACTGATTCATTTCAACAATCAGCACTCATGTAAATCAGTATGATTTTGGGCACAACACACAAATCAACCAAAAGCAGGATTCCCAATTCAATGTATAGCTTAGGAATATAGGAGTTAAGAAAGTTCCTACACCCATTAGGGGAGATTCCCATTCAAAGAGAAATAAGAGACCACACCCGTTGGGAATGATTCTACAAGCACTAAGGAACACAAAGTTAAAAAGTATTTTTATGACAGTGCCATCAACGTTGTGTGCACGCAAATTTGGAGAAACCTCTGGTCCATCTGCCCACAGTAGAGTTTTCGTACCTTAATTATTCTGAAAGACTCCTATGTTATTGTAGTTAAGTCAACATCTAACAGTATCTCAACTGCTAACCAGACAACCAGCATTTTCAGAAAACGACCTAGTTCCAGCTCCTATGAAACTGTCATTTCTTGAAGTTACTTTATTATTCAAGAATCAACCGCCTAGAATTGCTTTGCCATATGCATGGGCAAAGAACGTACAGGTCAATAAAAAACAGCACTCTGGATAAAATTTCAGTAAATAGAGTCTGTACAGCCTGGTCAAGACAAGTTAAACCAAGATGAAAATTGCGCTGGATTCTCATTGATATTTGCTACAATGCCCCATAACAAGCAAACTGTAGCATTGTAGGGGGAAAACGAATTGACCGACAGCATGTTTTAAACAATGATGCAAGGCCATTTTCCTCAAAATAAGCAAAGCAACAGCTTCCTTATTATCAGAACAGGCATAACATAAAGCAAAAACTCAACAACAATGAAGCCCCCTGCCTAAAGGAGATTATAAACTATCTATAACAATAACAGGAATCTGAATAATCAAAGGCCCTGTTCTTTTCTTCAGTTCAGTTGAAAAGGACATCTTCAAACAATAACTACCACAGTGAGCCAGATGTCCATCTTTCACCGTTAAAACCACGCACATCAAGTAACATCATCACTTTATTCACTTCATCCAATAGCTAAAGGATACCAGTAAGGACAAGATATAATTATGCAAGGATGAAGCAGCCAATAAGGCATTTCTAGTAATCCTTATCGACATGAATAAGGCAGATATAACAATAAGATTATCATTACTGCAATTCGGTATGAGACTTACGCAATTTGAGGGTACGTCACAGACTGACATAGGACCTGATAAAGCACAGGCCCACATACATTATCACAATAGTCACGTCGCAAAAAAGTGGAATAAATATAGCCATAGAAAAGAGCCAGAAAAAGGAGGAAAAAAGTCTTTATAATGCAAAGCAAAAAGGGCGTAGCACAACATTCTATAGTACTCCAATTCGGGACAGGAATATATCCTACACTAGCGAATGTGAAACAAGAAGCCATTAAAATATGCATCTTCTTTGCACTTTAGTCATATCTTTTAACCCACTTCCCCACTCCCAGGTTTCCTTTCCCATGGCTATGCCATGTCTATCATTAAGAAAAGGAATTTTCACATTCTTGGTCTCTACCAATACATTCATGCATTCATCAAAACTACTACAAACAATAGCCCCAGAACAAAACCCCGTCACCAAATTTCAATAGCGTCATGATTATGTGAGAGCCTGGAAAAGGAGATGATCACGACAGGACTAGAACACAACAAGCTTATACCGTACTTTTGATGCATGAAATACTGACCAAGGTAGCAGTGTACAGATCTATTCTCTCATAACATTGAGATATATTTGCAAAGTAGCACTCACAAAGCACAAGGTGAATAACTAAAGAACGAAATACACAGACAAGTTCAGTGAATGTTCAAAGCAAAGTTTGGTCTCACAATGCATGGAAGACAAAACTGGACATGTAGGCAGAAAACTATGCTGGCTTAATTTCTGCTCTAGTACGTACAGTCTAAAGTGCAGAAGGTGAGAGCACCAGCCACCACATTTTGCAAATATCACAATTTTGAACATAGTAGATACCGCAATTTCGGACTGACAAAAGGGCAGAACTTTTGAAATTATCACAGAAAACTCATACATCTACGCAGACAAAGCAGCAGCAACGCCATAATCTCGCTAGAGAACCTAGAAAGTCTGTACGAGACATCAAACCACCCACAAAGCAAGCTTTTACCAACTGAAAAATGGTATCGCCAACACAGATCATCAACTAGAAAGCCCCCAAACCATGCAAGAAGTTCTCACACTCAGATTAACAGCAACAGTTGCCTACACCAAGGGTGCAATTTGACAATGATTATGGATATAGAAGTAAACTTTCATCCATCAAAGTTGGCCACAATTACCCTTTTCATGACTGATGATCTACAATGACTTTATTACAACACATAAACTTGGAATCATCAACACTTTATCCTCCTAACATTTAATACACTTGTCCATGCAAAGATCTCCCCAGAACAAAAAAAAAAAAAAGGTTGAAAATTCATTCAGAAACATCAAACATCTAATGAAAGTGTTATTCTCTCTGGAAACATCACGATTTCGAAAAAGAAGAAACAAAACTCTACTGAAATGCACTCAAGCACCCCCATAGTAATCCATGCAAGACAGAATTATCAGAGAACCACCAAAACTGAACAAAACAAAACAAAACAAAACCCAACTTCTAAATGCATTCAAAAAAGAATTTAAAAAACCCCCAAAGATTCAGAAATTACTGACCAGGATGATAAGTTTATCCTTGGCAACATCAGAAGCAGGAGAAACTTTCTTCTCCTGCAAACTCCCATTCAAAGGAGCAGGAGTTCGATTCTCAGAAGCAGAAGCAACGACAGGATCCCTCTGAAACGGCAGCGTTTTGATCCCCCTAAACCCAATTTCACGAAGCGGTGAAACTTCAATCCCCCCGCCATTAAACCTCTCTCGATGCTCAAAGCTTGTCAACAATGGCGGAACATACCCACCATTAAACCTTATCATACCTATCTCTCTCTCCATCATCAACTCCCTCCTAACCTCCTCCTCGAGAATCCTTCTCCTCACAATCTCCTCCGCGATTATCTCCGCCCTGATTCTCTCCTTCTCGAGCTCCCTCTGGAACTGCATTGCTTCCTGAAACTCGTACGGGTTCGGATTCCATGGGAGTTCTCGATGAGTGTGACCCATTTCCGGATTCATCATCCCCGCTGCAACCCAGAAAAATCAAAATCAAAAAGAAATCAGACATTCGAAAATGTAAATGGGGCAGTAAAAAAAAATTGGAATTACCTCGGAAGGATTGATGGGTGAAGAAGGATGAGTGGGGAGGAGATGAAGGAAGATTGGAAGATGGGTTGAAGTAAGTAGTCGAAGTTCTCTCATGGATTGCCCGGAATTTGAACTCCATGTTTGAGAGAGTTTTCGAGGAGATTGAATTGTGAATTCTGATTTTGATTTTGAATTCAAACCGAAAATCTAGGGTTTAATAAGGAGATTTGACAGCAGAAAAGAGAGAGTGGGAGTGAATAGTTAGAGTGAGTGACTGACAAAGATGAGCCATGATGACATAATCGTTCCTTTCAAATTAATTGTCATAATTTTAATTTTTACGGTCTTTAATGTCATTTTTTAATTGATAATTTCTTATATAATATGTTGTTAATAATTGTAATATTATATTTCTATAATAATATTTTTCGTTACGAATCTAATAATAATAATTTTATATAGCAATCTAATGGTAGTAATTTTATATAACAACTCATTGTATACATTAAAAAATTTATGCTCAAAATTTTAAAATCTGATTTCCAAAAATAACCGTTAATAAACGGAGGGAGTACATGCTAGTGTCAGCAGATGTTCAGTAATGTTTGATTGTTGGGACTTTTGGATGGCTTCAAAAAGGGCAAGGGCAAAAAAAGTAGTAATAAGCCCATACCAAAATAATTGTCACTTATTGTCAGCCAAGTGACTCAATATTTCACACATGTTCTAATTCTTTCCATTTATATATTTATTGCTTTCAAAATATTATCCTTTCTATTTATGCTAGTTGTGAAGTGGCTACAACTAGATTCCTTCAAAAAGGTAAGGGCAAAGGCATAGACACATGCCATGTCTAAGCTATGGTCTTCTATGAAGTATGTTGTGGTGCAGTATCACACCGCACTGTATTTTTTAATTTCTACCACACTCCACTATATTATATTACAATTATTACTAATTGTTAGACCTGGTTCAGATACCATTGTGAGGCTCTGATACTAGTCATTAGGATCGAGATAAAATATAGGGTAGCCTAGTATTTGCAGCGGAAGACAAAATTATCAGGATGTATAAATTGAGAAGAAATATAACAAGATCAGTAAAAAGACAGAGAGAATAAAAGACACACGATTTACGTGGAAACCCAAATCGGGAAAAAACCACGGACGGCAACGGAGCAATAATCCACTAGTATAAGGGGAGAGATTACTAGAGAGATCCCAAGGGGCTATATAACGCAAGGGGATCGACGGCCAGATCACAAGGGGTTAATAGCACATGCTATATAACGCAAGGGGATCGATGACAAGATCACAAGGGGTTAATAGCGCAACGGGATATACTGAAGACAAAATAACTCTTTCAAGGACTCTCACAACCTAAGGATGGGTAGAGGTGAAGAATGCTCTGTGTGTGTGTTTGTCGTATGCCGTAAGTGTATAGGTTGATAACAACCTATATTTATAGGAAAAACTTCCTATAAACCTAATTTGACTCCCACTCCAATTAGATTTAAAATCTAATACAATTAGGAAATCTAACATAATAAGGAAATCTAAATACTATCCTAATACAATTAGGAAACAAATAATTGTGGGATCAAACTAGATTTTGGGCCATAAAACCCTACACTAATATATCTCCTCATTTTTTCTCTCATCACTTTTCTCTTCTATTTTTCACATTCGTTCTCCTCACAGACAACAACTCACCACAATTTTTCAATTTTCACTGCATCGCACCATTACCACGCTCCACCCACCGTATTAAAGAATAGAGCCTTAGTAAACGGTCTGTTCAGTAGCTTATAATAAAAGTTGGCTTATTGAAATGTCAAATAGGTTGTTTAGGTGTTAGGTAAACAACCTATCTTGTTGGTTGTTTGGGCTCATTCAGTCAATTTGCAATAAGTTTGTTAGAGCATCCTATTGAAAATGATTTATTGTGGAAAAGATCCTTTAGTTCAAAAGCTGTCTAAATTTACACTTATGTCATCCTAAAAGTATATTTATGAAAGGATATAGATAATATTTCAACAAATACTTTCTAGAAGTTGCTAACATTACCAAACACAACATTTTCAAATAGTCAATCCAAACAGCCAATGCAAACAGTTAATAACCAACAACGAACAATTGTTTGCCAAACAGAGCCACAATTGTTTATGCTTCTCTAGATTATTCAACGTAGGCCTTGTTCATTTGTGTGGTTGGTAACATGCAGAAATAGTGCGTTGTGGATGAAATTACGAAAAGTGTGGTGAGATGTAGAATCATATAGTGAAATTTGTGGAAAATATGGTTGATGTGGTAGGTGAGGAGAGAGAATGTGAAAACTAGAGGAGAAAAGTGAGAAGATATATTGGTAATGATTATAGTAAAGTGTGGAAGAATATTGAATGGTATAGCGAGTTGTGATACCGCACCACACCGCACAAAAAGTAGGGTCGTAGTCCAATAACAAAAACTGGATAAGTGCAATCAGTTTCTCATTTGAATTTTAACATTGACTAATTTAATCGACTCAAATTTAATTCAAATCAAAATTATTTATTCATATGTACATAAATTCATTATGTGAAATTACAATCGTCATATTCACTATAAAAAATGTTAATATAAAAGTCTAATATCGTAATGTCTTATTTAATATCATATGACAAATAGTCCATCCAAGAGGATGAGAACCGTAAATAGTCTGTTAGGAAAATAAATGCAAGGTTATAGCGGAAGTAAATAAATGAGGTGATGGAAATTACGATAAAATTCAGGATGAAAAATAAGCGATAAAAACGAACACCAGGTCTACGTGGGAAACCGAAAAACTCGGAGGAAAATCCACGGATGCTGACAGCCAGAAAATAATCTACTATGAGAAAGGAGGATTACAACTCGATCATTATTACAGAGTGTGATGCGCCTTTTGGTGTTGTTGGTGTCTGTCAAGCGCGGGACGGCTACTGACCCTGCCTCTGGTGGTGTCAAATGATACGCTGGTGGCACCTTTTGGCGTTGTTGTTGCCTCACAGGCATGGGTAGCGCCTATCCATATGTCACCGATTCTTCTTTTCTCCTGGTTCTGGACCCCACAGAGGATCCAATGGGCCGCACAAAATCCAACAATCTCCACCTTGGACCATGATCCGAGTTATCGGTCCATAAACACCTCGGCTGTCGCCATCGATACGCCCCTTTGTAGGGCTCTCAAGCAGTATCAAACCTTATATATTGCTGCCTGGGTGCCTGTTTAAGTCCATTTGTGCTATTGGACTTATCAAGCTTGAAATTATCACTGCAGTTCCTGACACTGTAGACCCCTGTAAGGTGTATAGACTGCCTTTCCTAATTCCCTTCATCAGAATTATGGAACCCCTGTACACTTTCAAGACACCATGTTCTCCTTTGTACCTTCAACCGTCAGCCTCAAGGGTACCCAAAGAAATCACATTGCGGGTCATGTTAGGAATAGGATGAACATCTTTCAGGATTCTAACAATACCATCATGAGTCCTAATCATGATGCTACCCATCCCTGCAATCCTACAGGCTGTGCCGTTACCCATGACCACAACGCCAGTATCAATACTCTCATAGGACTCAAACCAGTCCTTATAAGGACACATGTGGTAAGTACACCCAAAATCAAGAACCCACTCATCTCTAGCTATCATACTCGATGTGGTAGCCAAAACATCATCCATAGCAATAAATCCCTCTGCATCTGAATCGCACTCAACACAGTTTGAGATACCAGATTTGGTGTGGTTATCCTTACTACCCTACTTATGGTCTCTCTCCTTTGTCCAACAGTCACTCTCTATATGATCCTTCTTGCCACAATAATTACACTTCTTATTTTTATGAAGATTCCTAGACTTTGAACGGTGTTTAACTTCCCTTTAGACCCGTTGCGACCATTGCCCCTTCCCCTTACAAACAAGGCCTCACTAGCTCAGTCATCATCCTCAGTATCAAACTTCTCCTTAGACAGTAAACTAGCTTTTACTTCACTAAGGTTAAAGACATCATGATTCCCATACAACTTGATATCCTTAAATTGTTTGTATGACGTAGGTAGGGAAAAGATTAAATGTAAAGCCTTATCCTCATCAGTGTGTTTCATATCCATTGATTCTAACTCGGTAATAATAGAATCAAATTCACTAAGATGTGCTTGCATAGAAGTACCTGTGGACATTCGTAGCCTGTAGAGTTTCTCCCTCATTCGGTACTTGTTGGCAAGACTTCTCGACATATACGGCTCATCCAATTTGGTCCAAAGCTCTCAATGTTTCTCGATATGCATCACCTCTCTCTGAATATATATGCTCTGCCAAACACAGCTGAATCCCCACCAGAGCCTTATCTTCCAGCTTCTTCCATTCCCTTGGACTCACGTTACCCTGGATCTCCTTTTGGAGCTTTTTGAAGTTTTCATCGCTCATTGTTACACCAGTCTTCATGTCGGGATACTCGATCACATCCCATAACCCTTGCTGAACCAGGACCACCGACCATCTTCATCTACAGTCTTCACATAGTGAAACTCCTAGTCCCATTGAATTTCGGAATCTCGCACTTCATGATTGAAGTCATCTCCATCTTGCTCTAATACCACTTGTTAGGAAAATAAATGCAAGGTTATAGCGGAAGCGAAATAAATGAGATGAGCAAATTACGACAAAATTTAGGAACAAAAAATAAGCGATATAAACAAACACCAGGTTTACGTGGAAAACTGAAGAACTCGGAGGAAAACACACGGACGGCGACAGCCAGAAAATAATCCAATATGAGAAAGGAGGATTACAACTCGATCACTATCATATGTTGTGATGCGATCAACAAAAGGATATTACAATAAAAATCTCTCAAACTCTCAACTCACAATCTCTCGGGATGCACTGGTAAAATATTGGTTAAACTATCTCTCTCTCAATATTTTCTCTCTGATCTGACTCGATCTCACCTATGATCAAACGTATGAGAAGAAATAGGGTGGCTATGAGAAGAAATAGAGTTACATTAAAACTCAAATAAGGACACGTAGTAGCAGACTTGGAAACTGACTCGAAAAAGATCAAACGTATGAGTCATGGAAGTCACAAGCGCGGGTGGCGTCTTCTGGTGCTGCTGGTGTTTGTCAAGTGTGGGTAGCATCTCCTTTGAGATGGCTACTGACCCTGGCGCTGGTGGCGTCTTTTGGCGCTGCTAGTGCCTCATAGGATGAAATTCAAAGTGTGCTCAGCCATTGTCATGCCACTACTTGTGGTGGTCATTTTAGCACCGGCAAGACCGTTGCGAAGGTGCTCCAAGCCGGGTTCTATTGGCCTACACTCTCCAAGGATGTGAGAAGTTTTGTGCTCTCATGTGACAAGTGCCAAAGAACCGGGAGTATTTCCAAGAGGAATGAGATGCCCCAACATTACATTTTAGAGGTGGAACTCTTTGATGTGTGGGGGATAGACTTCATGGGTCCCTTCCCTCCTTCTCACAACAACCTCTACATCTTGGTGGCGGTCGATTATGTTTCGAAGTGGGTTGAGGCAATTGCAACACCCACCAATGACTCCAAGGTGGTGATTAAGTTCCTCAAGAAGATCTTTGCAAGATTTGGAACTCCCAGGGCCTTATTGAGTGACAATGGCACTCATTTTTGCAATCGGCCTCTTGTTGCTCTTCTAGCCAAGTATGGGGTGACACATCGAGTTGCTACACCATATCATCCCCAAACTAGTGGCCAAGTGGAGCTTTCTAATCGGGAAATCAAGAGCATTTTGGAGAAGACGGTCAACCGTTCAAGGAAGGATTGGTCTCTTAAGCTAGATGATGCATTGTGGGCTTACCGGACCGCATACAAGACCCCACAGGGACTTTTCCTTTCAACGCACTGAACTAGTCTCCTGGTTGATCGCTAATTCGATCCGTTTTTAGTTTGAAATAACTAATTCTAAAACTAATCACAATCAAGAACTAAACGAAAGGGTATTCACACAAACTTTTCGAATTTAATCAGGGGAAAAAGGCGTTCAGGGGATGAAAGCTAAGTCAAATAACGAATCAACGATGTGGATTGAACTCTCATTTCATTAATTTGCACAATCAAGGTTCGATAATCGCATAGAGTACTTCGCAATGAGATTTTGCCACTAGAGCGAATTGCCAAGACTAACCAAGCACCTACTTTCGTGGTTATTTCGATTTAGTCAAGGTTAAAGATCAAATTATCTCAAGAACTCTAGTTAAAACTTCTATGTCTAGATAATTTTAACTAGTTTAATCTAGGATTTCGGGTAATCAAACTTCTCCTTTCGGTACTTCATTCAACAACCTATTAACATGCAATTGGTGATCAAGCAAAAGCAATACCAATTTAATTCAAAGACCAAATAGATTGAAACAAACTAAATTCATGATTATTCAATCCAACAAAGTCAATTCATCAAGAAACTTCAAAGGTTCATCCCCTAAACTAAAAGAACTACTCACAATTCATGTTTAAAACTACAAAGCAATTGAAATCTAGTCTAGAAAGCATATGGAAATCTATGAGAGATTGAGAAATAAACCCAAGTGAAGAACAAACTTGCTAGGAATCAACAATGGAGGACTTTTGCTCCTCCACTTCAAAGTATGCTCAAATTGCTCTTCGGTCTTCAATCTTCTCTCAATCTTCAATGATGGAATGGAATATGGATGATGAATGAGATGATTAGGGAATGAAAATGGATGATGATGGATCATTGCATCGGCCGAAAATCAGCATAATATAGGCAAACATCACTTCAAAACCGCCGAAAATGAAAAGACAGGAGAGCGGACGTGCCGTAGTACGATCGCGGTGCCTATGTGACACGGACCGTGCTCCCTGTGACACGGATCGTGTCAGCTTCCATGTTGATTTTTCTCGCTCTCTGGCCATAGACACGACCCGTGCTCTTCCTAGGGGCACCCGTGTCACTGCTTTCTCGAGCCTAGGAGTACTTTGGGCCATTGTTTGGGCCTTGGATGATCCAACACCTCACTTCTTGGTCCTTTAAGCTCATAACTTGGATCTACACTTGCTTTTTGGGCTCGGTTTACATCGATTCTTCACAAATTCCCTACAAAACTCACCAAACTCCAAACCAAGTGTAATATGGGAAATTCGGGTATAAAATAACACAATCAAATCAAATATTTCCCAAATTCCAATCAAAACAACCAAGTATTCATATATACAAGAAGCACTTATCAAAATCCCCCATGCTTAGTCCTTGCTTGTCCCTAAGCAAGTCCAAACTCAAAAGAAAAGGCAAAGAAAGAAAATAAAAGAAAGTGAAAGAAACCGGGACAAAAAGACTCAAAGAACTCAAAGCAAAAGTAAAAAGACTCAAAACTAAAAGTAATAAAACGAAAATCTTATTTAATTACAACTCCTAAGGATGGCAATGATAGAACATTCAATCAACCCAATCTAATCTAAAGTATAGCCCGCGAGTGAAAAGGAAGCCAATTTACACAAGTAAATGAAGACAAATTATTCAAGAATGGTACTCATCAAGTTCAACCAGTCACCCTAAATCACTGAATGAGATAAGAAGGCACATGTTAAGCATGAAACTAGGTATGAATGAAGAGCAAACTCACTTTCTGGGAATGTGGAAACACTCCTCTCATGTGTTTAAATATATAAAAAATCATTGAAAGTTCGCTCAAACACTCAAACCAAAGTCACAACCAACCACGTATTTGCTAAGAATCTCAACTCTCCACCGCAATTTGCAAAGCAACAATGACAATCAAGAGGACTTTCAAGGGTTGTAACGGGGCTAGGGTTAAGGGTAAGGAGTGGATAATATTTGGGAATTGTGGAGCTAAAAGCCAAAGCTTGAAATTATTCCACACCAATTCGACATACATACACTCTCACCACTTAAAATCAATCCAAATCAACCCCACAAACAATTGGAAACTTGCCTCAAAACAAAAGAAACACAATGTCAAACACTTTATTCTCTTTTTCTTCTTTTTTTTCCGGAATTCTCCGATTTTTTTCTTTTTCGCTTTTTTTTTCCTGTTTTTTTCTTCTGATTTTTTTTTTCTTTTTTCCTTTCTTTCTTCTTGAATGAAACATACACATAAACAAACAAACTCATACATATATACAACTCACTAGGCAAGTTCCAACTCTACCCAACAACTTCAATGTACATAATTTTGGGGAATGAAATCAACATTTACAACTCAAACCAATCCCCATTACAAACCAAACCACCAAAGTAATCATAATCAACCCAACTTCATACTCAACACATTTCAAGCAATGGCTTAAGGGTAGGAAATATATAATCGGCCAAGGCTCATAATATGGGTTCAAGAAAAGAAAAAGTCAAGGCAAGAAAGGGCTAACTAAGGATATTCTGATGTAAACGGGTGGTCAAGGTCATGGGTTCAAATCCTAATGCCTCTATCATCTTGTCAATGTACAACGCATAGCAATTTCAAGGAGATGCAAAGCAAATGAAGGAGGATGCCACAATGGTGAGTCACTCATGGAAATTAGACTAATAAAAATGATTACTCTTTTCTTTTAGGCTTATGTGGACTCACGGGTAGCGCTCAACAATCATTACCTAGTTTAAAAAGATATGCATATGCACAACTCACTCTTACAATAGAAACAAAGGCAATCGGTCTTACTATCCTAGCACAATTCTCACAACAATTAGCTTCACAACTCAAGTCAATTCACAGTCTTTCACAAACGGGCTATACAGGATCAAATCAAGTCAAAAGAAAAACTATCACGCCAAATTAATTTTCTGAATTTTTTTCAATTTTTTTTTAAAAACTTTTTACAAGCCTCAAAATGAAAATAAAAAAATAAGAAAACGAAAACGAACTACGAAAAGAGGAAATTAAAACTACAAGCAAATCTAGAAAACAAAGAAGATAAAATCAAAACAAAAGAAAAAGACTCAAAACAAGTTAAAAATCAAAAATAAAAACGACTCAAAACACACATATCCACAAAAAGTTACACAAATCCCCCCATGCTTGAACCGAGCATTGTCCGCAATGCGAAACATCACCCGAGAAACAAAGGAAGAAAACATAAATCTAGAAAAATCAAAAATAAAAAGAAGAAAAATAAGGAAAAATTTTAGAAAATCCTAAAAAGAAATAAAATAAAATAAAATCGAAAAAGCTTGGGTTGCCTCCCAAGAAGCGCTTGTTTAATGTCCTAAGCTAGACAAGGTACCTTTCAACCGGGCGAATAGTCCATAACTCCATAGCCAAGGGCTTTAGGAGCTCCATCTTGTAAAGTACCTTCAAACGTCTTCAAATTAACCCTACAGCTTGGGTCAAACTCATCACCTCCTTCAAAAATGGAGGGATCTCCATCATCAAACCTGAAAATCTCATCCAATGTACCCTTGTTAATAGCATAAGGCACGTTCTTGATGATGTTAGGTGGGGGCAAAATTTCTTTTATCCCCATCCTCGCATCGCCAAGTTCATGGCCTTTATCAATAAATAAACCACAAAGATGTTCAACAAAATTATCATGAAACTTCTCAAGTTTTTCACTCTCCACCACATGCACACAATCATCTTTCTTTTCACAAATCATACCATCAACATTCTTATCCTTCTCGCCAAACACATCAACACCAAAACAAGGGGAAACGCCACGTGGCAAAACATCAAGGAATAAATCAAACTCAAGTTCATGTTCCCCTATCCTAAACTTCATCTTTCCACATTGTACATCTATAACACACCCTACGGTAGCAAGAAAAGGTCTCCCCAAAATGATTTAGGTACGGGAATCTTCGGGCATATCAAGGATGACAAAATCAATCGGCACATAACAATCACCCACCTTAAGGGGAAAGTCCTCCAAAATACCCTTAGGGTACTTGATAGAACGATCCGCCATTTGCAATGACATGGTAGTTGGTCTCAACTCTCCTAGGTTCAACCGTTCATACAAAGAATAGGGCATTAAGCTTACATTGGAACCCACATCACACAAAGCTCGATCAACGGTTAAGCTACCTAGGCCACATGGAATACTAAAGCTTCTCGGGTCCTTAAGCTTAGGAGTAAGCTTGTTAAGAACCACAGAACTACATTCTTCAGTCAAAGCAACTTCCTCAATTTCATCAATTTTCCTCTTTTTAGAGAGGATTTCTTTCAAAAACTTAGCATACAAAGGCATTTGAGATAAAACATCCAAAAACGGCACATTCACATTCAATTGCTTTAACATATTAAAGAACTTGCCGAATTTTGCATCAAATTTAGCCTTAGCATATCTTTGAGGAAAGGGTAACGGTGGTTTGTAAACTCTAGGTGGAGATGAAGGTCGGGTTTCGGTGTTCTCTTTTGAATGCTCACTCTCAAGGTCTTTCTCTCTTTGAAAACCAACAACATTCTCACTAGGCTTCTCAACCTCTTTCTCAACCACTACTCCCCCATGCTTGGTATTTGGCACGTTAGGTCCCTCATATTGTGTCCCACTCCTCAAAACAATGGCATTACATTGTTCCTTAGGGTTAGGTTCGGGCTTTCCGGGAAGCATTCCCGGAGGGGTAGTGGAGGTACCAGCTTGAATGGCAATTTGATTCTCAAGCATTTGAGTGTGGGTGCTCATAAGGTCAACTTTAGTAGCTAAGGCCTTAATCACCTCATCTTGTCTTTGTTGATGCTCAAGTTGCCGTTGTTGATGTTGTTGTTGAGACAACATCAAAGCTTGTATCATGGACTCTAGGTTAGGCTTTTGGGGAGCTTGTGGTGGAGGTGGTTGGGGTTGTAATTGTCCTTGGGGTTGACCCATTTGGTTATTGTTCCGGTAAGAAAAGTTCGGGTGGAACCTAAAACCGGGATTGTAAGTATTGGAAAAAGGGCCAAAGTTTTGCCTATTACCAACATAGTTAACCACTTCGGTCGATTCATTACTAACCAACCCACTAGGACAATTCAAGGTTTCATGCTCATATGATTGACACGACGCACATGGAAGGGGAGGGGGAGCATCCACATTCAACATATCCATCTTCTTAGTCATGGCATCCAACTTAGCATTCAACATAGAAATGGCATCGACTTCATACTTACCTCCCGTCCTCTTGGAACGGGGCTTTGACCACTGGTAACTATTGATTGCCATCTCCTCAATCAAATTTTGGAGTTCCGCCACTGTCTTGGACATGATGTTACATCCTGCCGCCGCCAAGATGTTGGCCCTCAAGTTGTCATCCACCCCGTTGTAGAAGGCTTGTATCGGGACCCATGGTTCTAAACCATGGTGGGGGCATTGACGCAAGAGGTCCTTGAACCTCTCCCACGCTTCATAGAGGGACTCATCCGGCTCTTGGACAAATGTTGAGATTTGATTCCGGAGGCTCGTCAACTTGCTAGGAGGAAAGTACTTCGCCAAGAATAGGCTAGCAAGTTGGTCAAAAGTAGTGATGGCAGAGCTTGATGGAAGAGCGTCCAACCACTCCCAAGCCTTCCCTTCAAGTGAGAAGGGAAACAATCGCAGCTTGATTGCATCGGGCGTTGCACCATTTGCCTTAAAGGTCTCACATGCTTGGTTGAATAGGCGAAGGTGCCGGTTGGGATCTTCATTGGGGAGGCCATGGAATGGGTTGGCCTTCACCAAATTGATGAGTGAACTCCTCAGCTCGAAATCGTCAGAGGCCACTCTTGGAGGATTAATGGCGGAGGGTTGATTTGTGACATTTGGCATCACATAGGAGCCCAGCGTGATTCTAGGTTTCCACCGCTGCCACCACGGACATGGTGTTCTTTCGCTGAGTTCTTCTTGTCTTCTCCGGGCGTGCTCTAACTTTTGCTTCTTTCGCCGGGAGCGAAAGGTTCTTTCGATTTCAGGATCAAGCTCAAAGAGTGGAGCTTTTTGCATGCACGTAGAGTAAAACTCGCAAGACAAAAACAAAAACACCAAGGAAAATCAAAACAGAAAATAAATGACTTAGGCAACCTTAGGGTATTCGTTCAGTGGCTGGCTAGGGACAAAGTCCCCGGCAACGGCGCCAAAAACTTGATAGGCCGCAAGCGCACGGGTGTACGTGTAGCAAATATCAAGGTCGATCCCACAGGGACTTTTCCTTTCAACGCACTGAACTAGTCTCCTGGTTGATCGCTAAGTCGATCCGTTTTTAGTTTGAAATAACTAATTCTAAAACTAATCACAATCAAGAACTAAACGAAAGGGTATTCACACAAACTTTTCGAATTTAATCAGGGGAAAAAGGCGTTCAGGGGATGAAAGCTAAGTCAAATAACGAATCAACGATGTGGATTGAACTCTCATTTCATTAATTTGCACAATCAAGGTTCGATAATCGCATAGAGTACTTCGCAATGAGATTTTGCCACTAGAGCGAATTGCCAAGACTAACCAAGCACCTACTTTCGTGGTTATTTCGATTTAGTCAAGGTTAAAGATCAAATTATCTCAAGAACCCTAGTTAAAACTTCTATGTCTAGATAATTTTAACTAGTTTAATCTAGGTTTTCGGGTAATCAAACTTCTCCTTTCGGTACTTCATTCAACAACCTATTAACATGCAATTGGTGATCAAGCAAAAGCAATACCAATTCAATTCAAAGACCAAATAGATTGAAACAAACTAAATTCATGATTATTCAATCCAACAAAGTCAATTCATCAAGAAACTTCAAAGGTTTCATCCCCTGAACGCCTTTTTCCCCTGATTAAATTCGAAAAGTTTGTGTGAATACCCTTTCGTTTAGTTCTTGATTGTGATTAGTTTTAGAATTAGTTATTTCAAACTAAAAACGGATCGACTTAGCGATCAACCAGGAGACTAGTTCAGTGCGTTGAAAGGAAAAGTCCCTGTGGGATCGACCTTGATATTTGCTACACATACACCCGTGCGCTTGCGGCCATCGTTTGGGCCTTGGGCGATCCAACACCTCACTTCTTGGTCCTTTAAGCTCATAACTTGGATCTACACTTGCTTTTTGGGCTCGGTTTACATCGATTCTTCACAAATCCCCTACAAAACTCACCAAACTCCAAACCAAGTGTAATATGGGAAATTCGGGTATAAAATAACACAATCAAATCAAATATTACCCAAATTCCAATCAAAACAACCAAGTATTCATATATACAAGAAGCACTTATCAAAATCCCCCATGCTTAGTCCTTGCTTGTCCCTAAGCAAGTCCAAACTCAAAAGAAAAGGCAAAGAAAGAAGGTGAAAGAAAATAAAAGAAAACGGTACAAAAAGACTCAAGAACTCAAAGCAAAGTAAAAATAACAAAAACGAAAGTTTTTTTTTTTTTATTACAACTCCTAAGGATGGCAAAGATAGAACGTTCAATCAACCCAATCTAATCTAAAGTACAGCCCGAGGGTGAAAAAGAAGCCAACTTACACAAGTAAATGAAGACAAATTATTCAAGAATGGTACTCATCAAGTTCAACCAATCACCCTTAATCACTGAATGAGATAAGAAGGCACATGTTAAGCATGAAACTAGGTAAGAATGAAGAGCAAACTCACTTTCTGGGAATGTGGAAACACTTCTCTCATGTGTTTAAATACGAAAAATCATTGAAAGTTCGCTCAAATACTCAAACCAAAATCACAACCAACCACGTACTTGCTAAGAATCTCAACTCTCCATCGCAATTTGCAAAGCAACAATGACAATCAAGAGGACTTTCAAGGGTTGTAACGGGGCTAAGGTTAAGGGTAAGGAGTGGAAAATATTTGGGGAATTGTGGAGCTAAAAGCCAAAGCTTGAAATTATGTCGCACCAATTCAACATACATACACTCTCACCACTTAAAATCAATCCAAATCAACCCCACAAACAATTGGAAACTTGCCTCAATACAAAAGAAACACAATATCAAACACTTTATTCTCTTTTTTTCTTCTTTTTTTCCGGAATTCTCCGATTTTTTTCTTTTCCGCTTTTTTCACTCTTTTCTATAGTTCTGCTTTTTCTTTTTTTTCTTTTTCTTTTTTCTTACTTTTTGAATGAAACATACACACTTATAAACAACACACACTAGGCAAGCTACCAATTCCAACCAACAACCTCAATGCATATAATTGGGGAATCAAATCAATATTTACAACTCAACCTACTCCCCATCACAAACCAAACCACCAAAGTAACCACAATCAACCCAACTTCATACTCAACTCATTTCAAGCAATGACTTAAGGGTAGGAAATATATAATTGGCCAAGGCTCATAATATGGGTTCAAGAAAAGAAAAATCAAGGCAAGAAAGGGCTAACTAAGGATATTATGATGTAAACGGGTGGTCAAGGCTTGCGGGTTCAAATCCTAATGCCTCTATCATCTTGTCAATGTACAACGCATAGCAATTTCAAGGAGATGCAAAGCAAATGAAGGAGGATGCAACAATGGTGAGTCACTCATGGAAATTAGACTAATAAAAATGATTAGTCTTTTCTTTTAGGCTTATGTGAACTCACGGGTAGCGCTCAACAATCATTACCTAGTTTAAAAAGATATGCATATGCACAACTCACTCTTACAATAGAAACAAAGGCAATTGATCTTACTATCCTTGCACAATTCTCACAACAATTAGCTTCACAACTCATGTCAATTCACAGTCTTTCACAAACGGGCTATACAAGATCAAATCAAGTCAAAAGAAAACTATCACGCCAAATCCTATATCAAACAGTCTTTTTACTTTTTTTTCTTTTTTTTCAATTTTTTGTTCTTTTTTTTTTCAATAACCTTTTACAAGACTCAAAATGAAAATAAGAAAATGAAAATAACCTACAAAAAGAAAAAAATTAAAAACTACAAGAAAATCTAGAAACTCAAAAGAAAAGAAAAACAAAAGAAAAAGACTCAAAACAAGTTAAAAATCAAAAATAAAAAAAAAGGACTCAAAACACACATATCCACAAAAAGTTACACAAATCCCCCCATGCTTGAACCGAGCATTGTCCGCAATGCGAAACATCACCCGAGAAGCAAAGGAAGAAAGCACAAAAAGGTCACAAAGAGGGAATCAAGGAGGTGGAGGAGGGGGTGGGTTGCATGTATGGTTAAGCTGCCAATCACGAACGGATCGCATCAAGGCAAGCATCTCATCTTGACTGCGCTCAATCCTACCCTGAGGCTCTCGAAGGGCTTGAAACTCAAGCTCACAATAAATTTGGAGGTCGTTTAGCCTCTCTTCAAGGGTAGGCTCACCATCACCCTCATCACTTTGCGCATCACTGCTACTGTCACCACTCTCTCCATCCTCGCGGATGGCTAGTGGAGCCTCGAAATCGGGCTGGTTTGGATCCATGGGAGGGAGAAAGAGGATGTTAGGGATATGTTGGATGGACACATGATCATGGGGAAGCCGCATCTTCTCATTGTTAGGGTACCGCCACAAAACAGCAGCCCCATCCAATGTACACATTTTCATAGAACAGAAGGTCTTAGCATCCAGAAACAAAGGTCCACCAACTAAATCTCGCTGGCGGCAGGTCCCAACCAAAATGTCTTGCTAATACGCTTAGAGACCCCATAACAATATCCCCTTCCCAGCTAGCATGTCGCTCTAAGTGAAGAGCAAAGAGGCGTGAGGTTAACATCAGGCTGGGCATAATACATCCCCCATATCACAAAAAATTCAGCTTTAGATGCAACATTCATGCTATCACCACGCCCAAACATACCACAGAATAGAATCCGCTGAACTACCCGAAAAGTCGGATTGCGGATGGCAGTACATTTAGACTTGCGAGGGTTATAATCCGGCCTAGTAGTAAGGAACTGCCAAAAGGCTTTGGGGTTCCAAACATCATCATCGGGCATCTCTCGCCTCCCATGATCAGTTATGACAGGCAGCTGAAAAATCTCAGCAAATTCAGGCAAAGTGAGGGAATGGGTCTCCTCATCGATGTTAAAGCTAATCAAACCCTCCCTAGTGGTCAAATCTACTTCGAAGGTGCTAAGCACCTCCAAGGTCAGATTGCGAAAGGTAGGTTCTCTCATCCGGGAAAAACGCAACAAGCCACATCGATTTAATAACCATTCAACATCAGTTAACATACCAGTCGCAGCCAAGAAGGGTTCATGCATAAATCTAGTTGCTACGACCTTCCTCTTGCTCAAGGCAAGGTAACGGTCATACATTTCACCTTCAAGGTTGAATGGATTGTTACCTCGATTGGGTCGTGACGAGCGCGCACCTTTATCCTTCCCTTTGCCTCCATCAGCCTTCCGCCTCTTAGAAGACGGCTCCTCTTGGACTGGACCTTTACCCCTAGCCATCCTTCGATAACAAAGGGGTACACATTGTTAGTTATTTACAAAAGTGCAAAAGACTCAAATTGGATGGAGTTAGTTTGTACGAACCATCATTAACTCAAAAACGAAACAAAGAAACACGAAACGTAGACTCCTAAGACAAAGATCGAACAAAGAGGTAGGCTAAAACAATATGTACATCCTAGCAAACCAAACTCAAAAATCAACACTACTGAAAAACACTACTATGGTGGTGAACTAACTATATACAAATCACTACCATGACTAAACTAAGCTAAAACTAAAGCAAGAAACAAGTGAACTATACACAATGGCTAAATTACTACCACCAAAACTCAATGTATATTCATCCAACCAAGTATACATACTAATTCTTGAGACCAACCACACCAAATTCACAACCAAACCAAACCCAAAGCATTCAAATTAGTCTCCAATCATTGCAACCAAAACTAAGTTGAACAATTCACACCAAAATAGCAATAGGGTTCGAATTTACCTAAGTAATTGAATTGGGCATCAACGAAATCAAATCAAACCAATTAAGCACAAGAAACCCTAAATTCAAAAACCAAAACTAAGTATCTCAAAAATCAGCAAATTAAGCAAAGAAAACTAAAATTAAACAAGAATCATACCTTTTTACAAGAGAAATTGAGAATAAAGATGAGAGTGTGGAGTGTTTAGGGTTTGGGGAGAAAAAGGGTTGTGGGTGCGTTGTGTGGTGTGCTGTGTGGCGCTGAGGCGAGTGTGGTTGGGCGAGCGAGAGAAGGGTTGGGCGAGAGAGAGAGTGCGAGTGACGACTGGGAAGGGAGATGGGCGAGAGAAGTGTGGCGTGCGAGTGAGCGAACGAGCGTTGCGGTGAGTGCTGTGCGTTGTGGCGAGAAGCTGGGCGAGCAAGAAAGGCACGGACCGAAACGAAAGGAAGAAAAGCAGCTGAGCCCCTCTTTTTTGTTTTTTTTAGGGTTTCGATGAGGACACGGACCGTGCCACCCTAGGCACGGACCGTGCCTCACTCAGCTGATGAAGTGCTGAGATTCTGGAGGGGCGCACGGACCGTGCCGAAGCAGGCACTACCCGTGCCCCTTTCTTTCACCTTGCAAAGTCTTGAGTTCGAATCCCACAACTCTCCCAACTCTCAATTATGCATTTTTTTTCTTGAATTTCTCTCATTTTTCAATCCATCCTTCTCCACACAAATTCTTTTCACTCATTTATTTTTCAACTCTCGCACTTTTATTTTTCCACTCATTCTCAATCTCTTTTTATTACGTTTTTTCTTTTCTTCTTTTCTCTCTTTATTTTTTTTCTCATTCTCCTACAACTAATACCTCAAAAAGGCAAAAATAAAATAGAAACTCTAGAAAAATCCTAGAAAAATAAAATTAAAAAGAAAGAAATGTCTAATAATCCTAGAAAAATCAAAATAAATTAAAGAAAAAAATCCTAAAAGTTCTAGAAAAATAGAATGAAATCTAGAAAAATCAAAATAAAAAGAAGAAAAATAAGGAAAAAGTTTTAGAAAATCCTAAAAAATGAAAATAAAATCTAAAAAAAAAAAACTTGGGTTCCCTCCCAAGAAGCGCTTATTTAACGTCCTAAGCTTGACCAAGTACCTCTCAAACCGCACCGGGAGCGGTGAGGTTGAAATGTTGGCGATCTTCAAGAGGTTGACCAACCAAGTAGGGCTTAAGTCTATGCCCATTGACCGTGAATGGCTCGGAATCGTCCCCACAAATCTCAATCGCACCATGGGGAAAAACCTTCAAAACCCGGAAGGGACCCGACCATCGGGACTTAAGCTTGCCCGGAAAGAATTTCAACCTTGAGTTGAACAACAACACTTGGTCTCCTTCTTCAAATCTCTTCTTGAAAATATGCTTGTCATGCCATCTCTTAGTCCTTTCCTTGTACAACTTGGTACTATCATAAGCCTCCAACCTCAATTCATCAAGTTCTTGAAGTTGTAACATCCTCTTTTCTCCAACCTTAGCAAGATCGAAGTTAAGAGTTTGAACGGCCCAAAAAGCTTTGTGTTCCAACTCAACCGGCAAATGACATGCTTTTCCATAAACTAACCGGTACGGAGTGGTTCCCAATGGGGTCTTGTATGCGGTCCGGTAAGCCCACAATGCATCATCTAGCTTAAGAGACCAATCCTTCCTTGAACGGTTGACCGTCTTCTCCAAAATGCTCTTGATTTCCCGATTAGAAAGCTCCACTTGGCCACTAGTTTGGGGATGATATGGTGTAGCAACTCGATGTGTCACCCCATACTTGGCTAGAAGAGCATCAAGAGGCCGATTGCAAAAATGAGTGCCATTGTCACTCAATAAGGCCCTGGGAGTTCCAAATCTTGCAAAGATCTTCTTGAGGAACTTAATCACCACCTTGGAGTCATTGGTGGGTGTTGCAATTGCCTCAACCCACTTCGAAACATAATTGACCGCCACCAAGATGTAGAGGTTGTTGTGAGAAGGAGGGAAGGGACCCATGAAGTCTATCCCCCACACATCAAAGAGTTCCACCTCTAAAATGTAATGTTGGGGCATCTCATTCCTCTTGGAAATACTCCCGGTTCTTTGGCACTTGTCACATGAGAGCACAAAACTTCTCACATCCTTGGAGAGTGTAGGCCAATAGAACCCGGCTTGGAGCACCTTCGCAACGGTCTTGTCGGTGCTAAAATGACCACCACAAGTAGTGGCATGACAATGGCTGAGCACACTTTGAATTTCATCCTCCGGCAAGCATCTTCTATACACTCCATCCCCACAAAGCTTGTAAAGTAGAGGCTCCTCCCAAACATATCTCCTCAACTCGGAAAGAAACCTAAGGATGTGACTTCTATTGTAAGAGTGAGTTGTGCATATGCATATCTTTTTAAACTAGGTAATGATTGTTGAGCGCTACCCGTGAGTCCACATAAGCCTAAAAGAAAAGACTAATCATTTTTATTAGTCTAATTTCCATGAGTGACTCACCATTGTTGCATCCTCCTTCATTTGCTTTGCATCTCCTTGAAATTGCTATGCGTTGTACATTGACAAGATGATAGAGGCATTAGGATTTGAACCATGAGCCTTGACCACCCGTTTACATCAGAATATCCTTAGTTAGCCCTTTCTTGCCTTGACTTTTTCTTTTCTTGAACCCACATTATGAGCCTTGGCCGATTATATATTTCCTACCCTTAAGCCATTGCTTGAAATGTGTTGAGTATGAAGTTGGGTTGATTGTGGTTACTTTGGTGGTTTGGTTTGTGATGGGGATTGGGTTGAGTTGTAAATGTTGATTTCATTCCCCAAAATTATGTACATTGAAGTTGTTGGTTGGAATTGGTAGCTTGCCCAGTGTGTGTTGTTTATAAGTGTGTATGTTTCATTCAAGAAACAGAAAAAAAAAAAGAAAAGAAAAGAAAAAAATCGAAGAATTCCGGAAAAAAGAAAAAAAAGAGAATAAAGTGTTTGACATTGTGTTTCTTTTGTTTTGAGGCAAGTTTCCAATTGTTTGTGGGGTTGATTTGGATTGATTTTAAGTGGTAAGAGTGTATGTATGAATTGGTGCGACATAATTTCAAGCTTTGGCTTTTAGCTCCACAATTCCCAAATATTTTCCACTCCTTACCCTTAACCTTAGCCCCGTTACAACCCTTGAAAGTCCTCTTGATTGTCATTGTTGCTTTGCAAATTGCGGTGGAGAGTTGAGATTCTTAGCAAGTACGTGGTTGGTTGTGACTTTGGTTTGAGTGTTTGAGCGAACTTTCAATGATTTTTATATTTAAACACATGAGAGGAGTGTTTCCACATTCCCAGAAAGTGAGTTTGCTCTTCTTCCATACCTAGTTTCATGCTTAACATGTGCCTTCTTATCTCATTCGGTGATTAAGGGTGATCGGTTGAACTTGATGAGTACCATTCTTGAGTAATTTGTCTTCATTTACTTGTGTAATTTGGCTTCTTTTTCATTCTCGGGCTATACTTTAGATTAGATTGGGTTGATTGAATGTTCTATCATTGCCATCCTTAGGAGTTGTAATTAAATAAAAATTTTCGTTTTTGTTCTTTTTACTTTTTAGTCTTTTTGTTTTTGCTTTGAGTTCTTTGAGTCTTTTTGTCCCGGTTTCTTTCACTTTCTTTTATTTTCTTTCTTTGCCTTTTCTTTTGAGTTTGGACTTGTTTAGGGACAAGCAAGGAGGGGGATTTTGATAAGTGCTTCTTGTATATATGAATACTTGGTTGTTTTGATTGGAATTTGGGAAATATTTGATTTGATTGTGTTATTTTATACCCGAATTTCCCATATTACACTTGGTTTGGAGTTTGGTGAGTTTTGTAGGGAATTTGTGAAGAATCGATGTAAACCGAGCCCAAAAAGCAAGTGTAGATCCAAGTTATGAGCTTAAAGGACCAAGAAGTGAGGTGTTGGATCATCCAAGGCCCAAACAATGGCCCAAATTACCCCTAGGCTCGAGAAAGCAGTGACACGGGTGCGCCCAGGAAGAGCACGGGTCGTGTCTATGGCCAGAGAGCGAGAAAAATCAACAAGGAAGCTGACACGGTCCGTGTCACAGGGAGCACGGTCCGTGTCACATGGGGCACGGTCCGTGCCTACCCTGGCACGGTCCGTGTCTCTCCTGTCTTTTCATTTTCGGCGGTTTTGAGTTGATATTTGCCTATATTATGCTGATTTTCGGCCGAGTAGAAGAAGAATCATCATCCGCCATCATCCATTTCATGCCCTAATCATATCATTCATCATCCATATTCCATCCACCATTGAAGATTGAGAGAAGATTGAAGATCGAAGAGCATCTTGAATACATTTTGAAGTGGAGGAGCAAAAGTTCTCCACAGTTGATTCCTAGCAAGTTTGTTCTTCACTTGGGTTTATTTCTCAATCTCTCATAGATTTTCATATGCTTTCTAGGATAGATTTCAATTGCTTTGTAGTTTTAAACATGAGTTGTGAGTAGTTCTTTTAGTTTAGGGGATGAACCTTTGAAGTTGCTTGATGAATTAACTTTGTTGGATTGAATTATCATGAATTTAGTTTGTTTCAATCAATTTGGTCTTTGAGTTGAATTGTTATTGCTTTTGTTTGATCACCAATTGCATGTTAATAGGTAGTTGGATGAAGTACCGAAAGGAGAAGTTTGATTAACCGAAATCCTAGATTAAACTAGTTAAAACTATCTAGACATAGAAGCTTTAACTAGGGTTCTTGAGATAATTAGATCTTTAACCTTGACTAAATCGAAATAACCACGAAAGTAGGTGCTTGGTTAGTCTGGACAATTCGCTCTAGTGGCAAAATCTCATTGCGAAGTATTCTATGCGATTATCGAACCTTGATTGTGCAAGTTAATGAAATGAAAGTTCAATCCACATCGTTGATTCGTTATTTGACTTAGGTTTCATCCCCTGAACGCTTTTCTCATATTGATTAATCCAAGTAAATTGTGTGAATATTCGTTTCTTTAGACCTTGCTTGTGATTAGAGCTAGATTTAGTTGATTCAAAACAAAAACCGGATCGACTTAGCGATCAACTAGGAGGCTAGTTCAGTGCGTTGAAAGGAAAAGTCCCTGTGGGATCGACCTTGATATTTGCTACACGTACACCCGTGCGCTTGCGGCCTATCAAGGCCCAGGTAGCGCCTATCCATATGTCGCCGATTTTTCTCTTCTTCCTGGTTTTAGACCCCATCGAGGATCCATTGGGCCACACAAAACCCAACATAGTCAATACATGAAAACATATTCCCTCCATCCCTTTTTATTTGTCATTTAAGGTGATTTGGGAGAAATCAAGATAACCACCAAAATTAGAGAGTAATTTTATAAAATTACTTAAATTGGTAAACATTAAGATGGATGACGCTCCTTTGAGTCTTGTTTCTCCTCTTCATCACTTAGATTGGAAATTACTATAGTCATAACATTTGAAATATACATTGCCTTTCCACCTATTAGGAGGTTCTGCATCAACTTCCTTATCAAAAGGGTCATTTAATAAGGGAATAGTTCCACTCTTGCTAGATTGGCTCTTACAAAAGGTTTAAACTTTTTTAAGAGGAGTATTGTATGCTCAAATATCTTTAACTTGCTTCTCAATCTTCACAACAAAAGTACACATATCACAAAATGGAAAACATAGATAAAGGGTTGCCCTGTTTGAGATGTGAAGAGCTAGGCACTTGATAAACCTAACAATTATGGGTTTCACCTTATTTAAAGTTGTTTACACTCCTTAATGTAACCTCTTGAACCTTAAGAGAGACTTTGCAACAGTAGACACTTTGAGGAGCAATTTTTGTTTATAGGAGGAAGGAAGCGACATCATCTCTATATACTTTTTCAGCTTCATCCAAAACTTAATCTTGTCTTTATTGTCCTTTACTCGGCTCTTCTTTAATTTTTCATCCCATAATGATCCATAACCTCTTCTCCACCCATAATGATCAATCTTCTTTAAGTATAGACAACTTGAAGCACTTCCTGTCATCATAGTCCTTAACTTCAAATATTTTCTCCATTGATTCCACCCATTTAAAGGAAAGTTCTAGGGTTGAGTTGTCATCAAACGCTAGTGCCACTACATTAAGGTCCTTTAAATCATCCCTATGAGGTCTCCTATGTCACTCTCTGTAGACACTTGGTTTTGTACCGACAAATTCCAATCAAAGGAATCGAACCTAAAACAGGCCACCAAGACCCACGAGCCTTGGCCACCAAGACCCACGAGCCTTGGCCACCACCAAGAATCGACCCCAAGACCCAGAAGAACTCAAAAGTCATTGGGCCTTCATAAATCAAAAGCTATCGGGCCAACCCACTACAAAGAAATTTCATTTTCCCCACTTTCCACATACATGTGCCTACCATTTCAAATCCCATTTTTTCCACAAGTCTCATTGGCCCTATTTCTTTTGATGAGAAATACACATCATAGGCTTTCTGACACCTTTTGAATCGCCTAAATCGAAGTCTGGATGAAGAAATTACGGCCGTTTGAAGTTGGCTTAGCAAAATAGCAAGGCCGCAATTTTCAGGCCCATAGAAAAAGGAAGGTCGCGCGGCCTTCCTCTTGATCTCGGCTCGTTTTCGGATTGCCACGCTGGCTATCCGTGCGCAGTAAAATCGATGGTCGCGCGACCTTGCTCTGGAATTCGGATTTTGGCGCCATTCTTTTCCCTCTAGTCAACTGTGATCCCATGATCACAACACTTTGACTGATTGACTTTTGCTCCAAGCAAGGTCGTGCTGCCTTCTTATTTGCATGGAGGGCATGATCTTTGGATCATGCCTCGCCTCCTTCCATCTTCATCAACCTCTTCTCCACCTATAAATACCCCCCTCATCTTCATTCATTTCATCAACAATCATCATTCACACTTCTCAACTCTCTACCATCACCCAACCTCTCTATTCTCCCCATCAACTATTATCATACATCCCCTCTCAAACTACCATCACTACCATCACCATACCTTCAACCACTTTCAAGCATTCATAGAACTCCGAGCCCAAGTATTCATCCCAAGGGGGTCCATCTTGAAATATTAAAGTGAGGTTTGTGCTTCCGTATATTTGTATTTCCATTATGTAATTCATTCTAAAGTTATCTTTCTTGTACATCATTTTGTAAAAACCTTCATATTTTAATCTTGCATGTTCGAAATATTAATTTCGTGAAATTCATTAAAGTTCTCTCCGCTCAATTTTGTTTCAAGTTCGATTTTAGTAGAATCTATTTTTTAAACAGGCGGATTCGAGAATTATTTAATTCTCGAATTCGTAACCTTGCCCCCGGATTCGGAATTCGGGTTTATAGACCGGAGTCATTTTTCATTTATTTTAGGTTTTTCGATTTCCTTAAATCGATTGGCGACTCTTCCTTTATAACCTTTTTTATTATCTAACACGCACGATTATTACATTAAAAGAATTTATAAAAATGATTTTCGTACACTCATATTCTGACCTAGAGCCAGTTTAAGAGAAAATGCCGAAGAAATTATCAAAGGCCACGCGGCCTTTGAATATTTCTAAGTATTTTCTCTTGGGCCAAGGGAACACAGGCCCAACAATGGCTCTGTCACAGGTCGTGCGACCAGTGACGGGCCCTGTTGGCCCATGTGCTTTCTTCTTGGCCCGGGTTAGAATCGGAATGTGTATTAGATCATTTGTAAATTAATTTAATGTAATTTCAAACGTGTAAATAATAAAAATAGGTTTTCAAATGAATAAAAGCCCCTCTCGAAAACGATTTTCATAAAATACAAATATGCTTATTTAAGGATTAGGTAACCTTAGTCGACTCCCGATCATTAAGTAGCATACTCAAAACTATTCTTCGGGACTGGAATTTTTCGAGGTCCTACACTCTCTTGGCATTCCATCATCATTGTGGGAAGAATAAGCTATATATTCAGTATCACCATAGAAGTAACTTGGACATCTCTTGTAGAAGAGTAAGAATCTTATTTCCTCAAAATCTTGTGACACAACTCAGCCACTTTTTGTTGAAGTTATGGTATAATTTGTGCTAGTAGCAACGTCGAGTTAGGATTATTACTAGGAAACATGTTGTAGGGCTAGGAAAGGGTTTATAGGGAATAAGAAGGGTAAAAATAGACCTGGGCACCTAGAAAATTGGTTGTTCAGGTCGAGTGTGAGTGGGTTAAATTCGGGTCAAGTGACTTTCAAGTTGATGCCCTTTAAGTTAGCTCGGGTTCAGGCTTGGTCAACTTTTGGTGAAAAGCATCTAAGTATTTATGGGCCGGGTTGGGTCAAGTTCAGGTGAAGGTCATTTAGGTTAGGTCGGGCCAGGTTGGGTTAAATTAAGGTGGGGTTGTCTAGGTTATGATTTCCAGTTAGTTTTGGATAAGGTGTATGTTAAGTCAGGTTGAGTTTAGGTCAAGTAAATTTGGGTCGGGTTATATATGTGTTGGGTTACATTCAGGCCAGGTTGGATTCATGTCGGGTTTCATTCGGGTCGATTGAATGCCAATTAATGATTTCAATACGTCGAATACCTATAGGAATTTTTAAAAAGTTGACTTAAAACTAGCTCAAATGTTCAATTATTAAACAATGAATTGAAAGTTGAATCAAAAGTACAAAATAAAAAGTTCAGAATTTAGAAGTTATATAATGTTGTAACTTGTAAGTCATATAATATGAGATTATATAATTTATATTGCATAAATGAATCAGTATCAACTCCTCATTAGTCTTTAATCATCACTCATTACCCATTAGTTATTGATATGATTATTTTGGGTATGAGTCCAATTTGATTGGTTGTTTTAGGTTTGGGTTCAAATTGGGGTTAGGTTATTCTAGGTTCGGATTCATATTAAGTTGAGCTATTTGGGTTCGGATCTAATTTGGGTTGGGTCATTTCGGATTTAGGTTATTCAAGTTCGTGTTCAATTTGGGTTGGTTACTTTTGCAACAAGTTAGTTTGAGTCGATTGAGCTATCAAGTTGGGTTTGGGCCACTCGGGTCGGGTCAGGTTTGGGTTTGGTTGGATGAAGTTCACATTGGAGTCAAATTTGGGTCAATTAAATTCAGGTTTAGGTTATTTGGGTCAGGTCAATCGGGTTGGGTCAATTTTTTTAGGTCTAGGTTGAAAGAGGGGCATAGGAAAGACAAGGGCAGCCATGTGAATCAATTAGAGAAAATTAAGAAAAAAATGAACATGTCTCATTAAAAATAAGGGGGCATTTCTAAGGCTTAAATTTTAGGTTTCTATTTTTCTAAACACAAACATGTCCAAAGAGACACATCCGTTTCAAAATCATGTGGGTAATTTGCAAAATTTGATTAGGTAAATTTCAGATGATTTTTCTAGGGATCTTTTTGTATGGCTTTTGGTTGTGTTCAAGGTTAGAAAACGATTAAAGGCAAAGGTCCATTCTAGATTAGGGATCAAAAGCAAAAAAGGAATAAAAGGACTGCACGAATTGAGGATGGAATTTTAGGAAAATACATAGGATTCTTGAGGTTAAAGATGAACACTTGTTCAAGCATCAATAGATATTTATGCTTTAATGCCAAGCTGGAC
Organism: Portulaca oleracea; assembly: GCA_029582165.1. Classification (NCBI taxonomy): domain Eukaryota; kingdom Viridiplantae; phylum Streptophyta; class Magnoliopsida; order Caryophyllales; family Portulacaceae; genus Portulaca; species Portulaca oleracea. The sequence goes on from CM055890.1 coordinate 28,347,697, forward strand.
CCGTTGGAACGTCGATGTTCACAAAAAAAAAAAAAAATCAATAATCAATCCACAAAACTTAGATTTCTTACGCCTATATTTTCAAACCAAGAGGATTCTCCTTCGTCTAAGAATAGAGAAAAAAAATGAACAACCGACCAAATTTTAAGCAAATAAATATGTTAATCAACTTGTCGAATACAAAAAGGATATTCTAGCTCACCACTTAAGGCTCCGTTATTTTATACGATGCAGTGCGGTGTGGTAATGGTACAGTGCGGTGGAATTTTAAAAAGTGTGGTGAAGTGTGGTGGGTTGTGGTGTGTGGGGTAGGTGAGGAGAGAGAAAAGTAAGAAGATATTTTGGTAACTATGTGGTAAAGTGTGGTGGAGTATGGTGAAGTGTGGTAGAATATTGAGTAGTGCGTTGTGGTACGGTATCGGCGTACCGCACCGCAAGTTACCGCATAAAAGAACGGAGCCTTAACTAGGATAAAGAGAATAGATATTTGCATAGAGAGGGTTTTTGATACTAATAGTCAATTTCATTCTAATCAACCAAAATTTGAGTTTTACGTACAATAATGTCATGGTCCGTGGGTTTTAAATTATATAGAGTATCCTTAAATCAGAAACAAATGGACCAAGAAGGAAAAATAAAAGTTCCATCAATGAAGTGAAAATTAGTGCCAATATCATCTAAAATCAAAACTCTAGTAAAAGGTCAAAAGATCTAATTAACCCCAAAAAGGTTTGCTTAAAAAAAAAACTAATTAGAGTCCATCTGAAGACCACAAAACAAAGTAAACTTAGGCAATTTGCTTAAAAGATAACTTATTAAAATTTCTGTTAGAGAAAAAAAGGCAAGGTAACAGGGGAAGCGAATAATAAAATGAATTGAGATGACATAAATTACGACAAAATTCAGGAACAAAATAATAAGAGCGATAAAAGAATACAACCACAAGGTTTACGTGGGAAACCGAAGAACTCGGAGAAAAACCCATGGACGGCGACAACCAGAAAACAATCCACTATGAGAAAGGAGGAGTATGTAACGCACCAAAACCTTAATCACACAATTACCCAAACATTACGGTAACATGATTAGCGCAGCGGATAACGGCCTGAGGCGCTACCGCCGTCCCACTAAGGACAAGGCAAAACCAACCAACCAAGCACACCAACAAAGACAACCAGAACCACAACTGAACCACATTCACCGACACGTCCCCATACATAAAGGAGTTTACAAAAGCCACAAATGCTTAACTTTAACAGTACATAAACACACATAGACCCACACGCTTATAGATCCTTATATATCTCCATACACCACTATCACTTGCTTTATAAGTAACCCTGTACGACGCAAAAGTCTACCTTTCACTTTAGAGAGTAAACTACTTCTGAGCGTCCTTTCCCTTTTCTGTGGAGCTCGGACCACCTAAAACAAAACAGTAAAACAACGCAAAAGTGAGTGGGGGAAACACTCAGTACACAAACCTCCAACATTTAAACCGTTTCGAAAAACGGTTTTTCATGCCGGCCTTTAAAACATTTCGAAAACGAGGAAGGGGCAAAATAACTCGTGCTAAACCAATGAAGTCTTTAAACTTTAAGAATTCTATACATATGCCGTGCTTTACTTTGAAAATATAACAATAATAAGACGTGGTATCCCTTACGATCGATGCCGAAGCACCTCACACACGCGCATGCCCAAACCGACCGGGAGTTTGGATTGGGTGACTGCTAGGCAGTCAACACTGGCCAGGTCAAGCTTACTCCAATAGGAGCCTGTAAAATAATGCTAGGATTCACTCTAGCTACTGTAGAACTACGTCTCGGGACCACTTATAAAACAATAAAATCATTAGAATGTATCTATGCAATAAAACTGTACTTGACTGTAAGCATAAGAGTTGGACAATTTGCGTACCTTTAAAATTACTGTGAACTTGGTGACGATCTGGCTCGGGGAATGGCGCGGGGCGGTGTGAAACTTTGAGCTAAGACGATAAAGGTTACTAATTAGTGCAAGGGCTATGAACAAAAAGGGCCGTAACGTCCCATAGAAAGGATTTGAAATGCACATGTAAAAGAAATTTCAGGTTTTTGAGGTAAGAGTATTTTGGCTATAACCGGGGCTAGGAAACTCGGAATTTAATGAACGAGCACTTTTCGGAAAGGGAAAAATAAAATCTATAAGTTTGCCAACTGGGTCAGATGCTAAAAATGATGGGAAGAGCTCGGAAAAGGCTCTGGACAGAAACAGCGAAAACCGAAATATTTTCTTTGTGCGGTTTTGGCATTTAAACGGAATCGATAAAATTTTATGCACTTGCTCTAAACTCATACGAGCTTTATGGACAGGAAAAAAAATACTTGTAGAATATGTACTCTTATTCTATCAAAGAGGCTTTAAAAAAAATTGAGAAGCGTCTGAATTTTATTTCCTTTAAAAACGCGAGACTTCGGTAATAAAATACGATAAAATCAAATAACATAAAAGACATCGAGGTCTCTTAAAGCCAAGTCCTATGGTCCTCAATCATCAATTCCATCTTAACAACCATAATGTCACATTTAAACACCCAAAAACAATTCACAAGGTCACTATAACACTTTTGGTTCAAACTTAAAATAATATATTATACCCAGAATTTCCAGATTCGCAGCCCTTCTTCCGGGCTCTATAACTCACACTCCCGACGTCGGGTTGACGCATACCATACCATTTCGGAAATCTTGCAAGGTCTCCTAAAATTCTTACGTTGAACACTTTTTCAAATTCAAACTCCACACAGACGAAAAATGTGCAACAAGTCACTGCCTCCAAAATCGTATATAATTGCATGCCTTTACGGTTTTGGCTCTAACTTGAGCTATACAAGTCGGAAACCCGAAATTCAAAAGCCCGGTGTTAGCTAACACCTTAGGCTACCTTTTTACACAAGAATCTGGGCTAAAAACTAATTTTACCATCTCCTATAAAAAGTGAATTTTGGGCATAATGCACTGGAGTGTTTGAGCTCACATGCATGCTCCATTTTCATTCAAGTTTTGTACTAATTCTTTACCCAAATGAAGTCTACTCATATCACTACCATTTTCCAGAATTCCAACCTCAAAAATTATCATCCAAGCTTGCATAATACACATGTACAATCATCAAATTACATGCACTTATATTCCACCACAATTTTCATGGTTTCCATCACTATTTGCACATAAAACACCCAATTAACATATTATTAGCTTAGTTACTCTTCCAAAACAGAAACTAAAATCTAAAAACTTCATCAAATTCTTCATGCAAATCCTTAGAACATTAGTCTCTCAACAATATACACCATTGGCATGAATAATCCATAAAGAGAACACTTGCAACAACCACGAAACTTAACAATTCAAAACTATACTCTAAAATTCATGTAAATGGAGAATAAAAGGGATGAAAACAACCATTTAACATTTGAAAAACATCAAAACTCAGATTATATAAAAAAAAAATGGAGATAGGGTGTGAGATGAATACCACTTGAAAGAGGAGATAAAAATGAACAAGGAAGTGTGGAAGTGGAAGAGGAACACTTGGCCGCCGGAATTCTAGCCGGAAAACTCGCCGGCGGCTGGCGAATTCGCAGGTGGTGGGATGGGGTGGTTCTCGGCGCACAGGAGGGAGAGGGAGGGCTGAGAGTTTGAGTGTGTTTTGGACAAAAATAATCACCCTATAGCTCCCCCATACCCCCTTTTATAATTACTACTCCCTCCACTTAACTTTAAAGAAATAAAAGTAATAATAATAATATCAATAGTAATACTACTAATATACTTAGTAAAAGTGTACAATAGTTCTCTTAATTAAAAAGGTAGTAAAAAAATAACTTGTAAAGTGAATTTAATTGTTACGGTAAAAACGGTAACGATCGATATTTTTATTAAAATTCACCTTGCCGTAAAAATCGAAACGGTAATCAAACCGATTTTAAAATAAACATTAGAACCTAAAATAATAATAATATGAGGTCCAAAAATGATAAACTTTAAAAGCACTAGAAAATAATTCGATCGGTAACATTGACCGCTTAGCCATTTCCTCCGAGACATCATAGTTAGTTAACTGTAAAAATTAAAAGAATTTAATAATCACATTTTAGCTAATTAAACAAATTTAATTACCCTAATTTCTGTGATTTAGGGTGGGTTGTTACATCCTTCCCCCCTTAAAAGGAGTTTCGTCCTCGAAACTCGCTGTTTATTAAAATTGCTGTGGAAAATACCTTAAAAGAGGTGGGGATAGCTTTTCATAATATCCTCTTCAGTCTCCCAGGTGGCTTCCGAGGTTTCTTGGTTTGCCCAAAGGATCTTGACCAATGGGACTTCTTTGGTACGTAGCTGTTTGACCCTACGATCCAAAATTTGAATCGGCTGCTGTTCAAAGTAAGGTTTTCCGCTAGAAGAGGAGGTTCTTCCTTTAAGATATGCGTTGGATCCGGTACATACTTTCGGAGCTGGGAGATATGAAAGACGTCATGGATATGTCCCAGGTTGGAAGGTAACTCTAAACGATAAGCCGATGGATTAACTTTCCACACAATAGAATAAGGTCCGATGTATCGAGGGCTTAGTTTACCCTTAACATTAAATCTCCTAATTCCCTTTGTAGGGGAAACCTTGAGAAATACTCTATCTCCTATATGGAATTCGAGTGGTTTCCGCCTTTTGTCGGCATAGCTTTTACATCTATGCAGGCGGCTGAATATCTTCTTTGAATCACTTTGACCTTTTAATTTGTCTCTTGAATCAACTCGGGCCTATGACTAGTGCTTCATCTAGCTCATTCCAACATAAAGGTGTTCTACATTTCTGCCATACAAAGCCTCAAAGGCGCCATCGAATAATGGCTTGATAACTATTATTGTAAGCAAATTCCACGAGTGGAATATCACGATCCCAATTCCTTGAAAATCCGGTACACATGCGCGAAGCATGTCTTCCACAATCTGGTTTACCCTTTTCTGTTTGACCATCGCTCTGGATGGTAAGAACTCTGAAGCTAAGCTTAGATCCCGAGCCCTTTGTATAACACTCCGAACCTCGATTGAAACCTTGTATCCCTATCCGATACAATGTCCTTTGGAATCCCATGGCAGTACTATCTCGCGGATGTAGATATCCGCCAACTTATCTACTTTCCACTCTCATGAATAGATATGAAATGCTGATTTAGTAAGGCGGTCGACAATTACCCAAATGGCATTCCGTTTAGAAGTTGTGAGGGTAGTCCCATAATGAAGTCCATTGAGATTGACTCCCATTTCCATGTGGGAATATCTAAGGTCGGAGTTCGCGAAGGTCGTTGATGCTCACTTTCCCCCTTTGGCAGGTCAGACATTTATCCACGAAGTTAGCTATGTCCCTTTTCATGTTAGGCCACCAGAATCGCTCTCTCAAATCCCTGTACATCTTCGTACCTCAAGGATGCACGGAGTATATTGACTTGTGGCCTTCTTCCATAACTCTTAATCTTAAGTCCCCTCATTGGGTACACGAGTCTATTCGAAACCTTAAAATCCCATCATCGTGGATCGAAGCGAGCATTGCCTTGGTGGTCAGACTATCTACAATTCTCCTAAAATCTGGATCATTCATTTGCTCTGTCTTGATTTCATCAATAATAGACAGCTGTAAAGAGATAGCAGCCAGTCTCTTGTCAGTATCTCCTCTACTCACCAAGTCGATGTTCTCCTTACTCAACTCTTGCCAAATTCTAGGATGAATCGTTAGACTCGATATAGACCCGTGTTGGGTCCTCCTACTCAAAGCGTCTGCTACTGAATTTGCCTTCCCGGGGTGATACTGGATATCCAGATCGTAATCTTTAATAAGCTCTAACCACCTTCGTTGTCTCAGATTTAACTCCCTCTGAGTAAAAATATACTTGAGGCTCTTGCGGTTGGTGAAAATAGTAGTGGAGACTCCATATAAATAGTGTCTCCAAATCTTGAGAGCAAAGACCACTGCTGCCAGCTCCAAATCATGTGTCGGATAATTCTTTTCATAAGGCTTTAACCGTCTGGAGGCATAAGCTATTACCTTATCTCCTTGCATCAACACACAACCCAGCCCCTGATGCGACGCATCACTATACACAATATATTCCTTCCCTTCCTCGGGTAAGGATAAAACTGGGGCCGTCGTGAGTTTCTCCTTTAGAGTCTGAAACGCTTCTTCGCACTTATCGGTCCATTCGAACCGGATGGTCTTCTTAAGGAGGTTTGTCAAAGGTAATGCCATCTTGGAAAAGTTCGGCACGAATCTTCTATAATATCCAGCCATACCTAAGAAACTTGACTTAGAATCAGTAGTGGGTCTCACCCAATCTTTAACGGTGATACTTTTGAGGATCCACTCGGATGCCTTCACTGGTTACGATATGTCCCAAAAATCCTACTTCCTTGAGCCAGAAATCACACTTTGAAAATTTGGCATACAACTGTTTTTCTCTTAAAAGCTGAAGTACTTGCCTCAAATGATTTTCATACTCCTCATAACTCTTTGAGTATACCAAAATATCGTCAATAAAAACTACCACAAACTTATCCAAAAAGGGTTTGAACACACGGTTCATCAAATCCATGAACACTGCTGGGGCATTGGTAAGCCCAAAAGGCATCACGGTAAATTCATAGTGCCCATACCTTGTCTAAAGCGGTCTTAGGGATGTCCTCTGCTCTTACTCTAAGTGATGGTATCACGACCTTAAATCAATTTTTGAAAATACTCCTGCTCCTTGGAGTTGGTCAAACAAGTCATCGATTCTGGGTAAAGGATATTTGTTCTTGATCGTCACTTTGTTCAATTCCCGATAGTCAATGCATAACCTTAAACTTCCATCCTTCTTTCTCACAAATAACACTAGGGCTCCCCACGGCGAGGCTGGTGCGATAAACCCTTTGCTTAAAAGGTCTTCCAACTGTATCTTTAGTTCCTTTAGCTCTGTGGGCCATTCTATCTGAGCTTTAGATATCGGCCTAGTTAGGAACTAGCTCAATTTCAAAGTCAATCTCCTCCTCGGGGTAGCTCGTAATTTCTTACGGGAAGGCGTCCATAAACTCCGTCTGGCGGGATTTCCTCTACCTTAGGCAGACTCTGCGATACCTCCTTTAGAGAACACAAATAACCTGTACATCCATGATTCAACATTTTGCGCACCTTTACATATGTTATGATAGGGCACGGGCTTAATTCTAGATCCCCAACGAAAAGACACTCTTTCCCTAAGACATTCTGTAGAACGACTATCCCCTCTCCACATTTGATTTGAGCCTGAGTCAAATTCAACCAATCCATCCCTAAAATAATATCGAACTCCTCTAAGTCTATCTGTATTAGGTTAGCTGGGAAAATTTCTTCATTTAGAACTAGGGGCACTTTCTCGAAACAAGTCTTACAAACTATGGTTTGTCCATTCGGTAAACCAATTAAAAAGTTTACGGCGCGAGCTAACTTTTGTAAGTCTAAATTTAATGCAGCTTTAGAGGAGATAAAAGAGTGCGTTGCTCCAGAGTCAAATAATGCAATAAGGGGTTGAGCATAAATGTAAACAGTGCCGGTAACAACCATACGAGACTTAGCTGCTTCTCTCTTTCCCATGATGTAGGCCTGGCCCGCGCTTCCCTGCTGTGGAGCGGTCCTTGCTGGCGGCGTTGGTCGTGTCGTGCCCGGTTCAGGCCTTCTAGGCTTCTTCGGGCATTCATCCACTTTGTGGTCAGCTCCGCCGCACCAAAAACAATTGTTGGTGCCTACCCGGCACTGGGTGGTGGAGTGATTGGTCCAGCCGCACTTCTTACACGGCTCCCTGTTAGTGGACGGGTTCGGCTGAGTCCTCGGGTGAAGTGCTGGTCTCGACTTGATTTGCTTATGCGAGGCGAGGTAGGTACCCACGCTCGTTCCACTTTCTTTTAGTGCGTTGGACCTCCCCGATTCAATGCCCTTAGCTCCTTCGGACTCGCTCTACTTCTGCAGCCCTCTCATACATCTCCTGCGTCGTGGCAAAATGGTGCGACGACAGTTGGCTGCGTATGTAAGGCGCTAGGCCTCCCTCGTATTGAGACATCTTTAGCCCTTGGTGGCTACATACTCGGTGCAAACCGGGATGACTCATGGAACTTGGACGTATACTGTAACACTGAGATGTCCCTATTAATCATTGACCAATCTAGGAATTCCTTTTCCTTCTGCTTCCGAAGAGATATGGGATAGAACTGAGCCCTAAGCTCCTTTAAAAAGTCACTCCATGTCTTTCTGGTTTGATGTACTTCTCTCGATAGTCCTCCACCAAATATCCGCCTCACCTTTCAAGTAGAATGTCCCTATAGTCACTTTCTTCTCCTCGGGGACTTCAATCACCTCAAAAATCTTTTCCATATCTCGTACCCAATCCTCTAAAATGACAGGGTCATAACTTCCTGAGTAGGTCGGGGTTTCTTTTGCTACCGATCGGCGTAATTTTCTCTATTACCCGTTAGTGCGTGGTTGGAGTTGGTATACGCTTAAGCAATTCATGTAATAACATCCGAAAGGTCGGGGTAGGCAGTGGGTTTTGAGCGGATCCTAAGAATGTCTCGGGAAGTGATACCAACCCTGGACTAGGGTGGGGTCCTTGAATTTCCAACTGGTTTCCTTCGGTCTCTGGTGCTGGTTCGCCATGGGGTGAATTCCCCAACATTTGCGACATACTATAATATCACAATAATAACAATGTTAATAGACCACTTGATTCGTAATTACCTTTTCTTTAACTTTCCTGTCCAACAATAAAGTCTTTAATACACACCCCTTAAGGTTTGTAGTACTTCAACATTAATACATATTCTATATAAATCGATAACGTTTATTTGGAACCACAATAAATTTTCTCCCTGTATTCACATAAGCAGGAAAACTCCCATTCCTCCACCTGTACCTTTCAAGTTACATGATAATTTTAAAACTCACAACATTCCCATAATTGTATAGTAGATCATGTCATTCCTAGCAATCTTGAGTTCTCCCTAAAGAAAAATTGGGAGATACTCCAGCAATTACATCCACAAAATAATTCAGTATATAAGAGTTCAACACTTGAAATAAAAGGGCATACAACCATGCTTCCCAAGCCAAAATATAGGGAAGATCAAAAGAATCGCATAGTTCGACCAAATACAAGGTTCAACCTTGAACAAAAACAACTTGGTTAACCCAACTATTACGGTCGACCAGCTTACCCAAAAGAATAGGTTAGCTCCTAGCTACCCTGTACAAAATCCCCTAGAAGAATCTTTTCTTATGTCCCTGTGTTAGACCCTTCTTCAGAGTCTCCATGCTCCGCCCGCTTCATCATGTCCGCCAAAGCAAGTCGATACGTCCTGACTGGAAGACACCTCTTGCGCTTAGTCTTCCTCATTATGGGCCCCGCTCGTACTTTCGCTTTACCCTCTCTAGGACCTCGAGGCACTATGACACCTGTGGGGGTTGCATCATCACTGTCATTCCCCTCATTCTTAGGCTCTTGGCCCAACTCACCCTTACCTTGGTCCAATTTAGGACCTTTCTCTTCCTCGGGATCCGACTTCGAAGCCACAGGCTCCTGGCGCGGAGGTGGTACAATGGGGACCGGGCGTCCCGTGATCGGTGCCGCAAAATGGAGCTCCATTCCCTTTGCCGGGGATGGGTAGACAAAAGCTGTGGTGGGTGTAGGCAAGGCTAGTACCTCATGTAAAGACGGTACCAAATCAGTGGGGTGCATTTGTAGGGCAAGTGCAGTCTGTGTGATAATAGCTTCTAAAGCTACCTGATTCCAGGCTCCCAAGTAATCAAGGCACCACGTGTGCCGGTCAAGATCCCCTCTAAGCAACAGTGGTTGGTACCTATCCTTGATCTCCTCCCATGGTTTCTCATGGGGTAACGTTGCCAGTAAACATCGTGCTCTACAGATGTCATCTCTATACTCGGTGTTTGGGTTCACCATATTGTACATGTCGAAGGCTTCTTGCAACTTCTTTAGGTGTTCGAACACATTTTCCGTGGGGTCCATGAACATGGCAAAAGGGTTGGGTAAAGAACCGCCTGTGGGATCCATCTACAGTATACAAAATAATAAAATAAAACTCCAATAAATTATCCCCTTTAAACTGGCTATAAAAAGAAACAATTAAAGTAAGGTCCGAGACTCCACCCACTAAAATTCCATGAAGGAACCAACTTTTTCCCATTTATTTTCGAGCTTGGCTCCAATTTACTTAGTTATACTTTAGACACATATCTTGCAAATTTCGTCATAATTACTTTTGAGCATTCTTTAATTCATAGAGGAAGACAACAACACTCTATATACTTTCAACTTTACTTCAATGAAATCCATAATTGAACAAAAGAATTTCTCACTAACCCATCTGTTTTCCGTTTCTTATGCAACCATTAATTTACACATAACATGTCTTCTTTTACCTCTACACATATTCCTTCCTTGTCTAAAAGATAGCTCTACTTAACATCCATCATTCACTTAACTCTTCCTATCATTCATTATGAATCCCATAAATTCCTAGGAAAAATTCGGCAGCATTTCCCCTGTAAATAGGACTATTCCCAAATTTACATCCTTATTTTTTTCACCTGCAAAATACAATTTACATCACATAATCTCAACAGAGAGCTTCATGCTCAAGCTTCCATTGCAACAGTTCCTCTAATTAGGCCCAATTTGCCACATAAGACACATATACTCTGCACCCAAACACATCTAAGTTTCAATGTTCTAATAGTTCTCTATATTCCCAAATTTTCTCCTTATAACTCCGCTCTGATACCACAACTGTAACGCCCCAAAACCTTAATCACACAATTACCCAAACATTACGGTAATCACATGATTAGCGCAGCGGATAACGGCCTGAGGCGCTACCGCCGTCCCACTAAGGACAAGGCAAAACCAACCAACCAAGCACACCAACAAAGACAACCAGAACCACAACTGAACCACATTCACCGACACGTCCCCATACATAAAGGAGTTTACAAAAGCCACAAATGCTTAACTTTAACAGTACATAAACACACATAGACCCACACGCTTATAGATCCTTATATATCTCCATACACCACTATCACTTGCTTTATAAGTAACCCTGTACGACGCAAAAGTCTACCTTTCACTTTAGAGAGTAAACTACTTCTGAGCGTCCTTTCCCTTTTCTGTGGAGCTCGGACCACCTAAAACAAAACAGTAAAACAACGCAAAAGTGAGTGGGGGAAACACTCAGTACACAAACCTTCAACATTTAAACCGTTTCGAAAACGGTTTTTCATGCCGGCCTTTAAAACATTTCGAAAACGAGGAAGGGGCAAAATAACTCGTGCTAAACCAATGAAGTCTTTAAACTTTAAGAATTCTATACATATGCCGTGCTTTATTTTGAAAATATAACAATAATAAGACGTGATATCCCTTACGATCGATGCCGAAGCACCTCACACACGCGCATGCCCTAACCGACCGGGAGTTTGGATTGGGTGACTGCTAGGCAGTCGACACTAGCCAGGTCAAGCTTACTCCAATAGGAGCCTGTAAAATAATGCTAGGATTCACTATAGCTACTGTAGAACTACGTCTCGGGACCACTTATAAAACAATAAAATCATTAGAATGTATCTATGCAATAAAACTGTACTTGACTGTAACCATAAGAGTTGAACAATTTGCGTACCTTTAAAATTACTGTGAACTTGGTGACGATCTGGCTCGGGGAATGGCGCGGGGCGGTGTGAAACTTTGAGCTAAGACGATAAAGGTTACTAATTAGTGCAAGGGCTATGAACAAAAAGGGCCGTAACGTCCCATAGAAAGGATTTGAAATGCACATGTAAAAGAAATTTCAGGTTTTTGAGGTAAGAGTATTTTGGCTATAACAGGGGCTAGGAAACTCGGAATTTAATGAACGAGCACTTTTCGGAAAGGGAAAAATAAAATCTATAAGTTTACCAACTGGGTCAGATGCTAAAAATGATGGGAAGAGCTCGGAAAAGGCTCTGGACAGAAACAGCGAAAACCGAAATATTTTCTTTGTGCGGTTTTGGCGTTTAAACGGAATCGATAAAATTTTATGCACTTGCTCTAAACTCATACGAGCTTTATGGACAGGAAAAAAATACTTGTAGAATATGTACTCTTATTCTATCAAAGAGGCTTTAAAAAAAATTTGAGAGCGATACGAATTTTATTTCTTTTAAAAACGCGAGACTTCGGTAATAAAATACGATAAAATCAAATACCATAAAAGACATCGAGGTCTCTTAAAGCCAAGTCCTATGGTCCTCAATCATCAATTCCATCTTAACAACCATAATGTCACATTTAAACACCCAAAAACAACTCACAAGGTCACTATAACACTTTTGGTTCAAACTTAAAACAATATATTCTACCCAGAATTTCCAGATTCGCAGCCCTTCTTCCGGGCTCTATAACTCACACTCCCGACGTCGGGTTGACGCATACCATACCATTTCGGAAATCTTGCAAGGTCTCCTAAAATTCTTACGTTGAACACTTTTTCAAATTCAAACTCCACACAGACGAAAAATGTGCAACAAGTCATTGCCTCCAAAATCGTATATAATTGCATGCCTTTACGGTTTTGGCTCTAACTTGAGCTATACAAGTCGGAAACCCGAAATTCAAAAGCCCGGTGTTAGCTAACACCTTAGGCTACCTTTTTACACAAGAATCTGGGCTAAAACTAATTTTACCATCTCCTATAAAAAGTGAATTTTGGGCATAATGCACTGGAGTGTTTGAGCTCACATGCCTGCTCCATTTTCATTCAAGTTTTGTACTAATTCTTTACCCAAATGAAGTCTACTCATATCACTACCATTTTCCAGAATTCCAACCTCAAAAATTATCATCCAAGCTTGCATAATACACATGCACAATCATCAAATTACATGCACTTATATTCCACCACAATTTTCATGGTTTCCATCACTATTTGCACATAAAACACCCAATTAACATATTATTAGCTTAGTTACTCTTCCAAAACAGAAACTAAACTCTAAAAACTTCATCAAATTCTTCATGCAAATCCTTAGAACATTAGTCTCTCAACAATATACACCATTGGCATGAATAATCCATAAAGAGAACACTTGCAACAACCACGAAACTTAACCATTCAAAACTATACTCTAAAATCATGTAAATGGAGAATAAAAGGGATGAAAACAACCATTTAACATTTAAAAAACATCAAAACTCAGATTATATAAAAAAAAATGGAGATAGGGTGTGAGATGAATACCACTTGAAAGAGGAGATAAAAATGAACAAGGAAGTGTGGAAGTGGAAGAAGAACACTTGGCCGCCGGAATTCTAGCCGGAAAACTCGCCGGTGGCCGGCGAATTCGCAGGTGGTGGGCTGGGGTGGTTCTCGGCGCACAGGAGGGAGAGGGAGGGCTGAGAGTTTGAGTGTGTTTTGGACAAAAATAATGACCCTATAGCTCCCCCATACCCCCTTTTATAATTACTACTCCCTCCACTTAACTTTAAATAAATAAAAGTAATAATAATAATATCAATAGTAATACTACTAATATACTTAGTAAAAGTGTACAATAGTTCTCTTAATTAAAAAAGGTAGTAAAAAAAATAACTTGTAAAGTGAATTTAATTGTTACGGTAAAAACGGTAACGATCGATATTTTTATTAAAATTCACCTTGCCGTAAAAATCGAAACGGTGATCAAACCGATTTTAAAATAAACATTAGAACCTAAAATAATAATAATATGAGGTCCAAAAATGATAAACTTTAAAAGCACTAGAAAATAATTCGATCGGTAATATTGACCGCTTAGCCATTTCCTCTGAGACCTGTCACCGTTAGTTAACTGTAAAAATTAAAAGAATTTAATAATCACATTATAATTAATTAAACAAATTTAATTACCCTAATTTCTGTGATTTAGGGTGGGTTGTTACAGAGTACAACTCGATCACTATCACAGGGTGTGATGCGATCTACAGCAGAGGAGATTACTATCACAATCTCTCTCACTCACAACTCACAATCTTTCTCTCTCGGGATACAATTAGGATCGAAAATATTGGTGAGACCTTTTTCCCTCTCAATATTTTCTCCCTCTCTCACTCTCTATAACTCGATCATTGTTCGCCATAGTCGACGAGCGCCGTACGCCGTGCACCACGCGCCGTGTGCCGGCCGACGGGCCGTAAAATAAAGTGGAGAATATTGAACCCTATTTATAAGAAAAACTCCCTATACACATAACTTGACTCCCACTCCAATTAGATTTAGAATCTAATACAATTAGGAAACCCAACATAATAAAGAAACCTAAATAATACCCTAATACAATTAGGAAACAAATAATTGTGAGATCAAGAGATTCGGTGATTTTAGGACACTTTCCTAACAAACTCCACCTTGAACTAAAATCAACGAATCATCGGTCCAGATAAACATCTTGACTGTCGCCATCAACACGCCCCTCCACATGGCGTAGCCCTGCAGGGCACTCAAGCGGTAAACATCACATACCGCTGTCTGGATGCCTGTTTGAGACCACCTGTGCTGTTTGAGACTGCCTCTGCAATTCTCGTCACTGTAGACCCTTGTAAGGTGTATAGGCTGCCCTTCCTGGCTCTCTTCATCTGAACCATGGAACCCCTGCGCGCTTTTGGGACACCGTCTTCTGTTTCGTACCTGCAACCGTTAACCACAACACAGTTTGATGTACCAGTTTTGGTGCGGTTATCCTTACTACCCTGCTCCTGGTCTTTCAGATTTCTCCGACAGTCACTCTCTACATGGCTCTTCTTGTGCACCCAATCTTCACCATACCGTGATGGTCTCCTGATCTCCCTCTTGGAACGATCCCTTGCCATGCGCGGTTCTTCCTCCACTTGAGGAACATCAGGCTCATCAACCTGAACTGTTTGAGCAGCAACCTGCTCCACCTCGAACTCAGACTGCCCTGGTTCTCTTTCTTTAACTCTTTTTGAAGTTCTCGTCGCTTATCGTTACATCAGCCTCCGTATAGAGATACTCAACATCCCTTACACCGTGCTGAATCAAGGACCGCCTTCAATTGCAGTCTCCTTGTTCCCTCGAATTTTGGAATTTCGTACTTCATGATTGAAGTCATCTCCACCTTGCTCTGATACCACTTGTTAGAGAAAAAAAGGCAAGGTAACAGCGGAAGTGAATAATAAAATGAATTGAGATGACGGAAATTACGACAAAATTCAGGAACAAGATAATAAGAGCGATAAAAGAACACAACCACAAGGTTTACATGGGAAACCGAAGAACTCAGAGAAAAACCCATGAACGGCGACATCCAGAAAACAATCCACTATGAGAAAGGAGGAGTACAACCCAATCACTATCACAGAGTGTGATGCGATCTACAACAGAAGAGATTACTATCACAATCTCTCTCACTCACAACTCACAATAGAGACCACTTGTTAGAGAAAAGTAAGTAGCAAGGTAACAGTGGAAGCGAAATAAATCGAATTGAGATGACGGAAATTACAACAAAATTCAGGAACAAAATAAGAGGAGCGATAAAAGAACACAACCACAAGGTTTACGTGGGAAACCGAAGAACTCGGAGAAAAACCCACGGACGACGACAACCAGAAAATAATCCACTATGAGAAAGGAGGAGTACGACCAGATCACTACCACAGAGTGTGATGTGATCCACAACAAAGGAGATTACAACACAAATGTCTCTCCCTCACAACTCTCAATCTTTCTCTCTCGGGATTCACTCGGGAAAATATTGGTGAGACCTTTTTCCCTCTCAATATTTTCTCTCTTGTTCTGGTGTAGTTTAGGTGGAGAATACTGAACTCTATTTATAGGAAAAACTCTCTTTAAACCTAACTTGACTCCAATTCCAATTAGATTTAAAATCTAATACAATTAGGAAACCCAACATAATAAGGAAACCTAAATAATACCCTAATACAATTAGGAAACAAATAATTGTGAGATCAAGAGATTCGGTGATTTTAGGACACTTTCCTAATAATTCCACATTAAGACCACAAAACCAACGGGCCGGAATTCAAAAATAATGAGTCTCAAGTGATCAAAATGATCCTATAGCAAACTAGTCCGTTTCTATTTTACTTCTTTTATTCATATTCAAAGTGTGTTTATGAGAGTGTCTTTGTGAGAATTTCTTAATAGATTGAATAATTAGTCTCCTTCATTTTACATGTTCTAACTGCCCAATCATCTCAAATTTCCAAGTTAAAGTAAAGTAAGAATAATAATTTACCATTCCAAAAAACTGAGTCATGTCAATAAATACGAATGACACTTCAATCACATCAACTGTGCAAGATCACATACATATCTTACGTAATAATTCTATCTTATGAAAAATATAAATAAAAAAGGTCAAATCTACCGTGTTATAGTTAAGTTGTCCAACAAAAAGGATAAGTTTACCCTTAATAAAATTGGTATAAACTTTCAGAAACACCCCTAAGATAAAACATACATATTCGTCCTCCAACATATCATACAATTATATAATTCAACTATAACTTGCTCGACTAAGAGGATGTCAGTGCATGCAAATCCCCTAATAACTAACACATAATGCTGCGATAAGTTCACGCTATAGTAAATGAAGGTCACACTTTACTCTTAATTTTAAGGACGTTTGGATGCTAATATACTGAACTTTTGGGGTATTGGACAATAATGGACTGAACTTTAACATTGTACGATAATGCACTGAACTTTGAGGGGTGTCGGACAATAATGCACCCGAAACAATTTCGACAGTGGCCGACTTGGTGGTGATCTTACGTGGCAGCTCGATAAGATGAATATGCTAAATAATATCTAAATTTATGACATGTCAACTAATTTACACAAGCAAATGTGATTTTTTACAACTACAACAACAATATCTCAACATAAACACGTTTAAATAAATGTGATTATGCTTTTTTTTACTCCTTCAAAGTTGACTCTCTTTGTTTATGTCTGAATTAACTTACATGTCATAAATTTAAATATTTTTGGACTAATTCATCTCCTCCACCTGCTAAGTAGGATTGCCACCAAGTCACTCGCTGCCGAAATCGTTTTGAGTGCGTTATTGTTCAATACCCCCAAAGTACAGCGTATTATTGTCCAAGGTCAAAGTTCAGTGCATTATTGTCCAATACCCCAAAAGTTCAGTATATTAAGATCCAAAAACCATAATTTTAAAAATATTTTGAGAGTAACCTTCGACTCAAAGTTGTTGATTGACACCTCTGTTCTTCATCTTCCTCCTATTATGCCTCCGCCATGCAGCTTGAATGAAGCAAACAGCCCACATCCTCCACTGGTGAGAATAATACCTAAGCTTGTCTCTCAACTCCTTACTATGCATCCCTTTAAACTGCACCGTGATGAACTTGAGATCTTCTGCTTTAATGGCAAACCCTTCGACATCCGACACTGCTTTTACTGTCCTCGTTGAAGATGGCATGATGTAGGTTTGATGTGTGTCTAACACCCAACTCAGGAGTTCTTCCCCGCAGAACTCATTAGGGCCAAGTAGTTTTGTGTAATCTGGGAAAGTGTAGGAATGGAGGTGGCCTCGCATTATGAAGAACATTTCATCCACAAGGTCTCCTTCATGTAGAATGTAGGTTCCTTTGGTGTACAATGTAGGGTTTAGTCTCTCACATATCCCCTCTAGGGTTCGATCATCCAACTTATTGAATAAAGGAACCTGCAAGATTATGGCCACCAGTTTTTTAATTGCTATCATCATATGAAGAGTATCGTATCAAACAAACAATGTTTGACAATGGTGGATGATATCTACAAATGATATTTATAGTTAACCATGGATGATATATGAAGTTATTCGTGGATGTCATGGCATATGTAGTTGTTATAGATATAAATATAATTAAGGGAGCGTTTGGTAGGAATCCCGGGGAAAATTTCTCATGGGAAGCTTTTTCCATGGGAAAAATTTCCGAGGGAAAAATTTCCTTTAGCCCCCCTTAAGGAAAAATTTCCCTAGGAAAATGAAGAATGTGGTGGGCCCCATTTTTTTTAACCCACACCAAAATATGGGGAAAATAAGTCAAATCGGGAAAATTGACCATTTCCCCAGGATTCTTGTTCTTTTCTGCGGTTGGCAATGGTCTGTAACTCCTACTTGATTTGCCACAACCCGCCACATTTTACCGCAAATCATTACTTTTCTCTCTCCTCACTTTTCTCTCTTCTCACTATTCTCCTTTACTTTTTACATTCTCTCTCCTCACCTACATCATATACTCTACAATTTCATGTCATGTGGTCACTTACTCACCGCACCATTCTACAAAATACCGCACAAAAGAAAAGGGGCCAAACGCACCCTAAGAATTTCGCGGTCTCTCCTAAAATTTACAGTCTAAAACCTTTCACACTAGAACTCCAAAGTGAAAAACACTATATGCTACTGTGGTTAGGTGTAAGTACGTACAAATCAATCTGTCCATGTTGTTTGAAGAATAGCTTTGATACTCCCTCGTCTTATGTGCTAATTACAAACATATCATTTCATTTCAAGGGGATGAGCTTAATTGCAAAGTATGAAGAGCATGAATCAGTAGTAATTTTTTTTAAGGGATTGAATTAGCGGTATTGGAAAGGAAGAAAATGATCTTTTACATCTATGCTTCCGACGGATGTTACGAAGGTCACCAGTTTGAGTTCATCCGAAACATTTTGCGCTGAATATCCATATTTTCATGCTCACATAGAGTTACTAGGTCTCCACGTGGAAACATACTTCTTCACCAGGGATGAGAATCAAAACCTACGCTTGGCAAATCCAAACCCAAACCCGAACCTATCCAATTTTAAGTGGACATGGATATAAAAAATTGGGGAAAATGAATATAGGTAGGATTGACAAAAAATAGGTATGCTTATGGATAAGGTATAGGTATACTATAGCTAAACCCAAATCCAAACCCATACCCTACCAGCCCACTTGTTTTTTCTTACAATTTTCTTAGGTCCAGAAATGACAAACTGCTAGAATAACAGATATATGACTCAACTACCCAAGTGGCCCAATTTTGCTCTCTTATATTCCATGTTTTTTAACCTTAAACCTAAATACCTCCTTATATTAACTGCATCTAATAGAATAACTATAAATGTTGTATGTAACAATAAATGTTGTCATATCATGTCTTTCGATTATTTTATTTATATATTGTGAATTTTGTTATCCGAAGTTTCCGATTTCCAGGGGAAGTTCCAAAAGAATGCAAGAACATAATGGCTAAATGCTGTAGCCTTCTGCTTAAGTTTGAGGTTTGTTATATTAGTAAGGTAAGTAGGGAAGAGGTTAAAGAAGCACATACTCTTGTCACTAGAGCAAGGAGGAGAGCCCTTCCTTAGTCTTTAGCTTGTTTCGGTTTGGCTGTATAATATGTTGTCTTATTGCCAAAAAAAAAAAAAAAAAAACTGTGAATTTTGTTTATAAACTCCATTGTATGTTCTATTAAGGGTGTGTTTGGTTGGTCAATAATTCTGAGGAAATGATCAATTTTTTGGGTTGACTTATTTTCCCCATGTTTGGGTGTGGGTTGACCTTGAGAAAAATTTCACGGTGAGCCCACCACTTTCTCCATTTTCCTAGGGAAATTTTTCCTAAGGGAGCTAAGGGAAATTTTTCTCACGGAAATTTTCCCATGAAAAATTTCCCTGGAGTTCCTACCAAACGCTCCCTAACTATCTTTGTAGGCGTTTAGACTTTTCATAGACTTGGTACTTTGTAGTGTTGGGTGGTAAATTTAGTAGAATAATTGAGTTGAAATAGGTCTCGCATGGGACATTTTCGTCAGTATATACACAGGTGCCAGATAGTTCGGCATTTTGTCATACATGGGTGTTCCCTGCTGAGTCCTTGATATAGTGAATTGATGAGACCTTGTTTTGTTTCTCAAACCTTTTTATTATATCAATTTAACTCATCTACTTGAAAAAAATGTAATTTTAATTCAAATTAGCCAGATTGATTTGTTTTTGTGTAAAAACATTTATAAAGTTATCTTTATACCCGATGGGTTATGCTGAACAGTTGTAAAAAACCTCAAAAAGATCAGTTGTGCTCGTGGGTACTGGTATTCCCATGGACATTACGCTTTATTAGGTGCGCACATGATTCTACAATTATTCACCCACATATATTAAGTTGTTCACTCTGATTAATGTGATTGTTCAGTCACAAATATCTGAAGCACATGCTCCGAGTGTATGTAATATATATTGCATAGACATGATATAAAATTTTCAAAATAGATATGGATAAGGGTACTGGACTACCGGGTGTACCCTATCCAAAACCCCACCCAAGCCCATGGATGTTTTAAACTTTAAATTATAAATGTGCAAGTTTGGCAAAAGCAATGATTTCTATAGGTAACTAGACCGAAATATCCAATTTTAACTTATTTTTATTTATTCTTTTATCCCTTTCTCTATTTATTTTGGCTTGCTAATAATTCATCAATTTTTGTGAAATTTGGGCCTAATGTACGACTATATTTATTGAGGCTTATTACTATTTAACCTAAGAGAAGAGTCGCCTATCTAAAGCTAGGCTAATTTAGGTTAACAAATCGATTATTGTGATAATCAGTAGCCTCCCTTTTCTCAGTCTTTTTACTTCCCATGTTTAGCGAAACCATCTATTTGCTATGGTTTTAGGGTGTGAATCCACTAGCGACTCTAGTATCCCTTGGGAACTACTCAAAGTATTCGCGGACAAATAACGACATAACTAATCCTTCCGCTTTTGCAATGAAAGAGAACTTTTGAGGGGAGAATACGTGCGCGCTCACATACACACACATCTATGGTAATAGGAGAAGCAGAAGGTCAATTTTGAGGTGGAGATGGAATTAAGGGTTCGCAATGTGCTCGTTGGTGGCATACTGACATTAGAATATGGTTGTGACATTGGAGCGGGAGATGAGAAAGAAAGAGACCGAAAATGAAAACAAAGGGTAATAGTCGAATAAAAATAAGTTAATCGGAGTATCATATTCAGTTCAAGTTCAAAATTGTAGCTCTCGCTATAAAGTTGCACATTTGCAATTAGCACCTAAATGAAGGAGTATGAAAGTTGTTTTCAAAACAACACGGACAGATTTATAATTACACCTAACCTTAGAGAAAAAATAAAATGAAAATTGTAAGCCGAATACAAAAAAGTGAAGTTTGGAGCTAGCTTACTTGTTGAACTAGATTGAGGCAAAGATACCGTTTAGTTTTTCTCTGAAGGCTGATTGGAAGTTGTTTTAGAAGAACTTCTTCATTGATTCCTTGGGTAGCCACCCATTTGTAGTTGTAGTAATTCAGTATGCTTTGCTTTAGCTCTTTTGGGAGCTGCCTATGTTTCATCCATTGGTCTAGATCAGTTTGTTGAAGCCTCCACTCGTCCAATCTTGCAGCATGACATCGCACATAGTTCTACCACCAATTTATCATTCCATGTGTTAGGGAAAAGAAAACTGACAAAGTTCACATAGAGTCAGAGATTGTCATCTTGACCGGTAATTTTCATGGTGCGTTTCGTAGAATTTTAAGAAAAAAGAAACATAGAAAAAAAGATTTCCCCTACTCTTTAGAAAACAATTTTCTTGGTTTGAATGTAAAATGATGGGTCCTATATAAAATTTTCCTATCCAATATTTAAGACAATCAAACATGAAAGTTTGGTTAATTTAGAAAGTGAACCTATGGGTGGCAACGGGCTTGGTCCCCATAGGGTTAATAGAGTCCGACCATATAAATAGAGGTTATTAAAGGGTCGGATCGTTAAAAGATCAAGTCAATAATGAGCCGGCCTGTTTAACAATATTAAATGACCGACCAATGAGCTAGAGCTCGTTGACCTGTTGGTAGCTCACATTAAATAGTTTTTCTTATTGTTTAAAATGTTAAAACTTACTTAAATAATATTATTACTACTCCACATCAAACACTAATTAGCATAACTATTTATTATACAATTACACTTCATTTTAACTTTAAAGTGAAAACGGACCGACCCATGAGTTTACCCTTTTTTTTGTTAGAAAGACCTGATCCCACCCACAATTACAATGGGCCAATCTTGACCTGACCCGACTCTACATAGCTAATTTGCCAGCCCTAACCCAACCAACTCAGCCCGTTGCCCATCATATTGACCAACTTTCTTAAAAGTTTATCAACCAAACGCTCCATGAGAAGATATATACCAGAGAAACAGATTATATACCTGAATTTTACCCAGAACAAACACGAACAAGACGAGTCCTACAACTCCAAGAACCAGACAGAAGATGTTTTCTGCTATGTTCATGCTACTGAACAGATTCTGTCCCTGCGTGCTGCACAGCAATCACCAACACTAAAACTTCTGCTTCTGCATCCTACGATAATAAATACTCAAGAACAAGAATCAAATTCAGTAATATTACACCTTATGTTTGCAACTCCCCACCAGATACAGTAGAAGACTTTGTTGAGGAAACCCCCTGAGGTGATACTTTCTGACACTGTCAACCCGTATATGCCATACGGGTACAGATTGCTATCCGGGTCACAGAATGTTGAAATGTTGCTCGATTGGATCCACACGATTCGGTTTGGATCGTGTAAGTAGCTACAGTCGAAGTATTTCTCCAAACAACCTGTTTCTTGGCTACATATTGTGTCCCAGCAGCGTTTCTGCCTCTGTACTGCCAGTATATACCAGCAGTTTCCAAATGCCTGCTCACATTGACACACACACACAGAAGACGAAAATTCAATTTCAGGGTTTGCACGAAAATTGGAAATAAGAATGCGTTTAGTTCTTTTCCATCTTCATTTTGTAACCAAACATAGGAAAATTTGAACTTAAGAAAATTAACAAACTTTCCTGGAAAACATTCACAACCAAACACTCCATAAGAGGGATTTCGAGACGTACAATACATGGGAATAGATAGAATATGATGGTATAAGCAGCTCCAAGCCAGTTGTTTTCAGTGATGATTCCTGATGTCTTGCAGAGTTGGAGTGACTGTGGGTAAGCCATAGTGAACCTCAGGAATGTCTGTAGGCTAAGTACTGTAAGGCTGAACATCAAGTAAGTGTTGAAATGGGATGTTGTTGAGCCCTTTAGACTGGGTAAAATTGCCCAAATGAATACCTGCAATGTGTTGAAACAAGTAGCTGTTCATGAACTTCTTTTCATGGGTAACCAATTTAAGCACATAATGTTCATACATAATGTGATCTTGTCAATTCAGGCACAGGGGTTAAGTATAAGTTGGGTGTATATTGATCGGGTGTACTTCGGATTGGGGAAAATGAGAGATATATTTCTATTTTGGGTTAAATCAACAGGTTATGTATGATCTGCGATTTGTTTTCATTTTTTTTTAAAAAAAAGAATTGTCCTAAATACTTTAATTTGTTCAATATACACTAAATATACATTTATATTTTGTCTATTGAATATTTTGAATATTTCAACTTAAAACTAAAAAATAATGTAGGATTAAATTGCGCTTTTAGTTTAATAATAACAAATCTTAATCAAAATTCACAAAATCAAATAAAATTTAACTGAAAGTATAAAACTTTCGGATGAAACAGGCGGGCGGATTTTACTTGCTAATTTGTGAGTTTTAGAGTTCAGTTTTTATTTTGGCTTTAGGTCAAGAAAATTGTGAAACTTGAAACTTTTGGGCAGGTTCAGTTTGGCTATCTGGGCTGGCTTAATTTTCGGAAGTTGTCATTCAAGCCCATGAAAAAAATTATGAGGTGTTTTGGAAATTTCAGCAAAATTCTCATTTCAGGTGATGATAGAAGTCTTAGCTCAAGACTTATCGCCTTACTTTTCATCAAATTATTGTCTTATTTATCACCAAATTAATATTTATCACGAAAAATTGACCCATTTGACCAATTTTCCTAAGTAAAAAGCCAACCAAACCCTCCACAAGAGATGCTAGAAATCATACTGTATGAACACCACACACACAAAAAAAAAAAAAAAAAAAAAAACCAGCACCTGTGGTAGAGGGAGGGAAGCAGCTAAGTCTACCCAGAACCTGAATCTGACGTATCGCTTCGCAATCAGCCATGGCTCAGTCACAAGCTCCCCTCTCCCAATCACACGAGACGAAGGTGCAACGAAGGCTGTATGAAACTTGACAATTATATTCACCACGTAGAATAAATCAGTCACTGATCTCAGTACTATGAGTACTACTTTTGGTGTTGCTCCTAGTACGATGCAGAATTCTGGACTGGCTTCTGGTATTAGGAAGAACACGGGGTCGACGAACAGAGAGAACGTGCAAGCGACGAAGAAAAACAGGTTCCATCTCCTGGCTAACCTCCCTCGAGGATCGAGTATCGATGTCGACTTTGGTTTTGTTGTAGGGTGTTTTGTGTATGTTTGTTCTTCTGGAGTGTGGGATTTGATGCTGGGAAATGGGTTCTTGGTGGTGGATAGAGGGATTTCGGTTTCATCGTAATCCTGGATTCTGAAATAGAATGGTGAAAATTGTTACATATTTAAAACAATAACAATAACAAACTATCAAGGAAAAACTTATTTGAATGTGGTACGAGGGAAATCGGATGTAGGTAGACTTTTCCCGTGAACTGAAGTTCATGAATAAGTTGATTCTAGCGGAAATGCAAAAGATCTTTCAAAAAACTACTTTGAAAATCGGTTGAAAAATGTCACATGCTTAAGTTGGATAAAATCAGTCCAAAATTGCAGTAAATGTCAGTTAGGGTTGTCGGAAAATGTAGGAAAAATAACACACATACACACACAAACGTGTAGGAAAAAGAACAAAAATTCAACCTATTTGTTCGCCGAGGCTTCCAGCAAGTCTTGAAGAACCTTAACAAGATCAACATTATTTCTCTCTAGCTAGACATACATCTTCGACATATATTTTCTGACATGAAAACAGCAACTAGGTACAGCAACTATATATGATATATGATGCTGAGGTTTCAACCCTTAAAATAAAAAGCTTGGAAGTTGTTTACAAGAAAATAATAATAAGGTTCCTATGCTACGTGATGCTGACAAACATGCATTTGCATATTAATTGGGAGTTTATGGCATATCAATGTATAGGACATGGAGAAAGCGAACATGAAACGTCAACTGTGGAAAACTTTTAGGTAAATGGAAAAGAAAACATACATAAAGAAAAGATTAGGTGAAATGTGTACGTTTGCATGATGCCATATAACAATTCAAGTGATTAGCAAAGCTATATATGGAGGATAGTTTTGTGTTTGGGATATGACGATGGAGCAAGTATATGAAGTAGGTCATGTATTTGGATCGTCTTGCTTGCTCCTTTGCTTTTGACAGGACATGAGATTTTATAAGAGCAGTTGGGTTGAATGTGGAGACAAATTTTGGGTTGGTCTTTGTGTCTTGGGGAGCAAGGTAGAAATGTTTAAGTGAGAATCAAGTACGTTGTTGATTTGTTAGCCGCCTCTTTTTGTAATTCCTCTACTGCAAGTACTCTATTAACCTTAAATAATTGTCTTAGCCTTCTGCTATAAATATAGCCTAGGTGTTAGGCTTATTGGTAAATCGCAATTTAGAATATTTCATCTGACCACAAGAGATTGACATATATTCTCTGTGTTCTTGAGAGAGTTGTGTGAGGCTCAGCTGTGAGTGTTGAGTTATCCAATTGTAACTCGAGAAAGACTGTGAGAGATTGTGGAGGTCCGGGAATCTCTGAAATATTGTTGTAATATTCTGATAGTGCATCATTAGTGGTTTTTTTTCCCCATTTGGGTTTTTCCACGTTAATTCTTTGTGTTGAATATTTATTATTTTTTGCCCTTTTATTGTTTATCTGCTAACAACACCCTGAGAATCCTAACAACTAGTATCAAAGCTTTGGTTGGAGTGTTGTTGATTTGTAGATTGAGAAGCAATGGCAGGCACAATTGGGAAGATTCCAGAGTTTGATGGGAAAGACTACGCATGGTAGAGGATGCGCGTTGAGGATGTGCTACTAGCAAAAGTTGCATCTTGCGATGGGTGAAAAGCCAAAAGAGATGGAATAGAATGATTGGGAAGAGCTTGACGGTCAGACACTCAGTACGGTGGGACTGACGTTAGCTCGGAACGTAGCTTTCAACGGCAAAGATCAGAAAACAATGAAAGATCTGCTGGAGGCCTTACAAAACACATATGAGAAACCTTCAGGGGTGAGCAAGGTATATGTGTTGCGTTGTTTGTTTGAATTTAAGATGCATAAGTCTGGTGATATGAATGAGAATATGAATGAGTTGAATGTGATACTATCAAAATTGACCTCCGTGGGATTCAGTTTTGACGATGAGATAAATGCTAATATATATATACCATTGGATACCCTACCTAAGTCTTCGGATAATTTTGTGACTTTTGTAACATGTTCAGTTAAGAAAGATGAGAAATTGAAGTTTGGGGAAATTAGAGACTCTGTCCTGAATGAAAGCATCCGATATGTAGGAGAGATTCTGATGTGTTTGAGTCTTAGGTGAATACTTTGATTTTTAGGGGTAGGAGGAACAGATGGAGCTCGGGTCGGGGTTAATCTAAATCTAGAGGCTGAAATATGGAGCATGTATTTTGTAGGAACTGTGGCGATAGAGGTCATTTTCATAGCAATTGTCCTAAACCTAAGAAGAGCAGTTATAATGAGCATGACTCGGTAAATTCTATTGAAGACTTGGGTGATGCCGTAACTATTAGTGTTGACAAGTCAGAAAGGAGTTGGGTAATAGATTCGGATGCGTCGTTTCACTCTTCGTCTAGTAGGGAGGACTTTAGTAATGTTGTGAGTGAGAGGTTTGGCAGGGTTAGACTTGCAAATGACTACAACCTAAAGATGCTAGGAAGAGGTGATGTGAACATTAAAACTTCTAAGGGTTGGACTTAATTAGAAGTTGAGGAATGCTAGGTATATCTCGAGTCTGACCAAGAACCTTGTATCTGTGCGTCAAGGCATCAACTAGATGATGATGGGTTCACGACGAGATTTCGGGATAGTCATTGGAGTGTAATGAAAAGATCTATGGTAATTGCAAATGGTAGGCAGGAGGGGAAGCTATATACTACCATTAGTATTTGATAATTCTAACAGGCCTGTTCATGCTCATCAAAAGCGCGTTAGCTTCTTTGATGAGAGAAGGGTACCAGAAATGAGGAGGTTTTCGGTCGAGGCTACGAGAACAGATGGTCAGTCGAAGAACGCATCTAACATGCACAAGAATTCGACAAACTCAACACGAGGTAAAATTCCAATCCAAAATTCCCCTAAGTTGTTGACGATGATGTGTATGTTGAAGTTGTAGGGGCGTGATAAGTTCAAGTGGGAGCCTGTTGATAAAAGAGGAGTTGATGGGAGGTCAGCTGAGACCTTTACTGAACAAGATCGAGATGGATGCACTAGAGGATTCAAGAAGGTATTGAAGTGGTGATTGGTGATAATTGACGAATGTTGCGTTTACAATTGGTTTCCAAGTGGGAGATTGTTGGATTGAATATGGAGACCAATTTTGGGCTGGCCTTTGTGTCTTGGGGAACAAGGTAGAAAAGTTTGTATGGGAATCAAGTTGTTGATTTGTTAACTGCTTCTTTTGAGCTAAGCAAATCGCAGTTTGATGGATTGTTAATTAGAACATAATAATCACAAAGAGGAAACAAATAAAGTAAACATAAGGCAGCAGATTTACCAAACTAACATGCCAACAATCATTGTTTATATTTTTATACTATTAAAAAATGCAATGAATTAGATAATCAATTCAATTCATACCACCTAAGCCTTCTCTCGAAGGGCATTTATAAGTTAACTCAAATGGATTAATTGATGTATACAATAATACAAGGAATTAAAAGTAACAATTTTCCCCGAATTACAACCTAGATTATTCGATCTCATATCTAAGCTGAAATCATCTAATTGGACTATACTATGCCTAAGTTTCATCTCTCGAAGATCACATGTAAACCCTAGCACAAAGATGAGACTCTTCCGAACCCGCATCAAATTTGATATTGATTTTTTTCCTTTTAGTTAAAGCCTTATGCAATGAAATGTTTTCTCATACGCGTGATGTTAAGTACGTGTGAAAATATCGATAAAATTCACATAAAATTCTTTTGCAAGAATTTTACGAATAAAGAAATGTTCATGATCTCATATGATAAAATTGTAGACCTAAACATAAATGAGGTTTCGAACTCCGCAACACCCATGCACTTAATCTTGCCTTTCAGTGCAAATTAGCTAGTCTAGAAATTGTTGCATAATGATAGTAATATGTGGGCATCATAAGCAACTGATTGATTATTGACTCACCATGCCGGTGGCCGATTAACTCAATAGCCCAGACGATTCAACCTGTATGACCAATATTAATTTTTTTTCATGCATAGTTGTTACTTTAAATTTGAGGAACTGATAGTTAATTGCTAATCGATTCTACAAAAGCATTTAACCATATTTTCAATGTGATTTTGGTTTCGATTTCCATATTCACTTGTGATTTAACCATATTTTCAATGTGGTTTTGGTTTCGATTTCCATATTCATTTGTGATTAATCTCAAATCGGATAATTGCCTTTGGCTTAGATTTTTGTTAATAATCAAAAATATGGTTAACCGGTTAACATCTTATTCCCAAGAGAAGAAGTGCTTGTGAGTGTGAGCAGGGGCGGATCTAGGACTATGGTAGGGGTGTCCATGGACACCCCTGGCCCCCAAAAAAATTTAACTAGCCTGTATTATTTGGAAAGGAAAAATATAAACATGTGTTAAACGGGCAACCCTAAATAAGTTCAAATATTAACATTACTGAATTTACAGATAATTGGACTCCCCTAATTTGGAAGTTGAGATCCGCCACTGAGTGTGAGACTAGATTAGCAACGTTACAAGAAGTGCTATGCGCCAATTCTAAACCTTATGGGCTAAGAAAAATCAGAAAAAAAATAGAAGTGAACCAAAAAAAACAAGCACAATAGAGAGAAAGAGTCAAAGATTTCCCGTCTGTCCACACTGGCTAGTTGTCACATGCTCTCATTGTCGTCGTCTCTTTCTTCCCATCCCACCCAATAACTTCGATTTTTATACCCACAACAAGGCCAACGACTTTCTCAAAACACTACCAATCATCAATCTCTGAAAACCCCCCTTCACTCTCCTCCACTCTCCCCCATTTTCGATCCAATCCTCCGAGCTCCCCATCAATGCCGACTCGCTGCGAGATCTTCTGCGAGATCCTCCTCGCCATCATCCTCCCCCCTCTCGGTGTCTTCTTCCGCCATGGCTGCTGCAGCGTAACTCCTCTCTCCCTCTCCCTCTCTTTCTCTCTCTCTCGCGCTTCAATTTGTGATTCCGAACCCTAGAAATCAATATGATTATGTGCTTCTGAATTTGCAGATTGAGTTCTGTATCTGCTTGTTGTTGACCATCCTTGGCTACATCCCTGGAATCATCTACGCTATCTACGCAATCGTCGTCGTTGATCGTGATTGGTACAGAGATTCATACTACGCTGTTGCCTGATCCGTTTCAGCTGCGTGCAATTGGTTGGTTGTCTTTCGTGCGATCTTTCTCTCTCTGTTTGTGATTTCGTCGCGATTGAATCTAGATGTTGTTCGTGATGGTGATGATGGGGGAGAGAGGATGAGAGAATGTGTTGTCAAATTGCAATCAGATTCTTCAAATGTTTTTGTTGATTGGTATCCTGATTTGTACAATCGAATTGGTTTCAAATTTTAATGTGATTTAGGATTTTCTGCTTGGCTAGTTCTATCTGGCTGCCTATTCTGATTAAATTCATGGTCTTCAACTTTAACTTTTCCCGGTTGCAATGTTTGGACGTTTATGTTTATCCTCTGCTTCGAAGTAATTTCGTCTTTTGTCTTACTGGGTTTGATACGATATGATATGAGATTATAATAATGGAAACTATCTGTAATTTTGTATATGACCCTGTTTGGCAACCCGCTGGTAGCTGGCAGCTGTTAGCTATTAGCTTATAACTGTTAGTTGATAGCTTTTTTTATTAGTTGTTTGAATTTAGTTATTTGGGTCAACTGATTATAGCCTTTGATAAAGTAGCTTTTTGTAAAAAGCTACATCAAAAAGCTTTATCAAATAGCTTTTTGAAAATTAGTTTTTTGGGTCCAAAAAGTTACTTATCAAACACCTCAAATAGCTTTTTAAATTTGGCCAAAAAACTAAAAATTATCCAAAAAGTTAAAAGCTATCCAAAAAATTGGATAGCCAAACATCCCGTTTACCTTCGAAATCTAAAACAAAGTGAGACCCTGGATACTAACAAATAAAACTAGGCGTTTCTCAAATTATCACGCTGAATATTATCTTCATTATTTGTGTTGGGACTTGGGGCCTTTCCCTTTGCAGGTGAGATAAGTTAAGGTGAGTATGTTTGGGAAACTTTTAATAAAATGTATGTAAATATTCAAAAGATAAGTTTGAATAAATTTGAATAAATTTTAGTCAATTTTATCTACACACAACTTGTCCCATGAATTAATAATGGTGATTGTCAAGTCCCATGGACGATAGCTACACTTGTGCAGGACATAAGGAGCTTATTAGCTAGTTTTGATCTCTTGAACATGAAGTGGGCTGCTTCTGATAGCTTAGGGCTAATCAGAGGGTAATGGACACATGATCGGTTATAAATAGTATTATTTTCTAAGCAAGGTTTGAGTTGTATGTGTGTTATGTATCCAATTAGTCAAATAAGGATGAAAAGTTTAAACACGTGTCTACTTTTGCATTCAGACTAATTGTAATTACGTACACTAAATAAAAGTCCAAGTCGAGAGACACTTTCATGACGCATATTAACTCCTTGATTTTTCGAGTGTTCAAGTTCTCTAGGTGATGCCATGAATAGCGAGGGTAATATACCCAAGGTGATCACAGGTTATTTCAAGTGGTTTCACAACTCTTGGAATGGCGAGGAATTGTTGGAGTATTTCAAGAGTTAAAAAAAAAAGCTAATAAAGGTTGGAAATTCACTAAATATTATTTAAGAATTGACCGGGAAAGATCAACGTAAGTCTTGAGCGAAAATTGGGTTGGCACGGACCGTGTCAGGTGTGACACGTGTTGTGTCAACAACCAATAGCTCAAGAAAGTGAGAATTGGGCCAACATGGACCGTGTCTGCCTAACACGGATCGTGGAAGGTGTACCACGGACCGTGGTGGTGCCCAGCAACGTGAGTTTTGAATTTCCTGGATTGTAGCCTTTGATTGATATTAACACATGGAGATTTAATTGTGGTTGAATATTTCCTAAATTAATTAGTCAATATTGACCCTCTTAATCAAGCTTGCAATCCTATGGATGATGCTCTTAAATTATGGAAATTATGAGGCAAGTCTTGATGCTCTACTCCACTATATAAGGAGGATGAATTCATTCATCCAAGCCATACCTCTTCTCATCTTTTTCAAGTTCCTAGAGAGCTTCAACATACTCTTTGAGGTGTTGATGGCAGCAACATTCTTTGAGATTTTTTGAGAAACCCCGTTCTTTGCTTACAAGAAGTTAAGTTTTACCCTTAAGTCTATTCGTGGTCTAGTAAATACGTCTTAAGGGGGAGACGGGTCTCACCCTCGACTCCTAACTACCCAAGTGATCCCTCATCTTGTGCAAGTGACCGTGGTACCTCATATTTCTCGTTGCATTCTAATTATATATAATTGTATAATAATTAAATATTATTTTTTAATTAAAAATAAAAATTACTATTATTTTATGATAAAAATATTTATTAGTAAGTGCTTTTTCGTAATTTATTTATTTTTTCACATTTTTATCTATTGTAAATTATTCAATTTTGTCAATTATTGAAAACAGTTAAATATTACAAGTGGATCCTACAATACAATAAAATACTACCCCCTACCCCACTTGTTCAGTTGTTCTTCACCTTATTCTTCAACTCATTCCTCGCCGTTAAGAGCATATATAATGGTGATCCATATTTTAAGATTGTAGGTTGGGTGGGGTGGGGTGGGGACTCACCCCTTCCACATAATCTATCTTTAATACTTTTTGAAACTTTATTCTATTTCTACAGAATTAGTAGAATTCATCCCTAATTTTTTATTTTAAAATATTTATTTGTGGACCTCATATTATAAAAATAAAATATTTAATTTTTATTTTCAATTATATAAAGATACAAAAGATGATGTTTTGAAATTAAAAAAAATAAAAAGAAGGGAAAATTACTTGTGTTCAAGAATGTTCTATTTCCCTCCTCATGTTTTAGTCTATTTCATTCTTTACTGCAATAGAACTCTACATGTTGACACATGTTCCAATGTAAAATTCATACTCTTGCAGTTGCTTTAACAATACTCATTCTTCATTACCTATTAAAATAATACGAAATCTATTATTTATGTACTTAGTGTTTTTCATTTTGGAGAATGTCACTGTGGATAATTCAAAAAAAAAGAAATGGGAAAGAAAATGAAAAACAAAAATGAAAAGTGAATAAATACGAAAGCATGACGTCACGCTTGCGGCTTTACTCTTCAACTTTATCCTTTCCCCAAATAAGAACCCCGTTCGTTGATCATTTGGCAAACTGCCCTAACCATATCCAGAATGAACAACGAGGAAGAAAAGAACGCAACCACCGAGTCACCCACCCCAAACTCGGACTGGGCCGAGTTAACTCACGAGTGCTTGATCAACATTCTCTCCCGCCTTCCATTGGAGGACCGATGGAAGGGCACCATGCTCGTCTGCAAGCCATGGATGTTCGCCTGCAGAGACCCTTCTCTCAACACCGTCCTCAATCTCGAACCCTGCTTCGATTCTTCTGCTGAGTCAACTCGCTGGTGGACGCCCGAGTTCGAACGGAGGATCGACGCGATTCTGCGTTCCGTCGCTGAGTGGAGCTGTGGATCATTGACGGAGATCCGGGTCAGGCATTGCTCCGATCGGGCCCTTGTTTTTGCTGCTCAGAGGTAGGTAGTGCCAGTTTTTCGGTTTTCGAAGCAGATATTGATGAAATTAGGGTTTGATTTTTGTTGATTGTTGTTCATACTTTTGATGTGATTTGTGTCGCTTACGCCCCTCTTGGATGATGATTGCACTTTGGGGTCTGATTTAGGGAGTTTTGGTCAGTTTGTTTCGGTTGATTGATTGCTTTGATTTTGAATTGTTTGTTGGTTGGAGGTGGGAGTCTATAAAAGGCATGGTTGTTTAAGCAGCTCATAGTCTAGTAGGGTTTGATTTGTCCTGTTTGAGTGAAAATTTTATGGACAATTGAGGTTATGGTTTTGAGGAGTGGGGATTAAAGTTGTTGATTGATTATATTGAGATGGAATTGGGTACAGATGATTTAGCAAGGATTTAACAGTTCTTTAACAAGCTTCAAGAGTGTTTTTACTGGGTAATTAGTTCATTTGAATATCCAAAGAATTTACTTCGAGCATTGTGAATGCTCACACCAATTTTGAATTTTGAGTAGGTTCAAGAGAGTTTCACAAGTTCAAAGGCTCTGTCTATTGCGCCGAGAGTTTAATCTCAAGCTTCACATATGCATATTGGACATTTAGTAGATTTTTAGGGGTGCAGTGCAGTTTAACCAGAGAAATTTATGATTCTTGACTGCATAACGAGAAAAGAATCATGAAAATTACTATGGACATAAGATGTTTGGAAAAGAAATGCCATTATGCCAAATGAAAGTGTTCGTATGGAAAAATGAATTGGTGGTCCAGATATACTTATGCGTTTGAATGATGAATATGAGGATTGAGGAGTAATTCTTAGTTGCTCTCCATGGAGGTTCCTTGTATCTTTTAAATATAAAAGCTTGACCCACAGAAGTTTGTGCTGATTTAAGAAAAATGGACGTGTAAGTAGGAAGTAGCTTGGAGAGTATATGTTGAGGTCAGTCTTATTAAATGGAGGGTGAGGGTTCTTTATTGTATACTTTTGGTACTACGTAGGAGAATGTCTACTTGTAATAGTTCAAAGACGTATTTGAACTTTGTTTTCAACTCACAAGGGTGAGCATGTTAGGTCAGATAGGACCTGGAAAGTTCGAGCAACTCTTTGCAAGTTTTTCATCTCTTTATTTTTTTTTTTCCTTTTCATTTTTTCTCCTAAAAGCTAGAGGGTTATGGGGGGAAGGAGGTTGTCATTAACATTATTTACTATTGTAGTCTGGGGTAAATACTTCATGATTACAGGGCTGTTACTGCAATATGCTGTGTGTTGGTCAGATTTATGTGAACGGCTAAGGAAATAAACCTGTTAATCAGGCAATTTCTGCTGAATAACATTGTGTAAAGTTTATCTTGACTAGAAGTTCAGGATTTCTGCTGAAGGGTGCTTGGATTGAGGAGTAATTCTTAGTTGTTGTGTGCTTTGCATTTGAGAGGGAAATATATCCTCCATTTGTATTGATTATTCGCTTCCAGTTTTGTGCTACTAATTTTGCCATATCAGATGGGTTTACACTGTTTAAATGCAAAGGCAGCAGGCTCTGATGTTTGTTGGTTCAAATCCAGGCCTTTTGATAGTTCGCCTTGCTGTTGTTTGGTCTTATACTCGTATTATTTGAGAATTCTTGTGGTGGTCATGTGCTCATCTGTGCTAGCATTTCAACATATGCACATCCCAGTTTCCAATCTGAGAATATAGGGGTTCTTCCATACCCCAAAGTCCCATCTGAGAATTTGGGGGGTGGGGGTGGGGGGGGGGGGGTTGGTGAAGGTCAAGCATTAGAGGTGGAATAATGGTGGATTGAGGTTGGCATTATCACTTATGAACCCTCCATTTTCAAGCTCAGAAGCACCACAATTATGAAAGTGTCTTCCTTTTCTGCTGATACTTGTAAAAACAATAGCTTGCAAGAGTCAGAGAAGACCGCATGTCATGTGAAATCTACTTGTAGTAGTAGGGTTGGAAATGAGTCAGGTCGGCCTTGAGAGCCCTCGCGAGCTAGCTCGATAAGCTCGAGCTCGTCACATAAGTGAGCCAAGCCGAGCCTATGGAAGCTCGGCTCATGAGGCTTGCAAGGCTTGTGAGCATGGAAAAATTGGATGGCATCTTAAGTTTGATGATACAATTTCAAAAATAAAATTACTTCATTGACGTAAATTGGAACTTATGCTTTTGATAGATCATTTCTTTTATGTATTGTAAATATACTATCCACAATCATAAATTATCTTCACTATCGCTACAAAATTACTTAAATTTCATCTTATAATTGTTCTTTCGACTTAAGTAATTTTCAGTCTTAGAAGGGCTCGTTAAAGCTCACGAGGGCTTGTGAGCCTTGGTGAGTCAAGCCACGAGCCCAACTTTTCTGGCTCGACAAGCTCACCAACCAAGCCAAGGCCACAATATAGCTCACAAGCTGAGCCTTGAGCCTGTCGGGCTCCGCTCGACTCGGCTCATTTCCACCCCTAAGCTGTAGGAGGATGTGAAGCGGATTTTGACATGCTTGTCTCAGATGCCCAAAACTGCAGGCCCTTTCCATCAAAAGCAGCCAAAGTGTGTCTGACACGGGACTGACCGAAGTAGCCAAGAATTGCCCGATGCTGACAGAACTCGATGTGAGCTTCTGCCACGAGATATCCCACGAATCTCTAGCCCTGATTGGAAAGAACAGTCCAGGCCTAAAGGTTCTTCGCCGCAACTTCTTGAATTATCTCGATGCCTCTCAACACAGGGGGGTCGTGCCCGATTCATATGTGGATTCCTGCCCACAAGATGGAGATTCTGAAGCTGCTGCCATAAGCAAATTCATGCCCAATTTGAGCCATCTCGAGCTGAGGTTCTCAAAGTTGTCAGGCAAAGGCCTGGCTTTGGTCTGTCAGGGCTGTCCAGACCTGGAATACTTGGATATCTCTGGGTGCACAAACTTCACTAGCCGTGATATCTTCAACTCGACAAAGGATTTGAAGAAGTTGAAGGAAGTGAAGAAGCCCAACTTCTACATTCCAAGATCCATTTATCACACCGAGAGGTATGGCCATTGGAGGTTGTACGATGAACGTTTTCAGACTGATGTGTTTAGGATATGAAGACCGGTTCTGGCTAGCTGATACTGCAAAAACTGGATTATGTATGCTAGTTTAAATTGTGATATTCAAGCTTGTAATATATAGCTCTGATTTCGGGTATTGTTGTTGTATATATTGTTGTTGTTCAATAAATGGACGTCTAATGTTATGTTCCTTGTGTAAGGAAATACATGGTTGGTTTGTTCAGAATTCATATAATTGCAGCTGGGGAAATGAACATTCAAGAATGTGATATTAAACATTCAGTAATGAAGTAATGTACGGTATCCATCAAGAGAAAGAACAGTAAGAAGGCAATGAGTATACTAATGATTACTCCATCTGTTCCATATTAATTGTCGTCTTTGAAAATCGTGCAATCAAATATCAAAATGTTTGACCATAAATTTCTCAATATATACAATGAGTTGCTATTTAAAAATTACGACCGTTGAATTCGTAACAAAAAATACTATCATAAAAGTATAATATTGCAATTGTTAATTATCAATCAAAGGGTGACAGTGGAAAGTCAAAATTATAGCAATTAATATGGACCAGAAGCAGTAATTTATAGAGGATCAAATGAACAATTTGTTGAATGTCAAATGATCATTATGTTTGAATGGTAAGGAGGAGTTATAGGCGCTGATGATTTTCAAACGAGTATCGCAATGAACATTCAATAAAGAAAAATTGGATTGTAGTGGACTTTAAGTTGGACTTTAAATTGAACATTCAACAACGAGTATCTTATGGAGTATGACAAGTTGGACTTTAAATTACCCCAGTGCACCAAATCATAAAGTGTTGGGTTTTAGTGAAATATATGGCATGCCAAAAAGTATTGTATTCCTTTCTCGCCAATTGATTCCATGGATTTCAATGCACCACCAAAATGTAAAACTCCTCAGCGGCATAGGGATAATACATTCTGGAATGCCATGTAGACAACCTTTCACCTAACTCAACTCGGTGGTGGTGCATCAAAATCCAGCACTTATCCAAATTTAAAGTATAGATTACCACAATCAAAACCCCTAAAATACAGTATACGACTATCCAAATTTTCTTCCATAAATATGATACTGAACATTTCAACTACGTATGAATATACATACATACATACATACATACATACATACATATTGTCTTGTTGTACTACAGCAGATACTCTATTATCCAAAATAAAAGTATTAATACGAAAAGTAAAGAATATTTTGCAAAAAAAAAAGCTGCAGCCAGGAATCAAACCTGGAATCTTACATGAAAGATTTACCAATGTGCTACTGCAACTAATTGTTGATTTGCACTGATATTAAAATGTATAATTATGTGTCATGTCCTTATTCCAAAAATAAAAGCAAGCATCAAAACGAAAAGTAAAGAATATTTCGCAAAAAATGCTGCAGCCAGGAATCGAACCTGGTATCTTAAACTCAAGATATACCAATGTGCTACTGCAGCTTATTTTGATCTACATTGATATCAAAATTATTAGTACTCGTCAATAGACCTGACTCGAAAATCAGACCTGAACCCGCCCGAAAATTTTGGATTTTGAACATGATTTCTCGACTCGAAACCGAAATATACCAAACCCGGAAAAACCCCTAAATTAGCAGTCAAACCCGCCCCGCCCATTTGACCCGGTAACTTTATTTTTTACGTTCAAATTTATTAGAATTTGTGACTTTTTGTTGGAATTCAGGACTATTAAACTATATTCGCAACTCATTCATATGTTATTTCTCTAATTTAAGTTGAAATATTTACAGTAATCTATCGGTATTAGAAGATAATCATTTTTTATTATGTATACTGTACAAAAATAATATTTAAAGATAAGTTTTTTAAAAGAAAAGGCGGAAAAATGTCGCAATCATAACCCGTTGAGTGGACCCAAGCCCATATTTACCCAAAATCGAATTACACTTGACCCATATTTATCCGAACCTGATGACCGACCGGTCGCCTGCCCGAATAGACAGGTCTACTTGTCATGTCCGTTTTCAAAAAAAATAAACTAGAAAATTTAGAGGGAATGATTTTGGTTAATTAAATAATCCCTACTTGATAACAATAATCCCTATTTTCATTTTGGATTCTAGTGTTCCAAAATAAAATAAAATTGGATTGTAATGGTACCAAATTCACCTCAATATATTTTTTTTTATCTTTTTCATATCTGACCCATATTGTTTTTGTTTTTTCATTCCCGCACCTAAAAAGGTAATTAAGTGCAGTTACTAAAAAAATTTTAAATTATTTTTTGAGAACCCGAACAATCATTATGATTTTTTGAAAGGAATAAAAGTGAACAATCATTCAAAATCGTAAAAAAAAATGAAAAAAAGGGGAAGAAACGCCGTAAATTCATTAAAAATCGTGGTAAAGTGTTAATACAAAGTTTCAACTCAAATACAACTTGAAATTTATGATATTTAGGATATACTATCGGTGGTGTCCCACATAAATTCATTTTTTTTACACCAGACTAAAAAATAAAAGTATGAATTATTACTATACAATTTATTAAAGTAAAGATTATTAGAATCCAATTTTTCAAAAAAAAATTGGTGAAAAGTGAAAACACTTCCATAAAAAAAAATTAACAAAAGAAAATTGATGGTTCTTCACGGCACTCACAGTACATATCGTCATATTGTGCTCCTTTCCATTTCACCGCCTTCAATATGTCTCTGACTCCTTATCTCTTCAAGTGCTTCTTTCCTTTACAGACACTATGATATGATAGTATGGACTATGGAGCAAAAAAAAAGGAAAATTGGATTCTAATAATATGAACTTTTGGCCATATAAGACTTAATAATACGAACTTTCGATTTGGTTCTTAATAATATGAACTTTGACCCCCTGTTGCCCCCAATAACACGCCACCGACTTAAGTTCAACTTAACTCGGTGGCAGGATGACGTGGAAGCCGGAGTAATATATTTTGACTTTATTATATACACAGTCAGCATTTGACTTGTCCACATAAGCTCTCCTCCTTCCCCTTTCTCTCTCCTCCCCTCCTCTTCTTCGATCCAGAGAAGACATGGCTGGCCATGGCTTGTCCAGTTGTCCTCCTCTTCTCTCCATTTCTTTCTCTACAACATCCTGCCCCCCTCTTCTCTCCATTCCTCTTTTTTCGTCTCTCTCAATCTCACCTTCTTCCTTTCGTTTTTTCGAGTTTTTTCTGGGTTTTCTTGATCTGATCTTCTTCGTTTTGAGTTTTTCTAGGTTGTTTTGAGATTATCTCTGGGATGTTGAGATGGGTTTGTGGGTGTTCTTTTGAATTTTGAACTGGGTTGTGTACTTCTATCATTCTTTCTTTGGGAATTCTGGGCTTTTTTGAAAGTCCCAGTTCTGAAAAGTTTTGAACTTTGAAAAGGGTTGAGTTTCTCAGTTTTCCTGCTTTCTCTCTAAAGTTCTCATCCTTTTGTTTTCTCCCGAACAAATTTTTGTGGGTTGAGCTTGAATTGGTGAGAATTTGAGTGTCTGATTGTTGGATGTTGTGGGCAGCACTGGATCTTGATCACATTTGGAGTTCAATTCCTTCTTCAGGCAAAGTTTTTCCATGACTTTCTTTCTCATACTTTGTTGTTTTCGACATTCGGAAATTAGGGTTCGAAATTTTGATTTGGATTTGGGTTTTGATTTATGATATCTGGATTTTGTTAGGGGTTAGATTTCTGCAGAAATGTATGCTTTTTCTGTGTGTTAGTCAAAGCTCACAAGTAATTGCATGAAAATGAAGAGGAAGAGATGATGCGGATAAGTGGAAATAAGTACAGTGAAAGACATCATGTACAAGAACAAGTTGAGGATGAAGATGAAGAGGAGGAGATGATGCGGATTGATGCAAGAAAATGGAGAGAAGAGGAGGACAATTGGACTGGTGCAAGAAAATCCAGATCTGGGTTTCAAATTTTTGCTCATCTTCTTCTTCTGGAATTTTTCTAGGTTCAAGTTGGAATTAGGAATTTGGTTTGATTTCAAATTTGCTCATCTTCATCTTCTTCTTCTGGAATTCTTCTGGAATTTTTTGTTCATCTTCATTTTCTTCTTCTGGAATTCTCTAGATCGAAGAAGAGGAGGGGAGGAGAGAGAAAGGGGAAGGAGGAGAGAGAAAGGGGAAGGAAGAGAGCTGATGTGGACAAGTCGAATGCTGACTGTGTACATAATAAAGTCAAAATATATTACTCCGGCCGCCACGTCATCCTGCCACCGAGTTAAGTCGAACTTAACTTGGTGGCGTGTTACTGGGGGCAACAGAGGGTCAAAGTTCGTATTATTAAAAACCAAATCGAAAGTTCGTATTATTAAGTCTTATATGGCCAAAAGTTCGTATTATTAGAATCCAATTTCCCAAAAAAAAAAGCTAACATATGAATTTTAAGCTCCAAATATTTTTCATTTGTAACATACATCACCACTTCTGTCGACATTTTTTTTGCTGTTAAATATGACTGAAATTTAAGAACAAAACTCAATTTTATCGGTCTGTCTCAAAATTTTACAATACGATGGAAATGTTTAAAAAAAATTCAAATATGAATTTTGAGCTCCAAATATTTTCATTTATAACATATATCGTCATTTCTATCGACATTTTTTGCTATTAATTCTGACTGAAACTTAAGATCAAAATTCAATTTCATCGGTTTGGCTTGAAATTTTTCAATATGATAAAATTGATTAAAAAATACTCAAATATAAATTTTGAGCTCAAAATATTTTTATCTGATAACATTTATCGCCAATCCACCAACATCTTTTGTGGCTAAAACTAACTAAAACTTTAAAGCGAAATTCAAATATTTTTATAACAAAATAAGATATTTTCTATTGTATTTTCTACACAATTTACAAAATTAAATGGGAAACCATCGATTATTATCATCAATATATCTTTTCATAACTAAAAAGAATCCATCATATATAATAAAATAAGATATTTCAAAAAAATATTTAAATGAGAACATTGAAAGTAATTTATTTTAAACAACAATATATTCACAGTAAAAAACTGACATAACTCAAAAGAAGTAAAATTTCATGGCTATTATAACAACATAGACGTTATATTTTGTTCATTTTTTATTTAATTAATATTTTCTTTTCAAGATTTTAATTTGCAAAAAAGTTACAAAAATGTTCAAAATTAATAACAATTCACACAAACTTTTGCTATTCTAATAAACAGGTCGTATAAATTATTGTCTCCCCAAAATTTACATTTATCCAAACTTCGATCCTTTCCATGCTTAAATTTTGAGTAGCTTTAATTGAATTTGTAAAGTTTGTTTGTTTAAATGAACATTTCAACTAGATATGCATATTTTGAATTATTATGTTGTGTGCAGATTTTTATTTGATGATGGAACTTCTGTTATCCAAAATAAAAGTTTTAATAAAAAGAGTATATTTTATAAAAAATTGTTGCAGCCAAGAGTTGAACCTGGAATCTTTGAATGCAAGATTTACCAATGTGCTACTGCAGCTCAATTGCTACTCTACATTTGTAGAATATTTACTAAGGATCTGTTCTTTTATACAGTTGGTGTTGTGTGATAATGGTGTGGTGCGGTGAAATTTTTATTTGATGATGGAAGTTCTATTATTCAAAATAATAGTTTTAATAAAAAGAGTAACGAATATTTTACAAAAAAATTGTTGTGGCCAAGAGTTGAACCTGGAATCTTTGAACTCAAGATTTACCAATGTGCTACTGTAGCTCAATTGTTGTTCTACATTTGTAGAATATTTATTAAGGCTCTGTTCTTTTATATAGTTGGTGCAGTGTGGTGCGGTGCGGTGAAATTTGAAAAAGTGGGGTGAAA
Organism: Portulaca oleracea; assembly: GCA_029582165.1. Classification (NCBI taxonomy): domain Eukaryota; kingdom Viridiplantae; phylum Streptophyta; class Magnoliopsida; order Caryophyllales; family Portulacaceae; genus Portulaca; species Portulaca oleracea. Next base: position 28,389,740 of record CM055890.1, read on the forward strand.
TGTGGTGAGAGTTGTGGTAGGTGTGGTAGGTGAAGAGAGAGTGTGAACAACAACTGCAACTTTGTGGGTACAACAACTGCAAGTGATCCTATTTCCGCTTCTAAAGTTAGTCCTTAAATATCCTAACAGATCTCATTGTGTTATAACTTATGAGACTCTTTGGGATACCTTTTGTAATCTCTTCTTATTATAGTGGATTTTATCTTGTCTCCTATGATTTTTTCCCCAATTTGGGTTTCCTCGTAAAAGTGGTCTTCATCACCTCTTTATTTTTCATGTTTATTTTCTTAATACCTACTGTTGGAGGAAAGGAAGTACACGGTATATAGAACAATGGAAACTCGCTTGGATAACGCTAAGAGTCGTGGCCTAGTACACACTTTCCTTAAGAACTATTTACGATACCGTAAATGTTCAAAGGGATAAAACTTAGCTCTTGTAACACTCAAGAAATAGATTCTCACTTGAATCACTCTAGTATAGCTGCAGTCTAGACAAGAATGAGGTTGTGATTAGCTTAGAATGGTATGTCTCAAATAGCCTAGGATGTCTCCTATTTATAGGAGATTAGCACCCACTTAGGATACCCTAGTCAAAGGGTAATCAAGAGCCTTAATGATGAGATTATGTCCTTAATATGACCTTGACCAAGTCAAGTCATATAGCTGTTGTAATCTCAGCATAATCGTGCTTAATGACGATATCAATCACTAATTACACAAAATCATATAGCCGTTAGCAATTAATACAATTCCTGCCTTCAACACGACCCGTGTTGAATCAACACGGTCCGTGTTGGCTCAACACGACCCGTGTTGATCCAACACGACCCGTGTTGAGCGCAAGATTTGTTTCCTTGCTCTCTGGAAGGCAACACGACCCGTGTTGCTTCCTGTTTCACCCGTGTTGATCATATTCTCATCGTTTTCACTCATATATGATCCTTATACTTAATATACTTTATTCTTTAGGCTATATAATTGTCTTATACTCTTGAAATATATCCATCAATCCCCCGCTATTTCAAGAGTATATAAAACCCTTGAAATAACTTTACTTAAGAGGATTATACCCCCGCTATTTGAGATATACCTTAACTTATAATCACCAGAGAATCCTTAAAAACATATGCCTAATGAAAAGTAGATTACTCTTTGAACTTTTCAATTAGTGTATATGAGCCAAAATTGTATCTAAATCGCAAAGTAGACATAGCTTTGAACTTTGAATTTATATTGACCAACTATACTCATAACACACATATATTTTAAATCTTGAGTGTAAAAACTTAGACACTATTATCCGGCCTTGTGTCCTTATCCTTCATAAGTGTTTCGGAACTTTAGCTCATAGTTCCTTTATGCGGCCACACATTACACTTACATAGGTAGACTTTGTAATTATACCACCCCTGTAATTAGGCTTTCCACAAAGTCTATTAAGAGTACTAATACTCATCCTCTTGTCATTACAGATTTTAAGCATCACTTGTCCTTGGGATAATAATCGATGCTTCCTACTAATTTAAACAACTCCGTACTCATTTGAACTTTAGAAATTGGTGGTATTCCAATTCGTAAAGTTGAGTCTTTGTTGCGATTAGTAGTCCTTTGAGCTACAACCCATCCCCTTTGAAGTACTTATTATCAAATCTTTAGTCAATCCTTTAGTTAAAGAATCGGCTATGTTTTCTTTTGATTTGACATAACTTAGAGTCACTACTCCATCCCTTATAAGTTGATGTATGTATGCATGTCTTAAACCAATATGCCTTGACTTGCCATTGTAGACATGACTATATACTACATCTAGAGTAGACTTGCTATCACAATGAATTGAGATAGGAGCCATTGGCTTATACCAGACCGGTATTTCCAATAATAAGTTCCTTAACCATTCCGCTTCCTTACAAGCAGCATATAATGCTACTAATTCCGAAGACATAGTGGAGTCCGCTATGTTAGCTTGTTTCTTAGAACCCCAAGAAACTGCTCCACCTCCTAAAAGGAACACCCATCCACTGGTAGAGGAGAAATCTCCTTTATTAATCCAACTCGCGTCCGAGTAACCTTCTAATACCGAAGGTTCTCCTTTATATGTGAGTTGATAACTTTTAGTACCAGCTAAATATCTTAATACTCTCCGAATTGCAAACCAATGCATATTACTCGGATTACTTGTAAACCTACTTAACATGCCAATTGCATAAGCAATGTCTGGCCTTGTACTTGTCATAGCATACATGAGACTCCCAATCAACTTAGCATACTCAAGTTGATTAACCGGAGAACCCAAATTTTTCACTAGTTTCTTATTTGAATCATATGGAGTTACAACTGAATATAGCTTATTACCTCCAAACTTGTTCAATATTTTCTCAATGTAATGCTCTTGAGATAAACTTATCTTATCATTATTTCTAATGATTTTAATACCAAGAATTACATCCGCTTCACCCATGTCCTTCATAGAGAACTTAGAGGATAGAAATTCTTTGGTCTTATTAACTTGTTCCATGTCGGTCCCAAAGATCAACATGTCATCAACGTATAGGCATATAATCACCCCTTTTCCATTCTCAAACTTAGAGTATATGCACTTATCCGATTCATTGATCTTATAACCACTTGAAAGCACTACTTCATCAAATTTTTGATGCCATTGCTTAGGTGCTTGCTTAAGTCCATATAAGGACCTTATAAGTTTACAAACTTTCTTTTCTTGACCTTCAACAACAAACCCTTCGGGTTGTTCCATATACACCTCCTCTTCTAGTTCTCCATTTAAGAATGCCGTTTTGACATCCATTTGATGGATAACTAGCTTATGAATAGTAGCTAAAGCTATCAATACACGTATTGAAGCTATCCTAGCCACCGGCGCATATGTATCAAAGTAGTCAATACCGTACTTTTGAGTAAAGCCCCTTACAACCAACCGAGCTTTATACCTCTCAACGGTACCATCTACTTTCCTTTTCCTTTTAAAAATCCACTTAGAGGTAATTGGTTTACTTCCCGGAGGAAGGTCAACCAATATCCAAACATTGTTTTCCATTATCGAATCAATCTCATCTTGTACCGCTTCTTTCCACAAAGAAGCATCATGAGATTGCATAGCTTCTTTAAAAGTTTTAGGATCCTCATTTATGTTGTACATACATAGGGTCTCGCTTTCAATCGAGTCCTGAACCTTCTACTAAATAAACATAGAAGTCCAACCAAAGTCTTTTGGTTTCCTTGATCTTTACTCCTTCTTAACTCAATACTTTCATCTTCTTCATCATGAATAACCTCATGAGTGGGAAGATCAACTTGTATGGATATACCCTCATGATTTTCATCTTGAGGCTCAATTAAAGGAACAATATCTTGAATTACATCTTTAGGTCTAGGAATTGAAGAGAACCTAGTCTCATCAAACATTGCATCTATTGATTCCATTACGGTATTCACCGAAATGTACTCATTTGGCTCAACCACCAAAAACCTATAAGATTTGCTATCTTGAGCATAGCCTATAAAGATGCACTCAATTCCTCTTTCACCTAATTTCCTTTTCTTAGGTTCCGGGACTCTTACAATAGCCCTACAACCCCAAATCTTAAAATACTTAAGACTTGGCTTTCTTTTGTTCCATAACTCATATGGGGTATTAGAATTCCCTTTGAATGGAACTCTATTCAAAATATAACAAGCCGTTAACATGGCTTCACCCCAAAATCCATTACTTAAACCGGAGTTTGACAACATAGAATTCACCATTTCTTTTAAAGTTCTATTTTTCCTTTCCGCAACCCCATTTTGTCAGGTGTATACGGGGCGGTTGTTTCATGAACAATGCCCGTTTCTTGGAAAAACTTTGGATCATAATATTCCCCTCCCCTATCGGATCTTAGAGTTTTAATCAAGGTCTCACATTGAAGTTCACTTCTAGTTTTGTAAACTCTAAACTTTTCAAGTGTTTCATCTTTAGAACTCAAAAGATAAACTTGACAATATCTAGAATAATCATCAATGAATGTCACATAATACTTCTTACCACCTATTGAAGGTGTACTATGAAAATCTCCTAAATCACTATGAATTAAAACAATAAATTTAGAAGTTATTTTTATACTTGAGAATGAATTTTTGGTGATTTTATTAAGCATGCATGTCTTACACTTTTCTATGTCATCATTCAACTTAGGAATCAAATCAAGATTAGACATTTCTTTCAACTTTGAAAAGTTCACATGTCCTAATCTAGCATGCCATAGAAAAGACTTATTCAAAGTAGACACATGCATATAAGCGGAAATCATGCCATCTTTATTACTTTTCGCATTCAACTTAAACATCTCCCCATAAGCATATCCCTTCCCTACAAAAGTCCCACCCTTGGAAAGTACATAATTATCTCCATCATAAACTTGCATAAAACCAAACTTGCTAAGGAGATAACCGGATACAAGATTCTTACATACTTCCGGAACTAAATACACATCATTTAAAAGCAAAGTTTTACCGGAAGTGAAAACAAGTTCCACTTGCCCAATGCCTTCAACTTTAACCGGATGATTGTTGCCCATGTAAAGTTTCACACCATCATCCGCCGGTTTGAGAGTCTTGAATAAACTCTTGTCAATGCAAACATGCCTTGACGCACCCGAGTCTATGTACCAATCATTACAACCAATGGATACCATGTTAATATGATCTTTAATCATGGCCACGAAGGAATTGGGTTCCTTCTCCTTACTCTTGCCCTTAGATGTATCTTTGTTCAAAAGACCATGCTTCTTTTTCCATTGGTAACACTCTCTCTTTGTGTGCCCCGGTTTGCCACATTCCCAACAAACTTGCTTAGGCTTTTGAATTCCCTTGCTAGTTTTGTTGTGGCTCTTGTTCTTATTCTTGTTTCCCTTACTCTCTTGCACCATATGGACCTTAGATTGCTCTTTGGTACCATCTTGTAGGCGTAACTCCTCTTCAATCCGAAGATGGTTAGCCAAACCTTCAAGAGACATAGCCTCTTTCCGGTGCATAAGAGCCCTTTTAGTTTCATTCCAAGAAGAAGGTAGCTGGTCAATTATAGAGGATACGATTATGGTTTCATCCATGTTCAAATTGTGTTGCTTGAAGTTACTTAAAATACGTTGAATCTCATGGAATTGGTCTAGAATTTTCCTATTATCATCCATCTTAAATTTCATGAATTGACTAACAAGAAAGTTCTTACTTGACGCATCTTCCGACATGTACTTAGCTTCAAGAATCTCCCAAAGCTTCTTTGCCGTCTCCACATGTTGATACACATCGAAGAGGGTGTCGCTCATCCCATTGAGAATGCATCCTCTACAAATGTAATCATCATTCTCCATCTTGAGTTTTTGCCGAGTAGCCTCCGCATCTTCCACGGACGTCTTTACTTGATCATCACTTCCATCTCCCGTGGAACTCTTGACAATTGCATCCTCTTTTGAAGACTCCTCGGTTGTCACCTTCTTGGCCGACGGTTCTTGATTCACCTTGGGAGAGATCTCAATGTTGAGCACATATGCCACATTGAGAGTTGTTAGCAAGAAATGCATCTTGCTTTGCCAACGCCGGAAACCGACTCCTTCAAAGCGCTCTAGCTTTTGGAAGTTGCTAGACATATCACGTAGCGAGGCCATTCCTAAATAGTTCTTAAGATTGTTGGAGGAAAGGAAGTACACGGTATATAGAACAATGGAAACTCGCTTGGATAACGCTAAGAGTCGTGGCCTAGTACACACTTTCCTTAAGAACTATTTACGATACCGTAAATGTTCAAAGGGATAAAACTTAGCTCTTGTAACACTCAAGAAATAGATTCTCACTTGAATCACTCTAGTATAGCTGCAGTCTAGACAAGAATGAGGTTGTGATTAGCTTAGAATGGTATGTCTCAAATAGCCTAGGATGTCTCCTATTTATAGGAGATTAGCACCCACTTAGGATACCCTAGTCAAAGGGTAATCAAGAGCCTTAATGATGAGATTATGTCCTTAATATGACCTTGACCAAGTCAAGTCATATAGCTGTTGTAATCTCAAAGATAATCGCATTTAATGACGATATCAATCACTAATTACACAAAATCATATAGCCGTTAGCAATTAATACAATTCCTGCCTTCAACACGACCCGTGTTGAATCAACACGGTCCGTGTTGGCTCAACACGACCCGTGTTGATCCAACACGACCCGTGTTGAGCGCAGGATTTGTTTCCTTGCTCTCTGGAAGGCAACACGACCCGTGTTGCTTCCTGTTTCACCCGTGTTGATCATATTCTCATCGTTTTCACTCATATATGATCCTTATACTTAATATACTTTATTCTTTAGGCTATATAATTGTCTTATACTCTTGAAATATATCCAACACCTACATCCTTAAATTAATTATCTTGTTTTAGATCTGAATTTCGATCCTAGCACATTGGTATCTCATGAATGCTTTTAAAATTTTTCAATCAATTGTTGTAATTTATTATCCAAAGTAATATTCTATATATCCAATTTGCTGTATGTCATCCTCTTATTGATAGAAGAGTGAGGATTACTAGCAGCAGGAGAAGCTCGCGGGTTTCCTGGAATGAGGTAGATTTTACTACACAAATGTTCTTCAAATGATATTCAGGGCATGTGTCATACTGCACAACATGATTGTCGAGGATGAAAAGGATTCGCCTGAGCTTTCAAATGACTTCTCATATGAAGAGGTCGAGGACAGCGTCCCTATGCCTGAAATCTCTCAGGAACATCACCCGCACTATGAAGGCTACATTCGAACTTGGGTTCGCGTTGGGCCTGACGTCGAGGTTTTGAAACATCAAACAGGGTTCTTCCGAATTCTGGGTGGGGAAAAAGGAGATGATGAAGAAGTGCGTCGGCATCTGCAACTGCAAGATGGCTTGATTGAAGAAGTTTGGCGACGTTTCGGAGCAAAGCACTGACAGATAGGATTAGCAGGTGGATTAGTTTTCAGTTTTGAGTGATTTTGGTTGAAGAAGTCTAGGAAGGGTTTGGAGCAAAGGAATGACAAATAGTAGGTGCAGTTAAATAGTTTTGTTTGGAGTAGTTTGTTAATGAATTGGATCCAAAAAGTCAAGAAACAGTGCTTAACTTAAGGGCAACACTTTTGTAAGTTTGGTTGAACTAGTTTACCAATGATTTGGACCAAAGGATAATGATTCTGACCAACGGCTTTGTAGTGCTGTTTGAGATAGTACGGTAATGATATCTGACGTTCATTAACCAAAAAATTAATCGGAGATACCCTAATATTTAGGGAAACTATTTTTCGGTACCCCAACTTTTCAAAACTAATTTTGAGGTACCTTACTTTTTGGGTTAGTAATTATTTGGTGTTTTTCCGGCCATTAATTTTATTAAATGGCCGAAATACCCTCATTCTTCTTCAAGGGTATTTCTTCAAGAAGGGAAGAACAAAGGCATTTTGGTTACTTGATAAAATTAATGGCCGGAAAAACACCAAATAATTACTAACCCAAAAAGTAAGGGTACCTCAAAATTAGTTTTGAAAAGTTGGGGTACTAGAAAAACATTTAACCAAAAGTTAGGATAGCTCAGAGTAATTTTACATAGCAATTTTTTTTTTTTCATGTTTAAAAGTTACTCGGAGAAAGATCTTTTTCAACAGTCTAGATCATGGACATACTTCATACGACTTATCAATACTTTTAAAATTTAACTAGATAATTTCTTATAAGTTTACTTGTTTTATGAATTTGTTTAATTAAAAATGTATTGTACTTTTTTTTTATACAAAATTGCTCATTTTTTTCAAAGATATATAAATAAAAACTAAAGTTTACTATAAGTTTTACATATATCATTATAATCGGGAAATTTTATAATTTATATTAGAAAAACTAAAAGAAAATTAGTTAAAATAACCACATGAGAAAAGACTTTTGTTATCAAAGAAATTGTACGCACAATCAGACGATCTACTCTCTCTATCGAAATTCAAAAGTGGAAAATAATAAAAAAAACGATTGAAAGGTACTTCTCATTTTGTGAAAATGATTTTTATGTCTCAATATTTTTAAATACATTTTAATCTTATAATTTAAGTTAACAATAGTTAAGTGATGTATTCGGTGATTTGAACATGTTTTTGACGAGGTTTGGTGGCAAATTGCTTGAAAATGTTTTTTGTCCATGGAACTTCATCAGAAACATGCTTAACTCACTCTATTTGTCACATAATAATTATTAATTTAGGGAGTGTTTGGTAGGATCTCAGAAAAAATTTTTTTGGAACAATTTCCTTTACGCCCTCTTAAAGGAAATTGTTCCCTAGAAAAATATAGGAAATGGTGGGTTCACCGTAAAATTTTTTCCAAGATCCACTACATCCAAATACGGGCAAAATAAGTCAACCCGAAAAAACTAACCATTTTCTCAGAGTTTTTGACCAATCAAACGCACCCTATCCAAAAAACGGGGTCTAATAATAATTTCCCCGAAATAAAAGTTACAATCTTTTTTGTGAAATAATTCTGTTTTTGTTTTTGTTTTCATTTTTTTTGGGCCATTTTGTCTTTAATAGGTGGCCGCGCCAAAATATTCTGATGATAATTACCCCCTCCGTCCCAAATTAATTGACGGAATTAGAGTTTTCACACATACCAATATATAACTATAATAACTAACAAATATCAATTGTATTTAACTTTTCTCTCTCTAATAAATAATGTAAAATAATTAAATTAGGTATTGGGAATAGGAAGGTGACAATTATTTTGGAATAAAATAAGTCAATTAAATGTCAATTAACATGGGACGGAAGGAGTATTTATTTTGGCCAAAAATTCGCTTCCTTTTTATTTCTCACGAACCCAACGAAGCTTTCAGCCGCTCACCGTTCAAGCCGTCAAGTGGTTGCCGAACTCTTCTTTCTACACCCTATCTGACCCCATTCTTTGCTATTCCGGTAATATTCATATCTCTTCGATTTTCTATTCTGTTTGGATTGACTTTTATTTTCTCTCATTTATCTTTGATTTGTTTTCGAGCTTTTTGCATTTACTGCTTGATTTTCACTTGATTCTTATGAACCTAAGAACCTCAATTGATGTGCTATTTTCAGTTATGTCATCCTTCTCCCTTTCCCCACTAGCTAAATTGTTCTAATTGGAGGTGGGTCTACTGTAATTTATGATGTCTTTTAAGTTTAAGCATATTCATCGGAACTACTAGGTTTTTTCTGGGAAAGGAATTCGCAGTTGCTTTAACATTATCAGGTTCCTACCATTTGAATTTGGGGGTTGAGGGATTCAAAAGGAGGATAATAGTATAAGCAGGGTGTTGGAGTATAAACTAAAATTGGACTGTCAACTACCAGATAAAACTTTTGGTTGAGATTGTTCTACATGGTATGGGAGCCGAATGAGTGTATAAGATGGAATTGGAAGTTTGAATCAAGTGTGATGGTGCACAATCTAGTTTTGTGGGTGTCGAGATTTAATAAATATGAAAGGGTGATTAGGATGCATGGAGAAATTGATTGAGGAGATAGAAATGTGAACCGGGCGGAGTTTGAGGTTTCGATTGTTAGTACATTTGTTAATATTTCCCCCAGTAAGGGGCTTGTGGATGTAGGTGCAATTGGAATATATGGTATACTTATGATTTGTACTGGAAAGGGTTGGAATGTTATTGAAGGACGGGCTTGATCGCAGAGTGGCGACGAAGCTAATAGGTGCTATGAGAGGCTTTAATTTGTTGGATATGCATTGTTTAGAATTTGTTCTTTGTAGCTTGTTTAATAACCTGTATATTTGTTATAGTTTAGGGTTTTGGGTTGATTTACAAGTTTAATTGTGTTTGCTGTGAGTCTTGACCTATCTCGTCATCTGGATTTCATATGGGCTAAGTGTTCCTGACTGGAGGTTTGGATCGAAGGGGCTAGAATGATTGTATATAGTGATAAGAGCATATTTTGACTTGATTTTTAGGGAGTTTTGGTAGTGGATTAGGGAATATTATATTTAAAATATTTAATCTATATCTCTACTTCTGCATGACACTTGGTGGTGTTCTTTTAAATATTATGCAAATATGTAGATTTTAAATGCAAAACATCCAATTCCCTAAAGTTTTGGTGAAAGCAAGTTGACCACAAACCTTCCCTGTGGATCCGAAACCGTGGTAGAAAAATCAAAGCAAAAGGAAGTGTCCAAAGACCACTCGGGGTTTCCCGAAGTGACCATTCCGAACCGAAGTGGGTCCTTTTTCTGCACAATTCAGTTGTCTCCTCAAATTTGGACTTGATGATGGAATTCAATTTCGCTTGATTAATTGGGTAGTTGTTTACTGGTTCATAGGGGTTGTTCATGCTTGTTTTATACAACAACAACAATGACAAACTCCTAGGTGAAACATGTTTGAGTGCAGTCTGGGGGATCTAGATGTAGGCATTAGGCAATCTTACCCCCATGAATTGAGGTTCACAGAGAGGCTGATGTCGGTGGATCTGAAAGAAAAGATTTTCAAAATCCACTTTTGAAACCAATAAAAAGAAACCCAAATGAAAAACCTTTTAAAAACCGGTCAAAGACCAAGAAATCAAAAGAGCTTGCTCAAGTAAAGAAATACATACCTGAATGCAGATGCCATTGAGGAAGAGCTAAACATAGCTAGACGACATACATAGATAGAAGCCACGTAGTTTAAAAAAAAAAAAGAAAAAAAATATCAAAACAAAGACTTGTACCCTACGTTAAACCTTACCCCACAACCTTAATGTTGGCCCGCCATATTCCCCTATCTAGTGCCATTTCCTCCTGTAAGCCTAGGTATTTCAAGTCTTCTCTAATCACCTCTCTCATTGACTTTTAGGTCTCCCACGTCCCCAACATCCAAGACGTATCCCGATCCCTTCGCATCTCCTAATAGGGGCATCGTCGCTTCTCCTAAGGACATGTCCTAACCATCTCAATCTTTATGTTTTTATGTGTACTGAAAATTGAAAATTATGATTGCGTGACAAGTAGGTTGAGGATATCAATTTGATGATTTAGAGGATGATTTAAAATTTCTAATATCTGGATTGATTTGTGAAAGTCAGAAGGTTTACTAATTATGAGCTGTTATTTAGGAACTTGGATGGTCACCAGGCACTAAAGAAGCTTAGTTTTGTTCGTTTAGGGCAGCATTGCTGTTAATCCCCCGTGTTCTTCCCATCATTTTCTTCTCTGGATCAGCTACTTTGGAGTGCAAAACGCCTGAAAGATGCTACAAAGTCGTAAATTTGTTCAGATTACTTTATATTTTTGGAATCGAAATGCCGTGCATGCTCATGCAGTGTATCCAAAATGTGTTGATCAAACTTGCAAATTTTATGCCATGTACTGCACGGGCTTAGACGCCCCAAATGTAGCTGATTCCTCTATTGTTGTTGAATCACCAGAACTTCCTAACTGGGTTAAGTTCTGCGAAAATGAAAACCCTTCTACGGTAGAGTCAGATGAGGAGTTTGTATTGCCTAAAGTAGCTGGTTGGGCTAACAACAAGAAGCTGCATGATGATCACACAAGGCATGCCAAACACATGGCAGTTGACATCATCGATAGTGATGTCAATAGGCTGACAGAAGTTTTGAGGAAAAAGTTCGACTCACCAGATGCCACCCACATTGCACTTACGGCTTGTGACGGAATTGACTTATCTGAGAGTTTGGTTGGGAAAATTTTGCAGAGATTTAGTAATGATTGGAATGCTGCTTTTGGCTTTTTCAAATGGGCTAAAAATCAAGTGGGATATGTACATTCAGGGAATAGCTATGATATGATGGTTGATATATTAGGCAAGTCAAGGAATTTTGAACAAATGTGGGCTTTGATTGAGGAGATGGAGGAAACGGGAGGGCTTATTTCAATTGGAACTATGACCAAGGTAATTAGAAGGCTTTGTAAAGATCGAAAGTATGATAATGCCATTGAGGCCTTTGAGCAATTTGACCGCTTTGGCTTATCCAAAGACATTTCAGCAGTGAACATACTAATGGATGCCTTGGTGAAAGAAAACAGTGTTGAACATGCGCAGAAAGTGTTTTTGAATTATAAGGATAGAGTACCTCCTAACTCGCACACTTTCAATATTTTAATTCATGGATGGTGCAAGGCACGGAAATACAATGAAGCAAGAGAAGTAATGGAGCTGATGGAGAGTCATGGGTGTCCCCCAAGTGTTGTATCCTACACTCCCTTTGTAGAGTATTATTGTCAAGAGAAAGATTTTCGGAAAGTTGATGAGGTTTTAGATGAGATGCAACAAAAAGGTTGCCCTCCGAATGTGGTCACTTACACTATTGTTATGCTTGCTTTGGGGAAAGCAAAAGACATAAATCGATCCTTGGAAATCTGGGAGAGAATGAAGAGAAATGGATGCGTTCCCGATGCTAACTTTTACAGTGCCTTGATTTTCGTCCTGAGCAAATCAGGGAGGTTTAAGGATGCATGTGATGTGTTCAAGAACATGTCGAATGAGAGTGTTGCCCCTAATGTCTTGACATACAATAGCTTGATCACTGCAGCTTGTTCTCATTCAAAAGAAGAATATGCGCTTGAGTTGCTCCAAGAAATGAAGGAGAAGTCCTGCAGACCGGATCTTAACACATATGCACCGTTGTTGAAAATGTGTTGTAGTAAGAAGAGAATGAAGGTGCTTAACTACTTGTTATCTGACATGTTTCAGAATAATGTCAGTATGGACTGGGGTACTTATACTCTTTTGGTGATTGCCCTGTGTAAGAACGGGAAACTAGAGCATGCATGTTCCTTTTTTGAACACATGATCCTGAAGGGAAAGATCCCGAGTGACAAAACTTATAAGTTGTTGATGGAGAAGCTTGAAGAGAAAAGTATGCCAAAAGCAAGGCAGCAGATGGAAAAGTTAATGTCAGACGTGAGGAAGGTATCAGCATAATGGATCGTCCTCCGTCCCTGGATGAGGCATAGATGGTTTTGCAGTGCAATGAAGCGATGTGAATGCAAACCGATCAAATATGTTAATGGAAAGTTGACTAAGAGTCAGAAGATTGATGTTTTCAATTTTCACGCTTTCGTTGCGGAACACAGGAAGAATTGTGGGTTTGATTTTCCATTTGCAATTGTTGGGACTTCGGGGTATTCGTCAGATGTCAGCTACGTAAAGCAGTTTCTCTTTCTCCTTTCTTCAGCGAGTTTGTTTTTCCTTTCACAACATAGTTTTTGCTTAGTTCCGTTCCCCTTTTTGGGCTTGTTTTGATAACTTTCAACCCCTTTATGAACTCAGTGGTGCTTCATCAACCTAGGTAGGCCAGGCTAGTTTACCCAAATTCTAGCGAAGAATAATTTGGCCCTTAGCTGCACCTCTTGCTCAGGTATAGACTATTGTAATGTTCTCGAAACGTTTGCAATAGTTGCAGAATGGTTGTCAAATGGTGACAGAATTTATATGCTTACAGTCACATGTTCACAACAGACTGTCATTTGTGCATCCTTGTAACCAGCAAGTTTGAGGACTGAAAATTACTTTATCTTGATTCTTGAATTTGCTCGGTTCAGTGGCTACCCGTTTTGCTTTCAGTAAGTCAACAACCGTTATCACATAATATGATTCAATCGAAACAGGGCTTGGGGAAGTGTAAATATACATAGCAGCTGCCTGGGAGAAGCCATTATCTTTATGAAATAAATTTCTCTGGAAATGGTACATTGTTTGATTAGTAGTCATTTGAAATACCGGTCATATTATGGTTGCATATTTGTTGTATTACTATTCCATACGGAAACTTGAATGCATGGGTCTTTTCTGGGAAAAAATATCAGTATCGGAGGGAAAAATTCGATCCCGATTCGCTAACTTGTTAGGTATATGCTCAACTAACTTGTTTGGTACGTTGTTTGGTTAGTAGTAATCTGGATTCTTGAATTTTGTTGGTAGCCATATCTTCTACCATTGAGAATTCGTTCTTCTCTAGCTTATTTTATTATGTATGGTCCAAAACGGTTTAGTGATGACTATCATAGTAATCCGTCAGCAGTCGATTATGGTGGTTGTTTAGTTCCATCTGAATTTGGATATAGTTGTTTATGTGGTTGTTTTGAATTTGTTTATTATTGATTTAATTGCAAATTGTTTGGATGTTTGCTAAGTTTGCTGGTTTGTTTTGAATTTGTTCATGGTTTGATATTTCTGTTGTCAAAACAGTTGTCTGGGCACATATCTAGGTCATTTTGGCATGATCAGATGGAAGCGGAAAACAAGACCATAAACGAAGGGATCCCAGACAATGAAAAACCGGAGAAATCATTGGTTAAACTAAAGGTTTTGTTCTTTGCTAGAGCTCGGGACTTGACCGGTTTGAGTGAGATGCCATTGGAGGTAACTTGTGGTACCACCGCTCGTGGTTGTTTAGATAAGATTGTTGCCCTGTTTCCTGGCCTTGAAGAGATTCGGGGTTGTATGGTCCTCGCTTTGAACGAGGAGTATGCTTCCGAATCAGATGTTGTAAATGACAGGGATGAGTTGGCTATCATACCACCAATAAGTGGTGGTTAATTTTTACTCTCCTCTGTGTTCTAATATACCTGTATTTTTCCTCGGAATGTCATCTTGTATGAAAATAAGCCAAATTGAGGAGAACAACAACTTCCAGTATGGTTCCCTCTGTCATAGGGTTTGGATATTTGTACTTCATTTGTAGAGATTTTCATACACAATTTGAAGTAGATGTATTTGCAATTTTATGGTAACTTAAGGATTTGAGCAAACCGAGTTTACTTTGGTTGTAAATTTGAGAACTCAAAGATGACTATGTAATGGAAAGCCTTTCCTGAGATGAGCAAGAATTGCACTCAAAGAGTGAACGTCATATATTTGATATTTTCATTGTGATATTTTAGTACTCCATTCAATGTCTAATTTGAGGCATTTGCTACATGAAATTGGATAGTTTAGATTTGGAGGTGCATAGGTTGATTATGTGGGATTTTTGTTACATTTTGTTTAGATAGATAAGTGGTCCAACCCATTGGGCCCCCAACAAGCCGGTTGCGGACGAGGAACGAAGGTGCCAATGACTCAAAGCTGGGTCCCACTCTTATCCACAGTATTATCTGAAATGGTAAGAAAGAAACTTTCTCCCAAAATTCGAACCTTAAAGGGCAGGGATAGAAGGTAGACCACTTGCTACTCAGACAAGAGGTGATTGACGTGACATTCTTGATACATGAAATTGGATGGTTCAAGTATATTTAGGGTAGGACTACCTGTTGCTTTTGTACCAGTGTTGTAGAAGACTATGTACTCTTCTTTGAACTTGAATAAAATTGGGCTTCAGCCCACTAGTATCGAAAACAGAAACTGGCAGTGGGTGTTTTGTACATTGAATCCCCATTAACTAATGTTTATCATGGTGTTATTTGTAATAAAATAAACTTCATTTAGCATCTTAATAGTCTTGAGAACAATCATATAATACTCTCTCCGTTCCATATTAACTGTCGTCTTTGTAAATTGTGCAGTCAAATTTTGAAAATTTTGACCATAAATTTCTTAGTATATATAATGAGTTGCTATATAAAATTATCACCATTAGATTCATAACAAAAAATACTATCATAAAAGTAAATTGTAATTGTTAATAACATATTATGTAAGGAATAATCAATCAAAGAGTGATATTAGAGACCGTGAAAGTCAAAATTATGACAAGCAAAATGATAACCATCTTGCTGCAAGATGGTTCTTAACCATCTTGCATCTCACCTAAATCACTCATAAAATTAAATGTAAGTATATTTAATCATTATAAAGATATGTTTCATTACTTTGAGTGTTATTATAACCTATAAACAATATAAAAATATTTATTTATTTATATTTTTTCATATATACAAAACTATGCATAAAATATGCATTTTTTTTACTATGATTGATAAAATTAGCTATTATTTATATTTTTTTGACCTAGCAAATACGTATGATACTCTTGTAATTGATAAATATACATAATTATTAGAGAAAATATTATTAAAAGTTAATAAAATGTTAAATATAGATAAAATATGTATTATGGTCCGAATGACAACTAAAATGGAACGGAGG
The DNA here is from genome assembly GCA_029582165.1 of Portulaca oleracea. Lineage (NCBI taxonomy): Eukaryota > Viridiplantae > Streptophyta > Magnoliopsida > Caryophyllales > Portulacaceae > Portulaca > Portulaca oleracea. Next base: position 28,405,870 of record CM055890.1, read on the forward strand.
GAGTATTACAAATGAAGCAATCAAACACTCCCACCAAAATCAATGATTGCTGTTAGGGGAATAAATTAAATTAATTAGCCAAGTCTACCTCAAACCAAAAAGTTACCCACCCAATATTGTCTATTTGGCATTTTGCCCACTTTCTTCACATGCCTTATTTGTTCCCTTCCTCCTCTTCTCCTTCAAACAAACCAGATCTCCCATCTCTTGCTTTGTTTCTTCAACCAAACAGAAACCAAACAAGGCCAATCCAAGCAGAGAAACATCAACAAAAATAGTGGGTATTCTCAAATTATAATACAACTTGATTAAACAAAGATGAGAAAGCAAAGAAGTGGGAGGATTACTGTCAATGTCATCCTGATATGCAGTTTGTTGGTGCTGTTTTTGGTTGCAGTTCTTCCAAGTTCATCAGCATCACCTGATCAAAGTGTTTTGTCGCCTCGAAAACTCAGTGTCGAAAATGTGATCGGACGATGCCCGAGAGTGATCCCATATGGAGGCAGAAATACAAATAGCAGTAGAAAATCATCAGATGCTGCTGTAAAATCTCACAGTTTGTGGATGCATTCTTTGCTTTTGCTTGTTTCTGTCTTGTTCTTTCTGTGAGTATGTACTTCTAAGGAGATTGTGTTATTTTTTCGCCAAGAGATCATGTTGTTTAATAATGTTCAAATTCAGTTTGGATTCAGTCTTTGACAGAAATAAGAAGCAAAATACTTTATCCCTGTTGTAAACACACGATATAAAAAAATAACATCTTCATAAGAGAACTTCATCTTATTTCATGCCTTGATTTCATATACAAAAGTTCCATATCATACCCCAAATCTCACCATAGGCGAAGTATGGAGGGGTCTGATTTAGCAATATTATACTGCTATTCGACACGGAATCGATTCCAATTGACCCAATATTTAAGAATTATGTGTTACCCACTACTCTATAGAAAACAAGCAGAGATAGTTTAGTGATTACAATCTAAGGATGTTTTTTTCCCCTTTCGGTGGACATGTAGAAGTTGGGTAATTAGAAGTAATTAAGAGTGGTTAATGAACTGTGCTAAAAGTAAAAAAGTTATTTAGGTTTAAGTTTAGGTAGGAAAAGTAGAATTGAATGCGAGCAAATAGAAATGTAATGAATAGTTTGCAAAGAAGAGGCTATAAAGTATAAGACCATGTTCTTTACACTAGTAAGTTATGTGTAACTTAGCTTACTTTATCTTACCTTATCCAACTCTTTAAACAACAATCAAACTAAACTCAAAATTCTAATCAAAAAGAAATTGAAATAATATTATTTTAATCATTAAACCATTTCACTTTTTCGACACTTATAACTTTATTTATTTATTTTCCCCAAAACATTCAATTTTTATTAACAAAATATTTTCAAGCCACAATTAACTTAAGACTCCTTTCTTTTATATGGTGCGGTGCGATGTGGTAATGACGCGGGGGAATTTGAAAAAGTGTGGTGAAGTGTGGTGAGAATTGTAATAGGTGGGGTAGATGAGGAAAGAAAATATAAAAAATAGAGGAGAAAAGTGCGGAAAGAGAAAAGTAAGAAAATACATTAGTAATGATTGTGGTGAAGTATGGTAGAATATTGAGTAATACGGTGCAGTATGGTACCACACTGCAACCTACCGCATAAAAGAACAGAGCCTAACTTAAACCAATCTCAATCATTCATTTCCTTTTCTCTCCTTACCTTTCCAATCTTAACTCAACTTAACCACTTTAAAGAACAAACTTTAGGATTTTTGTCTTCTGATTTTTTTAAAGTATCCTGATTTTTCAAGTATCCTGATTTTTCAACTAAAGAACAAAAAATCAAATCCCTTTTCAACTATCCTGATATTTTTTAGGTATAACATACAAAAAAAGTGAGTTGTTTCCTTTCCATGTCTCTTTGGCATTGTCATTTTCATGCTTTTTGTCTTGTTGAATATAAACAACAACAAACAAGGTCATCCACCCAAAAACAATCCAGGAAAAGCAGGGTGCAGCTGCTTATTGCAAAATAAAGTTATTAAAAAAAGAGACGTAAAGGATTTTGCATCACGGTAGGCTAAAGTCACTCTCACTCAGGGAGAAGCAAATTGCACGAAACAGAACACTTCTTACAATTACAAGTAAACAACAAATCTTGGACATTGTAAGTTGTAACAAACCATGCCCTAGTAAAATGACGCTATCTTTTTAGTCCCAAGCTAAATAATGATTGTAAACATGTAGGAAAATTTTTCCCCAGGAAAAGTTTCATGAAATTTTCTCTGAAATGGTGGTAAACGCACTCAGAAAATTTTCCCGAGGTCAATATACAACCAAACATAGGGAAAATAAGTCAACTCGGAAAAATTGACCATTTTCCCGAGATTTTTGACTAAACAAACGCACTCTAAAAGAAATTGACAAAATTTTAATATTGACCAATTTTTTCTGAGTACATATACTATATTTTACTTATTAATGTTGTCTGAACCTAAATGTAGGCTTGTTTGTGTTGTCTAATAAAAAAAAAACCAAATAATTTGGGTATTGGTTTGTTGAAAATTAAAATTACTTTGAAAAAGATTATCAGTCTAAATGTCCAAAGTAATCTTGTATGCATTTGAATTGTTTGATTACTATATATTGGATGGAGAAACTAATATAGAAAGAAGTATTCATTAAATATGAAAAGGTTAAGCTCTTTCTATCGCAAGAAAAATATGTTGAAGATTTCCTTAAAAATAATATTAGCCATTACAAGCCTATCAAGACACCTATGGTTGTTATGAAAGACTCTTAAAATGACGACATGGAGAAAATTGATGCAATCATCTATCGAAGAGTTGTCCAATTGTTGATATATCTCAAACATAGCAGACTCGATATTTTACATGCTGTCAGCATTGTTTTAAGATTCATGAACCTAAGGCACACTTTGTAGCAACTAAGAGGATACTTGTAACGACCCGCCCTAAACCCGTATTAATTAAGGCCTTAATCCCAGTGATTAACGAAATTACGCTGTTCAAAATTTTCTTTCTTTTACGTTAATATGGTTATTACTGTTATTATTATTATTATTATTATTATTATTATTATTATTTATTTTTATGCGCGACAGGTCTCGAGCAAGGCGATGGTTAAACGAGTTGATTTTATGTTATCTAGACTTTAAAGTTATAATTATTATTACGAGTTTATGAATACTTTTACGATAAGTTTTATAATTTATTTTATCATTCTCAATTTTACGATAAGTTTTATAATTTACGATAAGTGTTAAGTGCCTTATCATGGTGTGTTGTGAAATGTTTAAAAGCGTTTAAATGATATGAGTGAGTAGTATGCTCCAAGTATAGTAAGTGAAGTCACAGGGATCTTAAGATGGAACAAGAGTTCCATTAGTATCAAATGAGGTTCAAGTTGGTTAAGTCTTGGATCTTGCCTTGATTTTTCTTTTATTAATTTTAACGAGCTCTTATTTGCTAAGTTTATTAAAACCTCGCGTTCATGTTATATATATATATAATATAGATGGATCACAATGGTGACCCTGACTACTTTGGGTTTTAATTCAAAAAGTTACTCAGGCGCATACCTTTTCCGCCCTGAGACAGGCAAGCCAGCCTAGGGAAGAGAACTACGCTAATAAGGTAGCCAAGAGAAACCCGACCTCTTATGCGGGAAGTTCTGATCCCACAATACTAGGAGAATGATTTAGAGATTTGGGAAAGATATTTGAAGTAGTTGAGGTACATAAGATAAGAAGCTGACAATAAGGACTTCTTATTTGAAAGGAGAAGCTAATTTTTGGGGGAAAACTATTAAGGGAGAGTACCAAGGGATAAGCAAAGCTTGGCGGGGAGCTATTAAGGAACAACCATTGTGAGGACCAAACCTCTTCTGCTTGACCTTTATATTTCAAGTACATTGCTCGAATTCAACCTTTATTCCATGCTCTCATTGTACATCCTCATGGTAAAGTTCACCCCCTCATCGCAATATCAAATCCAAACCTCTCGTTTCCTATCATTGTTTATTCTCAAGAATCTTTATCAAATCCTGTCATTGTTATCAGTCCAGTACGTTAAGGCATTCAATAACCTGCCTTTATCGACTTGTTACCAATTCGTGATCAATTCCTTCATGACCATTACCTACTCTTAACTGCTATTAACTCGTTATTTCTTCAGAGATAGACTTCGTTAGATTCATATGACCCTTTTTACTCGCTAAGATTTATCTTTTTCAAGTGGTTGTCATGTTCCACCATGAATCTGCATACTATTTCCAAAACTCAGCTTCAATAAAAGTCATACTCGGTTTAAGATCAATAACTTCTACTCTATCACTCCAGGAAGTTACTGCAAAATATTCATGCATTCCAAACATTAATTCCCTTAATTCAGAAATCGGAAGACTGATCCTAATATCTTTCCTTTTCAAATCAAGCTCATTTTGATGTACTTACGAATTTCCTTGTTCATGAAATCATTGTAATCATCATCTTTATCAAATGTACTATATTTTGTTGATCCTCGTTTTCTTAATGTATATACATGTGTCGTTGGACTAGAGAATATCTATATTCCTCCATGAAGCTTTAAATCCATCAATGTGAACCTTTGCTTCGTCGTTGACTTCAGAATTCATGTTTCTACCTCTCATCGATGGCATCTTCCTATTATCATGTTTTTCCTCCGCGCCTGTTAGTACCTTTTATAGGAAACAAATGTCAGGAGGGAAGTCTAATAAAGTAAGGAAAAGCGAGGTACAAAGGTATTAGTTTGTATGGAAATTTCGAGATACCTGAGGTAAAGTGGGAAATGTAGAGAAACAGTTGTTCAAGGAGATACTAGGGACCTTCGAGTCATGACTTTTACGATTAAGTTGTTCATAAAGTCAAGAATATAGAACGCTTGGAGAAATATTAGCTCTTCTTCCAGAGGAATAAAAGTCATATGGATATATCTGAGAAAGAAAACATTCTTACCATATAAATTATGAAAGGAAGAGAGTGTTCAGATAATTAATAGAAGTAAAACCCAGTGTTTTGGGGTTTTGAGAGATGGTAATGCCCCCTGACAATGACTTGTCTTAGAAAGCGATGCAAAGAGAAATGAATTCAAGGTTTTATGAATAACCAGCGTAAGGTGTTCGTCACGATGATGACCGTAACCTCAGGATGACATACGATATCATGAGGACGCCTCGGAAGCCACTTGGGAAGCCGAGGAAGACATAAAGAAAAGCTACTCGCACCTCTTTTAAGTTTTTTCGAACGCGAGTAATCCAATGGCAAGTTTCGGGGACGAAACTTCTTTTTAGGGGGGAGAGTGTAACGACCCGCCCTAAACCCGTATTAATTAAGGCCTTAATCCCAGTGATTAACGAAATTACGCTGTTCAAAATTTTCTTTCTTTTACGTTAATATGGTTATTACTGTTATTATTATTATTATTATTTATTTTTATGCGCGATAGGTCTCGAGCAAGGCGATGGTTAAACGGGTTGATTTTATGTTATCTAGACTTTAAAGTTATAATTATTATTACGAGTTTATGAATACTTTTACGATAAGTTTTATAATTTATTTTATCATTCTCAATTTTACGCTTGTAACCGAAGAAGGTTATATTAATTTTAATTTCCGTTTCAATTATGATTTATGTTATCCAACCTTCCTAAGTGTATTTTATCGCCCAATTTATTTTATTAGTGTTATCCTACCAAATTATTTTATGTGGTTTAATACTAGTTAATTTTACCCAATTTATTTCCAAGTAATCTTATTTAATCATATACTAAATTATTTTACCAAGTTTATGTTCATTAATTTTATTTAGTCAACACCAATTATTTTACCTAGCTAGTTTATATTACTAAATTGTTTAAGTTAATTTCCAATCTAGAAAGTTAATTATTTAAGGGGAGTATTCTCCATATATCTATTTACATTAGGGGGTATTCTTCCTTTTCATTTTCAGATTTTTATCACAATACCATCACACTCTTCACTCCTCTCCTCCCTCCTCCTCTCTTCTCCACCCAGGCGTTTTTCGTGACCGGCCGGCGACCAGCCGGCGGCCCAGAGGTGGCCAAGCACCCCTCTTCCTCCTCTCTCTTGTTTTCTCCTTCGATTTCTTCTCCAAGTGGTATAATCTCAAACCCTAACTTTATTCTTTATGTTTCAAATCTGATTTTCACTTAATGCATGTAAATTTTGGGTGTTCTTGAAGAGTTCTTGATAGATTTATGGTGGATGATGATTCTATCTTTGTGCATGTGAGTTTGTTGAAGGAATATTGAATTTTGGGACTGATTATAAGTATTGGTTATGTTAATTATGTGATTTTGTGCTTAAATGATATGAATTGGTGAGAATTTGGGGAAGGAATGCTAGTACAAGCATTGTTTTAAGTAACATGATTTAATCCATGGTTGCATGTAAGATTTATGATGTTATTTGAGTAAGTTTTGAATGTTCATTTCTGGAAATATGATGAATGTTAGCTAATTTGAAGTTTGGTGGTGAATTGGTATGATTTAGAAGCTTAAACAAACGTTAGAAGTGGGATTAAGGGCATTAAAGTTTCTGTTTGGGAATCTGATTTTTACAGAGGATGAAAAATGTGAATTTTGCCCGGATTTTTACTGGAAATGATAGCCCAAGTGATTATCTAACTCTAGGCTTTGGAATTTCGAGAATCCGATATGTATAGCCCGAGATACGAGCAAAACCGTGAAAGGGTGCAATTATATACGTTTTCTGAGTCGGTAACTTCTTGCTAAGTTTTCTTCCATTTGGAGACTTTATTGGCTTTAGTGCTAAACATAAAAGTTTTAGGTCGTTCTTCAAGCTTTCCGGAAACATAAAGTTTGCATTCATACGATACCGGGTGAGTGAGATATGAGGCTAAGAAGGAGGGCCGTCAGCAAAGTCGCTACCCAGAATTTTAATGGTTAATTCTAACTTTAAGGATACATTTTGATCTCCTAGGAGGCTTTAATGAGATGTAGACCTTTGTGTCATTGTTAAGTTGGATTGAGTAGGTTTTCAAAGTTGATTTAAGCTATTTTAGTGTTTGGGATTACCTCCTAAAGGTTTATGGAAATACTAGCAAACCATGGGGTAAAGTGATGAGGTTTTAAGTTCGTTTAAGTGGTGTTGATGGCTAAGTGGTACCTTGGCTTCCTAACAAATTTATGGGTTTCCTCGATGTCTAAATAGTCCAAGGACCATTCCTTCTATGTTTTCAAATCACCGGTCATCGGTTCGTAAACGTTCCAAAATTCATACTCATGTCCTTATCTAATTTCCGTCGCTTGACAACGTTTCTTTCATGTCTTCGATGACCGAACATCTTCTCTTCTTAAGCCTTCAAGGACTCCAATTCTATGCTCTTTTAAGCTGGTTGTTAAGGATGCTTTATACATCACAAGCTTTCTTTGATCCTATTTAAATTTCGCCATAAGTTTCGCCTAAATTTCCAAGCCGCATGATTAATTTCAAGTGCTCTGCTACTGTCCGGGCCTTTTTCCGAGCCCTTTCTTTCATTTTTAGCCTTCGGGCCAGTTGACAAAGTTGTAGGGCGTGATTTTCCCTTTCCGAAAAGTACTCTTTTGCAAAAATCCGAGTTTCCTAGTTCAAGTTATCATCAAATCATCGATTTATCCAAAAACTGAAATTTCTATTTTCTCATCCCTTTTAAGTTATCAAGTTTTAATTACTTTCATCCTAGTTTGTAAATTTCAAGGACTTTATTAAAGCTATCAATTTTCTTATGCTCTTATTATAGTTTCCAAGTCGCCCAAACCGTCCCAAACTCGAGGCACGTCGCTAGATCTTTCTACTACCCAAGGTACGCGAATTGTCCAACTTTTCGCTCCTTATTATCATTTAATGTTTTCATGGTTATTTTAAGTTGTGCTTTAATGTTTATGTTACGGTTTTAAAAGGTCTCATTTCATGTTTTTTTTGTGCTAGTTACTTATAGGTGCTAGCTCTCTTTTTATGTATGTTACTCCTGATCAGTGTCGGACTGCCGATGTCGATCGCTTCGTGATCACCCAATCCAAACTTCGATCGGTTTGGGCATGCGCGTGTGTGAGATGCATTGCATCGATCGTAAGGGACCAAATACTTATGTTTTAGTACCTATCTTACCTTTCATATACTTTACCTTTTACGTTGATGAATCAAGTTATTTTATTCTTGTTTATCCCTTTCCCCGTTTTTGAAATGAATTTAAATGCCGGTACTAAAACCGTTTTCGAACGGTTTGACGTGTTGGAGGTTTACGTACTGAGTGTTTCCCCACTCATTTTTGCGTATGTTTTAATGTTTTGTTTTAGGCGGTCCGAGCTCTCCGGTTAAAGGCAAGGATAAGCAAAAGTAGGAGTTTTCCCGACCAAGGTAGTCTTAAAGGGCGGTTTTGGCCGACATCGGTGGTCTTCTTGGTGCCAGAGATTGATTCATATGGGAGGAAGTTTAATATATATATATTTCTTTGATGGATGTATAAAGCTTAATATATATATGTTTTTGGTGTTTGTTTATGTATGGGTTTAAGTGTAGCGTTCATTTGGGTGATTCATGTATAGTTTGGTGGTTCGTGTGCCTTGTCCCGAGTGGGGACGGCGGTAATGCCTCAATACTTGTCTTTTCCGCTGCGCTAATCACAGGTTTAATTGATGGTTTAAGTTAATCTTGTGGTTAAGGGTGTTGGGGTGTTACAATACTTCAATATATTAAGGAACAAAGAACTACTGAATTATAGAATTCTCCATAAGATAGAAAAAGACTTCAAGCTCAAAGGATTCATCGATAGCGGTTGGGCAGGTTGCGTGGATGATAGAAAGAGTACTAGTGGATATGTGTTTCAACTTGGATCCAAACCTATTTCATGGAGATCGAAAAGGCAAACAACGATTGGTCTATCATCAACAGTAGCAGAGTATGTAGCAGCGGTTAGTGCAACATGTGAAGTTGTTTGGTTAACAAGAATACCCGTTAATTTACAGCTTGGTAAAGATGATCTTACAACATTATTTTATGACAATATGTTGGCAATAGTAATAGCGAAAAAATCCAATCTTCCACAGTTGTACCAAGCACGTAGAAATACAACATTATTTCATTTGTGAGTTGGTTGACAAAGGTGAGATTAAGTTACACTTTTGCAAGACATGAGATCAACTTGCATACATATTTACCAAGGCAGTGCCGACAGAGAAATTTATATGCTTTCAAGAATAACTTGGAGTTCAAGACTTTTCTAGATTAAAGATAAGTGCTAAAAACTAAAATTAATCTAGAAAATCAAACTCTAAATGTCTAGAATAATTTTATATCCATTGAATAGTTTTATTACTAGAAAATACATTGGATTAGAATATAATGTGGAAAGAAGTATTCATTGAATATGACAAGATACATGATTTTTCATTGTATTAGGAGAAATGATTTATTGTAATCGGTAAAGATGTCAACTACAAATATGTATGTAATCCAAGCAATCCAATCAATCCTAAGAAAATCAACAATCTTATCTTCCTTGATATCTCCTTTTTCCTTTAACAACATTCAACATAATAAAATATATTGCCAATTCCTTTTTTATAACCCAACAATTTCATCTCATGTCTAATTCATCAAGGTTGAACCCTAATAGTAGACGTCAAAGTAAGGTTATGCATACTAAAGAGAATTTTATTTCATAATTATAAACTCATAATTCATTTGGATACACTCTTATACATACAATAGAAAAGCACATAATATGGCATTATGGGCATGATTGAAATTTCACCAACTTCCTTTTTAACAAATAACTAATTTTATCGCACACTTTTCCAACAATAACTATTCAAAACAATCGAGTTCAACAATCAATCTAAACAGTTAATAATCACTTGTCAAATAAAGCCCCTTCTACATATTCAATTCCTGCTTGTACAACTCAACCTTCATTAGGTGATCGTTGCATGGACGTTTCCTTGTACCTCAACCAATCTTTGATAATTTTCTTGGACTTTGGCAAGTACATAACCAACGCTCCATAAATCCTAGAATTGGGTGGCGTATAAATGTAATTTATTAGGTGCTTTTGGAGTTTATGCTTCAAATAGTATGATTGTTCACTTGTAGCTTTTAAGTTATTTACTCTCAATAATGTGATTGTTTACTTAATATTTTAGAACATAAAATTTAAGTGCATGTAATTGCAGTCTCTCGCAAAATTTGTAACAGTCAGTAAAACATCATTGGGTTATACCACATACTTAAGAATTCAATAACTAACATAAAACAATATACATTTTTTACGGGGGCAAATTGAACCACCAACCTCATGCATAATACTCTATCTGTTCCATGTTAACTATAAGCTTAATCTACTCATCAATCAAAATTTTAAACATTTTGACTATTAATTCTCAATATATGCAATATAAAGTATTATCATTAGATTCGTAACTAAAACTTTGATCATGAAACTAATAATGGTGTATCTTTTTTGGTAAAATATATTATAAGAAATTATAAGTCGAAAAAGGACATTGAAAACCGTGTAATATTATATTAAGTGACAGTTAATGTCGAACGAAGTGAGTATTTAATAGCTTAATCATCTTATCTATCTCAACCTCCAGGATAATGATTATATTTTGAGTAAATGCTCATGTATTCCTAGAGTATAATTTTATAAGCGTATGTGGATAATTTTATGAGCACACATATATAAAAATTTATGAGCATACTCATCACTAATAAATGTACACATGTTTATAATTTTAAACTCATAAAATTATAAATATATAATCACACACACACACACACACACACACACATATATATATATATACACACACACACACACAAATAAATGATAATATATGATAAAAAAGACAAAAACTTTGTGCACATAATATTAGGATTTTTGGATATTAATATACTCAACTTTTGGGGTATTGGACAATAATACGTTGAACTTTGACCTTGGACAATAATACACTGTACTTTTGGGGTGTTGAACAATAATGCACCCAAAACCATTCCGTCAATGACTGACTCAGTGGTAATCCTTTGTAGCAGTGGACGAGATGAATTGACCTAAAAATATTTGAACTTATGACATGTCAGCTATCCACGCATAAGCAAAGGGAATCAACTTTAAAAAAAGTAGAAAAAAATATAAAATCACATTTGTTTAAATGTGTTTTCATTAAGAGATTGTTGTTATAGTTGTATAAAATCACATTTGCTTGTGTAGATTAGCTGACTTGTCATATATTTAGATAATATTTAGCCAATTTATCATCTCAGCCTGGCACATAAGATTGCCACCAAGTCGACCACCATTGAAATCGATCCGAGTGCATTATTGTTCAATACCCCTTAAAATTCAGTGCATTATTGTCCAATGTTAAAATTTAATACATTATTATCCAATACCTCAAAAATTTAGTATATAACATTAAAAACCCTCGTAATATTATGTACCTATATATCCAGATAAAATTATACTTTAACATAGGAGCATGGTAGGTACTCAAAATATAAGCAATTTTTTTTTTCTTCACACAATGTGGAATGTTAAGTTAGCGCGTTAAAGTTTTTGATTTTAATATGGGCCAGCTGAGAGTATAACAGTACCGTCCAAAATGTGCAGTATCCAAAAAATACATGAGCATAACAGTACCGTCCAAAAAAAATGGTCATACTTGGCTTTTTTTATGGTGGCTAATGTATAACTTTGACTATTAATTTTGTATTTTATTTTTTAAGACTTGTAATATTATATTTAAATATAAATATTTTTTATCATATATTTAATAATGATAGTTTTTTATACTGTCATTAAATATATTAATAAATTACCCATTATATATATTATAAAGTTTAATTTTATTAGTCAAACATAAACATTTTTTTTGAGGTATAGAATTAAATAAAAATTTAATTACTAATATTCCCTTATTATATTAAAATTAAATATTTTTTATCATTTATTCAATAATGATAGTCTTATATACGTATAATTTAATAAATTAATAGTTCTAAAATTATAAGTTTTGGTCATATTAATGAAGTAGGGACAAATTTAATAGTTCCAAAAGTAATAAAAGTTTTGGTCATATTAATGAAGTAGGGACAAACTTTTTTGGGACAGGACTAAATAAAATTTGAGTCGCTAACCCACATACTATTATATACGGACATGCCTCTTGTCTTTGTAGCTTGCAAATTGCAATTTGACATTTCCTTCATTTCCAAGAGAGAGTCATCTCTCTATCTCTATTCTCTCCTCCTTTTCAATTTTCAGACAAACCCCATCATCAATTCATTTCCGATTGCCGAAATTCGAGACCCCAGCTTCAATATCCCTTCTCTAATCAAAATCCCCAAATCGAAGCTGGGTTCTCTGTAAAATTTCAGCAAAAATACCCAAAAAAAGATAATAATGGTGTTCTCCAAGAACAACAATGAAGCTGGTTCAAGCTCGTATTCAATCCCTGTCGTTAGAGAAGATACCCCTCTTCTGGGTTCAAGTCATCAGTCTTCCCAATTCAAGACCTTGGCTAACATTTTCATCGCCATTGTTGGATCTGGAGTATTAGGGCTTCCTTATACTTTCATGAAATCAGGTTGGCTTTTTGGTGTTCTTACCCTATTTTGTGTCTCTGCACTTACGTACTATTGCATGTTATTGTTGGTTTCAACAAGGAGAAAGATCGAGTCTCTTAATGGGTACGCGAAGATCAACTCTTTTGGTGATTTGGGTTTCTCTGTTTGTGGGTCGTTGGGGAGGTTTGCTGTCGATTTGATGATTATTTTGTCGCAAGCTGGGTTTTGTGTTAGTTATTTGATCTTTATAATGAATACTTTGGTTCATTTGTTCAATAAGAATAGCGGTGATTTTCTGGGTGTGAGTCCTAAGAAATGGTATTTATGGGGCTGTTTCCCTTTCCAATTGGGGTTGAATTCAGTCCCAACATTGACCCATTTGGCCCCTTTGAGTATCTTTGCTGATGTTGTCCAAATTGGGGCAATGGGTGTTGTTATGGGGAAAGATGCAGTTGTGTATGCCCAAAACAAGCCTGAAGTTGAGGCATTTGGGAACTGGGGTGTCTTCTTTTACTTGGTTGGGGTTTGCACCTATGCTTTTGAAGGGATTGGCATGGTTTTACCCCTCGAATCCGAAGCGGCCGATAAGAGAAGCTTTGGCAAGATTCTAGGCCTGTCCATGGGGATGATTTCGCTCCTCTATGGCACGTTTGGCGTCATGGGTTATCTTGCATTTGGGGACGAAACAAGGGACATCATCACCACCAACATCGGGACCGGGTGGGTCAGCACTTTGGTCCAACTGGGTCTTTGCATAAACCTGTTCTTCACATTCCCATTGATGATGAACCCGGTTTACGAGGTCTTGGAGAGGCGGTTCACACAGGGGAGGTACAGCTTGTGGGTCAGGTGGTTGGTTGTCTTGGTGGTGTCCCTTGTGGCTTTATGCGTGCCCAATTTCGCAGATTTCTTGTCGCTCGTAGGGAGCAGTGTGTGCATTGCATTAGGGTTTATCTTCCCGGCGTTGTTTCACCTGATCGTGTTCAAGGATGAGTTGGGTTGGGTAAGATTGGTCTTGGATTGTTTCATCATTGTGGTGGGGATTATACTTGGCGTGTCCGGGACATGGACCTCCCTGGCTGAGATTTTCTCCCCCAAGGCTTGAGTTTGATGGATGGAAATGTGCAATATAGTTATTCAGCTAGGTGTTTGTTCCCTAAGTTTTGTACCGTAAATTATGTATATCTCTTGGTCTCCATTGCTGTATGTATGATAATGTATTCTGTTTGATCATTTTGTAAGTTTATTATCAATGATCAATATCATTGATCATCAATCCTAGTGGCACCGATCAATGGCAAGCCAACCGAATCCCAGCTTCAGTAGAAGAATGGATTCAATGCGGAGGAACTAAAGAGGAATAACCAAATAAACGGTTGGATTATTTCGTCGTTAAGGGCTTGAATTCAGATCAGAAGCTTCAGCATGAAAGCGCGACTTTTGGTGCCGTTTTGTATACAATCAGTGTGCAGTATTTACAGCACCCTGAGAAGGTTATTGTATGTCTATGTAACATTTTGTCAACTGGTGTTTTGGTTCATAGTGTTGGTGTTGAGTTTAAAGGCAGGGACAGGGTTTTGAGGGAGTTTTCTTCTGTTTTTTGTTGGGGAAAGAGGAGGGGGTGGGGGGTGTTTAGTTTGCATGATATTCAATGGGAAGTACTGATGAAATATGTCCTTGGAATCAGAATCATGGACTCAATTACAGTTCAAGTAATAAATGGCTGTTGTATTTTGCCTTTTGAATAGAATCAGACTTCAGAGCTGAGATTTTCTTTTTCCTGTGTGAGTCTGCAATGAAGTTATGTCACCTCGATTCTTCTTCAATCATACTTTCTGCTTCTATCAAAGATAAAACAAGAATCTTTAATTGATTTGACTGTAATTCTGTTTCTGTTTGTAACAAAACTTTAATAACAGCCAGTAGCGCTGGTAAAAGTTCGGATCTGGATTGAAATCGGGTCGGTTAATGTCGAAATCGGACGAGAAATTGGCGCTCGGGCATGGTTTTTTTTACGTCGGACAATTTGGACGGAACTAAAATCCAGGTCAAAATTGGGTTCATACAATAGAAAAATGAGAAATATTGTACTCGAATATTCAGTCAATTCAATGAATGTCAAAATTCGGACTAGAAAAATCTATGACCAAATCCGGCTTTTTTCGGGTCGGACAAAATTTTCCAAGAGGCTAACAGCAAGTGGAGATACATGCCACAAAAGGTTACAGGTTACATGGGTATGAAGAGGATGTAACACATTTCTGGTTTGGATGTTGCAAACTCAGAAAGCTTTGGTGCATGTAATATCTATCCTAAAGCTAAGCAACTATAAGTATATCATTTCAGTCTAGCTGTATTTCTCCTTTTTTTTTTCCTTTTCAACCTGATTTATATGGATATTTGGAGATCTTATCATGTCAAGGTTCATTCTGGCCATAAGTATTTGGTGACAATTGTAGATGACTTTACAAAAGTTCTTTGGACTCATTCAATGACAATAAAGGATGAATGGAAACCTTTGTTTCTATGGCCAAAACCAAATTTAGTGTCACTGTCAAAAGATTAAGATCACACAATGCCCTTGCAATTGGGAAAAGCCATAGATAATAGCTTGCTTCAATGAAAATGGGATCATTCATAAATCATAATACCAATTCAAAATGGTGTAGTCGAAAGAAAACATAGGCTCCTTCTTGAAATCTATAAAGCTCTATTTAATGTTCGAATCTGATATACCTTTGAGATTTTGGGGTGAATGGCAATGCCTGTTAAGACCAACATAGCAATCGAGTGTCCATTCTTCTCTTGCAAATAAGGCCCCTTATGAACTCTTTAGTTTATCACCACAAAAATTTATCATTTTAGAAGATGTAATCCATGAAGAAACTTTTCCTTTTTAAAACTTCTCTGATTCTTGTTATTTCATGATCCAAATGATCTCAAAATATGACTAGCGGATGGTATCTTCCATTTTGTAGAAACTGTTTTTAAATCTTCATGTTTCTAGAATATTTTAAATTACCCCATATTTAAACTACCAATTATTAGAGGACAAATCCATTGATTTGAACATATTTCTAGTGATGTTTTGGTGAGAAGTTGCTAGAAGATGTCGAATGTCGACGAGCGTCAACACTTAACAAATGAGGGGCATTTCAGAAATCTAGGTAACCTTGTCGAAACGAATAACTTTGGTGAAAGATAAATTCGGGTGAAGATTCGGAGTGAGTCATCTTTGGGTTGGTTGATTTTGGGTAACCATATTTTTTGTTACGTAATATTATCTTTTAAAAACTAATAACTTTGGTGAAAGATAAATTCGGCTCAAGTCGAGTTGGCTCACTTCGAGTCCTGGTCCCTTTCGGGTTATTTTTTGGCATTTAGGGCTCTGCGTCGGGCTGGGTCTCTATGGGTTCATTTCGGCTTATCTTTTTGACATTTTCAACTATATATTGGTTGGGTTCAGATGCTGCATTATTTGGGTCGCGTTAGTCTTGCCACATCTATAACTCCCTGATGATAGGGAGAGTAAAAAGTCAGAACATGTGAGATTTCCATTAAGAAGGAGGAAATTCTATACTTACAATTTAAAACCAACCTAACAATAAAGAAGGGGCGAAAATAATAGGATAGCAAGCTTAGAACCTATAATATCTGTCATGAGCGTCACATTTCACAATGAATTAAATTATAAGCCACTTATATGTGTATCAAAAGTGTATTGGAAGTGCGATAGTGCCAAGGTTGATTATGTGAGATTTGTTGTTAACTAAATATTGTTTTGCATGTCATGGTGTTCCTTGTAATAAAATAATTTATATGATTTCATCTTAAATTACAATTTAACAAGTTGAGCACACCCTTCTTTTAAACCTTTATGACATCTTAAATTACTAAGTTTAATATCTTGAGAAGAATCATGTAATATACAAATGAAGCAATCAATACTCCCACCAAAATCATTAGTCATTAACTAAGCTTGTCAACAACAGAGTATATCTCAAAAAACTAACAAATAAATAAATAAATAAAAACTACCCCATAAGTCCTTGAAAAGACATGGAGTTGGAGCTGTCAAGGGGGGCAAAACAAAGTTGAACGACCCACTTTTGTGTATTTGGCGACTTTCTTCACCTCCTTTTTCCCTCGATTCTATATTAATAGTTGTCTTTGGAAATTGTGTAGTTAAATTTTAAAAATTTTAATAATAAACTTCTCAATATATATATATATACATACAATGAGTTGTTATATAAAATAATTAATTAGGTTTTACTCCTTGACGTTTTGAGAAAGTAGCATTTTACCATCTAGGTTTTGGAAATTAGTTTAACCCTACCTTAAGTTTAAACTCATAATTATTTTACCCTTTTTCCGGTGGAAGACAAAACTACCCCTGTAGAAGGGTGCAAAAAGAACTAATTAGGTTTTTACTACGTTTTGAGAAAGTAGGATTTTATCTTCCAGGTTTTGGAAAGTAGGTTTACTCTAACTCAAGTTTAAACTCATAATTATTTTACCCCTTTTCCGGTGGAAGACAAAACTACCTCTGTAGAAGAGTGTAAAAACTCTGAGATGACCCTAATTAAAAGTAACAAAAGACATATATACCTCTCCCAAAGAATAACAAAGTGTCATCTCTCTTTTCATCGTCGTTAAGGTTGTCCTGCTAAAAACACTGGATGAATCACAGAATGGAAACTCAGATATTGAACAAAGACGAGGAAGGGTGGGATGAGTTTAATTTGTCACATGTGCAAATGGATTTTTAAATGGAGGACATTTGGTCAGTTCACATTAATATAAACACTAACCTCATCTGAAAATGATGTATTTAGGCCCTGTTTGGCAGAAATTTGTAGTAGTGTTATTACCGTGATAATTTGCTTGGATTAGCTGATTGTAGGAAAAGTGTTTGGTAAAGTAGCTTTTTGTGAAAAGCTAACTCAAAAAGTTTCACCAAGTAGCTTTTTAAACTAAATTTATTGGGTCCAAAAGCTAAAATAAAAAGCTACTTAAATTTGTGTTAAATCGATGGCGTTTGGCAACGTTTAGTATTTTGAGAAGCGTTTAGCGTTTTGAGGAGCGTTTTGTGAAACGCTAATAAAGTTAACATTTAGCGTTTGGGGTATAGCGTTTCATATTTTTCGGTCAAAAAATACCCTTTGAAAATTTTATATTTCAAAATTATTCATATCCTTTCATGTCAATTCACAATAATCTGTTAATTCAACCGCTAAATTTACCGAACACAATTTTCATTTGAATTGTCATCCGCTATCCGCTATTTAAACCGCTATCCGCTGCTTAAACCGCTATCCGCTACATAAACCTCTATCCGCTACCTAAAACACTAATTTTGCCGAACAGGGCCTTACCAAACACCTCAAGTAGCTTTTTAACCTTGGTTAAAAAGCTAAAACTATCCAAAAAGTTAAAAGCTACCCAAAAAGCTGGGTAGCCAAACACCCCCTTAATCTTTAATACAAAGGTAAGGTGAGAATTTATTACTTACATTAAAGTTGAGGTAGGGTGGACTTAATTTTCGAAATTTAAAGGGTAAAATCCGAACTAATTAGGTTTTTACCCCTTGAAGTTATGAGAAAGTAGGATTTTACCCTTCAGGTTTTGGAAATTAGGTTTACCCTACCTTATGTTTAAACTCATAATTATTTTACCCCTTTTCCGGTGGAAGACAAAACTACCCCTGTAGAGGTGTAAAAAATCTGAAATGATCTAATTAAAAGTAACAAAAGACATATTTACTCCTCCCAAAAGAATAACAAAGTGTCGCCTCTCCTTTCATCGTCGTTAAGGTTGTCTTGCTCGGAACACTGAATGAATCAAAGAATGGAAACTCATATATTGAACGAAGATGAGGAAAGGTGGAATGAGTTTAATTTGTCACGTGTGCAAATGAATTTTTGAATAGAGGACATTTTATCAGTTCACATTAAGGCCCCGTTCTTTTATACGATACCGCTGCGGTGCGGTAAGTTGCGGTGTGATAGACTACGGTAAGTTGCGGTTAGTTGTGGTGTAAATAATATAATACGTATTAGCCTGATCAAAAAAATATAATAATAGCCTAGTTTTATCAATCATAGTAAAAAATGCACATTTTATATATAATTTTATAATATAAAATAAATATAAATAAATAATTATTTTTAAATTGTTTATAAGTCATAGTAACCCTGAAAATAATGAAACAAACCTTTAAAATAATTTAAATACACTTACATTTAACTTTATTAGTAATTTAGAAAAAAATGCAAGATCTTGCGTGAAGATGTTTATCATTTTCGAAGATTAAATACCAAGACCAAACTATGACCACATAACATATACCTCCACTGCCCTGTTGCAACCCACCGCAGATGCTGACTCTCCGCTTCAACCCAACCATCAGCACCACCAATCCATGGCGCCCTGTTCTCCAACCTCACAATTCCACCCATAGACTCACCATAACCGCATCCCAATCAAATCCCAGCTCATCCGGTTCTACAGCAGGCAAGATCACGCGCGATGTCCTCCCATCATCGGCTCGAACCAAGCTCGACCCCTCCTCAGACCGCGACTTCTACGCGTTCCCCCGCTTCGTGACCCACGTCGACGACAACTTCATCGCGACGCTGACAAACCTCTACCGGGAGAGACTCAGGCCGGAGTTCGAGGTGCTTGATCTCATGAGCTCATGGGTCAGTCATTTGCCGAGGGATGTGGAGTATAGGAGAGTTGTGGGTCATGGACTCAATGCGGAGGAATTGGCCAGGAATAAACGGTTGGAGTATTTTGTGGTGAAGGATTTGAATTCGGAGCAGAGGATGGAGTTTGAGAGTGGCAGGTTTGATGCGGTTTTGTGTGCTGTTGGTGTGCAGTATCTGCAGCAACCGGAGAAGGTTAGTTCGATTGAATAGTTTGTCAATTGGGTTTTGGTTCGTAGTTTTTAGGGCCGGCAAAAATCTGACCGACCCAATAGTCCGAATTTTACAAACCCGGAAAAATTGGGTATTGGATATGATGATTTGACCGAATCTGAAAATTCGGTCATTCGGTAATTGACCGAATAAAATACGGGTCGGGTTCGAGTTTAGAAAACGCGTTCGGGTTGACCGAATTTTTAAAGAAAATCGAATTCGGTCAAGAATAAGTGAATCACAAGATATATTACTAAAAAGAGTAAAAAGGTCATTTATGAAATTCGGTCAATCGGACACATTCGGTCAACCGGGTTCGGGTTCGGGTTTGACAAATGTGTCCGAATTAAAATTCGAACAGGGTTAGGATTTGAGGTTTTTGACCGAATATCGAATTGACCGAACCCAATAAGACCCGGACCCGATTTTTTGCCACCCCTAGTAGTTTTGGGTTTGATTTTAATGGCATGGATAAGGTTTTGAGGACAAAATAGTCCGGGATAGTTTTTTGGAAAATTGGATGGTTGTAAGTCAAATTATAGGGGCCAGGATCATAGTGCGCGGAATGTTGGACATTAGAATTTCAGTGCACCGCCAACTAGTAAATTCAAGTTAAACGATATTTTGAATTAGTAAAATCTAATATATAACAGTTTGGAGTATTATAATTTAATAAAGTATACTTCAGAATAATACAAGTCAACATTATAATAATTTGGACTCATAGAATCTAATATATTAAAGTTTGACATTACTACAATACAGATGTCATATGGACAAACAATCGTCCTCTATAGCCACATAGTAAAATTTGCCACAGTTGTAGAACATGATAGTTATGGGGTCTTTATGTGGGTTGTGTCACAACAATACAAATTAAAGATAAGATTGGTTCTGTTTGGTTAGCATCATGTCAATAGTGTAATCATTTCAGGTCCAGTTTCAGATCCGGTTTGAGCATCATGTCAATAGTGTAATCATTTCAGGTCTAGTTTCAGATCCGGTTTGCATCAGGTCAATAGTATAATCGATTCAATTTTGATCTGGTTTAGGTCTAAATTTTAATCGTGTCACTTTCTAGTCAGCCTAGTATCAGGTTGAGGTCAAGATTAGTTCATCTATTAGCGTGTTCATTCGAATACGGTTACATGATTTTCGTTGGTCAGTTTAGCCGGTTCTACTTCTATGCTCCATGTGCCTTCTTCCAAGGGTCAAGAGTCAAGAGTCAGGGTTGAACATCAAGAAATAGAAAGATCAACCTACTCAAAGTGCTTAAATCATTGTATGTTCAACTGTTACAAAAAATAAATAAATAAATAAAGAATCCCAACTGGCAACAACTCTCTCTTTTCATAAAAACAATACATAAAAAGATCATGTTAGTTGTTTTGATACTTTGTTTTTTAAATGAAATTACTCTAACATTGAATTAAAATTAAAAACAAAAAGATGACAATGACATCCTCTTCTTTTTGTTATCATGCAGGTATTTGCAGAAGTATTCAGAATACTAAAACCAGGAGGAGTGTTCATTGTTAGCTTTAGCAACAGGATGTTCTATGAAAAGGCAATCAGTGCATGGAGAGATGGAACTGCATACAGTCGCACTCAGCTTGTGGTGCAATATTTTCAATGTATAGATGGATTTACTCAACCGGAGGTGATTAAAAATTTACCCCAAAATGTTTATCCTTCCAAACAGAGCAAAGGGCCTCTAAGTTGGATGCTAGGGTTTCTCAATTTGTTCTCTGGGTCAGATCCCTTTTATGCAGTTGTGGCTTATAAGAATTTTAGACCAATATATGAATGAAGGCTACCATCAAAATAAAAGAATTTTACTCCATGCAGTTGTGGCTTATATGTTACGGATCCATCAGAATCAATATTTCTATGAAATTTTGTTCATGAGGATAAGACTGCCTAAATTAAGATCCATCAGACTATATGCTCAAACATGTCACCTAGAAGGTTGTTGTATTTTGGGGTTATTACCTCATTTGGATTCCCCATTTAATTGGATGTATGGATTTTGAATCATATGTATATATCAAATAAATTGTACTTTTATGTTGTGGGCCAATTAGAAACATTTGTAGAATTGTCAAAAAACTGTTCCATTTAGATGCTAAGTTAAATTTGACCCAGAAAAAAAAATGAGTATGATGGTAGGTTTTTCATCCAAATTTACACCGTTGACCAATTCGGCCAAAAATTCAAACACAATATCAATATGTTCCACGTTTCTGGTATCTGAACCCGATTTAACCCCGAATTTATGTTTGTCTGACCCCAAAAAGTACCCAGAAAAATGGGCGTTGGACACCTGATGCTCTTTGACTACTGAATATAAAGAAACAAACAAAGTTCCAAGGCTATAGATATGCTTCCTATTTGTCAACAACAGCAACCAACAAGTAGGCAATCCAGAGAAAGGAAAACTCAACAATCTGAATTTGATTGAATGATATGATTTACAAAATAGCAGAACAAAGTATGTGACATTACATCCTTCCCAAACGAGCTTTTCGATGATACATCTCTACATTATTAACAGGTAGGCAACAATGGAACGAACAATCTTACTGAAAGTTGACCGCGCGAGGAAGTGTTGCACCAAAAACAAGTGGGAGTAACTATCTGTACTTGCTGAAACTGAAATGGCAAATGTATGAAGATTTTCATGTTACAGGGGGTGTTGTTGAGGGAATTGACATGCTGATAGGAAATGAGAAAACACTCATTTCCAAACTACCGTGGTTGATCAGTTGTATTTTGTCGTCCAAAAATCAGTGGAAATTCGTCGAGTTGTTCCATAGAATCGTTGTCAGCCATATTGTTCAGTGATTCGTACACCTCGTACATAGAAAACCTATCCTTGGGTTGAGAAGTGACACAGTTGGAGGCAATTGTGACCACTCTGAGAATATCATCGTCGTGGCCTTTTCCTCGTATGTCTCTATCAATGGCTTCGATTAGTCGGCCAGATTTCGACAGATTATTAACCCAATCAACCAAGTTGTTGCCTTTGAACCCTTCTTCGGTACCACTTACTTCCAAGGGTTTTTGTCCCGTGACCAATTCGAGAAGAACTAGTCCAAATGCGTAGACGTCCCCCTTTTGGGATGCCACCATGGTGCTGGAATACTCCGGCGCTATGTAACCAAATTCCCCCAACTCCCCATTCACATAGCTACTTTCACTACTGTCTGAGGCCGAAATAAGCCTTGCCAACCCAAAATCGATTATCCTAGCATCCAAATCTTCGTCAAGAAGGATGACGTTCGAGCTTATGTTTTGGTGCAAGTTTGGCGGGCTCATCCCGTGATGAAGCCAAGCGAGACCTCTCGCAGCACCCAACCCAATCCTAAACCTCGTGGGCCAATCCAAGTCCATCGTATGTCCATGCAGGACCGAATACAAAGTCCCGTTTGACATATGCTTGTAAACCAACAACCGCTCATCCTCAACCACACAGTACCCCAACAAAGGCACCAAATTGGGATGTTTGAGCTTCCCCAAGTGGTTTATCTCGCTCCTAAACAGCTTCTCATTTAACTTCGAAGCGTTAATCCTTTTGATCGCCAACATAGACCCGTCAGACAGCATGGCCTTGTAGGTTGTCCCTGTCCTAGTGGTGAACATCACATTGTCCTGACTAAAATTGCTGGTTGCAGCTAACAAATCAAGCACCCTAACCTTTCTGAGAGGTTTCTGAAACAAGGAAACTTGAGAAAGTTTGTGAGCTTTCAACCTATCAACCCAAGTTCCATCATCAGTCCTACCAAGTCCATAGCCCTCCTTTCTCCTCCTACTAGCCCTTGAAAAGTAAAACCACCACAACCCAAACCCTAGCAACAAAGACCCAGCTGCACCTAAAACACCTGCTGCAACTATAATCCCCAAATTCTTCTTACTCAACCCACCACACTTAGACCCAGTTGGCCTCCCACACAAATCATTCCCCTCAAAACTGAACTCATCAAAATGAGCTAAAGACACAGGAACTGGGCCAGAGAGATCATTATCTGCTACAGAGAAAGTTGTCAGCCTGCCTAAATCAGACAATTGAACAGGAATCTGCCCAGATAAACGATTGTTTGACAACACCAACTTGTTCAAATACTTGCAATTACCAAGATCAGGGGGGATTTGACCAGATAACTGATTGTTAGACAAATCCAAACTCACCAAAAAGGGAACCCATGAACAGATTTCGGAGGGGATCGACCCAGACAAGGAATTCCCAGAAAGATCCAAAGTCTGAAGGCTGGAACAAAACTGAAGAGAATCTGGGATGTTACCCTTGAGTTCAAAATCGCTGAGTTGAAGGGTGAGCAACCGAGTGTCAAGATTACTCCAGCAGGTTGCACCAACGAAGTTACAGATGAAACCACGAGTTGAGTTGTCAAAGGACCAGCCATTGAGCCTCCCTTGTGGGTCAACCAAAGCATTCTTAACGCCCTTCAAACACTTGACATCGTCTTCTGCAGCAGAATACGAAGGTTGTAGGAGTTTGAACAGGAAAAGGAGTGAGATTAGCAAAGGGGTTTTCATGGAGTCTTTGAAGGGGATGGGTTAGGGTTGAGGAATTGGGGAATTGGGCATGGTAAAGGGGGAGATTGAGAAAGGTTGAGGTTGAAGAAAGGTGTTGGTGGAAAGGTTGAATGGTCCAATGCGGAGGAAGTGGGGAGGTTTGACTGGAAATATTTTTTTGATGATGGTGGGTGGCTGGATGAGTGAGAGGAGGAGACATGGTGATTGAGCTTTGAAAAAAAATAAGGGAAGAATGCCACCACATCGGAATCATTTGTACGTCAATTCAACTTTCGACTGAATAAAATTTTGTCAACTGGGTTTTCGCTCATAATTTTGGATTTGATTAATTATATTTGTGGGGTTATATTTTTTTGTTGAAGGGAATTTACTATTGTTTGTTTGGATTCATTTTGCAGAATAAAATTTTCAATGGACAATTAGTTTTGGAACTGTGCAATGTTCGGGTAGTTTAGGAATATTTATAAATTTTTAGTAGTTTTTTAAACTTAATAAAATAATTCATATTTAACTTAATAAAAATAATATTTTCTTTTTTGAGGGAAATAAGTAATTATCATTTATTCGAACTTAGTTTGTCCATCAAAACATAACTTACAATTTGAGGACATACCTCAACCCAAACTTGCTTTGAATTTACATGAATCACCGTAGCGAGGTGATGGGCTATAAAGTTGTCATTCCTTTTCACATAAGGCTAACTATACAAGTCAAAGTTCTTATTCGCATGCAAGATATTCTCTAGAATCAAATCAAAGGAGCTAAAATAAAGTTGTGGATTGGTAACTCGTTGCACAAGGGGAGCATAATCAGACCTAAAGTGTACCTTCGCGTAGCCAAACCTGTGTACCAGGCTCACACTCAACAAAGCTGCATCCGCTTCCGTCATCATCAGAGTCCATCAAGCTCTCACCCTCCGAATAGAACTTCACCTTGACCGTCTTGACCCACCACCCCCAACCCAATCCAACCTTTATCCTTCATATGTTCATCCATGTTAAATTTCAGCATGTCAAGGCTTGGTGGATCCAAATTGTTGTAGTAATGTCTTGAGTTGTTGCACTTTGCCTCTTCTTTGCTATTCTCAGGCACCCCAGCTACTCCACAATCTGCGTTGCTTTGTCCACCATCTGGGCATGATTATGTTGTTTCCTATTGAAGACTCCATATCGCTATACCAAGCCAACCGACCCCTCTTCATAAGCTCCAAAAGCATCGCTTCTTTGAGAGACTCGACCCAGTTACCAACAGCGTCCCTTGGCTCCTCTTAGGCGTCATTGTTTCGCATACTTCTGTCTTCCAAATCCTTCCGTAACTGCTTGTTATGTTGGCACTGGAAAATAGCATGCCACGCATCCTCTTCCCTTTGCTCATACTTCCCACATCTATCCTCCTCCACAATATGTCTTTTCTTAAGGAGCGCTCTTGTAGGAAAAATAGTTGAACTCCATTACCTCCAGAAACTTCTTACCTTAGCAAAACATTTTCACTCCAGATTAAACTCAAATGCTTTGCTATATCCTCATGCAAGATTGATAAGTTTAACATGCATGTCGTTTTTACCATGAATAGTCCCTTCTCAGAGCAGCACCACACAAGCTTGTCTTGCGAAAAGGCACGACTTATAAGGATTTCTAGAATCATATCCCTATCCCTCGGGTTAAACACCCTTTCTATCACCTCGTAGCACACAACACCATACTGCATCTATCAAGTCAGCCACCTTAATTAAGCCCTCCTCTTCTCGCCTTTCTATTGTTAGCATTTTTCTCTCCCCATCAATAAGTCAATTATCTCCCCAATAATATCATTCCCGTTAACCACTCTCCAACACAACCCCTCCTTCAATAGTGTTTTGGCCCCCCCATATACTTCTCCAAACATAACTCGGGTTATGCCCAAGACTTGCCTCAAAAAAAAGCTTTCCTTTGTAGTATTTAAGCACAAAGAACAGAGCGTACTTACTAGAGCATTCTCATCTTGAAACAGTCTCCATCCTTGGCATGCGAGAAGTGCATTATTGAAGAGGTCTAGTCTACGAAATCTCATCCCTCCCGCCCACTTAGGCTTGCAAAAATCCTTCCAAGCTCGCCAATGAATTCTCCTCTTATCTATTGTTGACCTCCACCAAAAGGCCGCACACTATCCATGAAACTCATCTACAAGGGTTTCAGGAAACTTAAAAATACTCATGACATACATCAGAATAGCTTGCACAACCGATTTAGTTAGTTCTTCTTTTCCTGCGCGAGAGAGGAATCTACCCCTCCATCCACTAATTTCTTCCGCACGCTATCCTAAATGTTACAAAAATCTCCTTATTTCTCCCAATAAGGGTCGGTGCTCCAAGGTATTTGTGCTTGTTAACAGCCTTCATTTTCTGAATCCCAGCTAGCTCTTCCTTCATCTCATTCTCAACTCTTCTATTAAAAGAGACCTTAGACTATCATAATTCTCCTTTTGATCCGACGCTCGCTCAAAGGAAACTCCAAATCATGAAAGTTCGAGACTGACACGGATCATGTCGTACAAACATGACCGGTATCGCACATGACACGACCCTTGTCAATGCAGATACGACTCGTGTCGCCATATTTCCCACTTTGATGACTTTTTGAAGCGGTCTATGTCACGAGTGAAACGGTTCATCTCAAACTTAATCTAGCCCAAAGTCATTCGTTAACTCCTTGGTCAACCTTATGCTTGTATTATTGAATTTCCGACCTTATTTAGTCACTTAACTCTTAAAATATTCCAATAGAAGAAATTTTACATAGTCACATCATCCATTAGAACAAAAATGATGTCCACAAAATTAGTCTTCTAACTTCTAAGCAACCTTCTCCTTGTCAATTAGATCAGATACTGTTAGCCAACGAACCACATGTTTCAAAGGAGTGGTCAGTCTAAAAGACACCGCACGGGTATCCATTTCTTCTTTAACATATTCGATCTCCTCCCATCTCCAACAATCACCTCACCTAGAGCTAGTAATAAGATGACCGGTTAGGTTTGTGCCTATGCTGAACTTAAGAGAATTCATGTAATCCTCATGCCAAAACCTGACCCATTTATTAAAAGAACCAAAAATTGAAACTGCCTATCGTTTAAACTTTAAATGGATTGACCTTATTTTGACCTATTTACCCATATGAGTAAACAAGTCAAAAACAGGTTACCCATTTAACCATCAACATATTTATGCAAAATAACTCATTACGATATTGAAACAATAACATTTTATCCATCAATACTTTGCGCAATTGCATTTAAGTTATATGTATGGAGGGCTCTTAATTCATAAACAAGTACAAACCTAAGTTACAATTACAAATCTTACATATATTCCAAAGAGTACTACCAATAACACATTATTTTCACGTAAGCTTATTAATAAACAGTTTAACCGGGTAATAATTATCTGGTAATTAACTAGATGACCTATCTAACATGTTTAATTAATGGGTGAATATAATTAGGTATTTTTTCGTGACAAAAATTTTGACATGAACTTAACCCATTAGTTAAACGAGTTTATTATGTCAGCCCATTCAATTAAACCGATAGAAAATCTCCACTTAAACCTGCTTAATATCGTGTTCGATTCGGATAAGTAATCGTATTAGGATAAATTATTCCAACTTTAATCTCACCCATGTTTAATAGTTTGAATGGCCTCATGGAGCCTCCACCATGTAAAGTGTGGACTATGACTTTGAGAAGCATAGAACATCACATTATGAGGAAAGTACCTCTTTCAGAACTTGGAACACCAAGGAGTCCTCGTCCTTTACTATTTGGCATACCTGACGAGCCATAAGTGCCAAATTAAACGCTTTAAGTTCTTTGAATTCGAGTCTACCCTCACATTTCTTCTTGAGTAGCTTTTCTTTTGATACCTAGAGAACCTTCCACCTCCCCTCTTCTTGACCCCACAATATTTAATTATACGAGATTGGAAGTTCACAATAAACCCACTGGAAGCTAAATATACTTATGGCGTAGGTTGGGATTGTTTGAGCCATTGTCTTTACTAACACTTCCCTTCTAGTCAAAGAAAGGTTTTTGCTCAATCATCCTCTTACTCTTTTGAGAACCCGATCTAAAAAATGCATCTTCACTAAAATGGAGATGACTGCCCCAGAGACAAGCCCAATAAAACACCCTCCCTCCCCATCCCCCCGCCAGGTGTGGGGCTACTGATCGTGGGCGAGGTGCAGGGGTTGTAATGAGTGGTCGTGGATTAATTTTGGTGGTAGTGAATGTCCTTAGCAGTGCAGCGGATATTAATTGCCACCCTATAGTATCCACGACCACTCGTTACTTGATTTGTAGGAAACAATCGATCAAGAAATAGGAAGGAAGATAAGATTACAATTTCCGAAAATCTCACAAAAAGAAAAGCAAATCGGAGCAATTTGGAAGGAAAGGCACAACACGAAGAAGGAAAGAATCAGGAAGAATCAATCCCCAACGTCTCTATGTTGCAGCTACAAACACCTTATAAATAGAAGACATGTTGATTGAAGAGAGTCAACGATTCCAAGGAAGCAATCGGGTGTTACAAAAACAATGAGTGGTTCTCTGTTTTTGTGTTCTTTCTTTGAGTAGAAATAAAGAGTTGTTTGTGAGAGTTTTGTTTGAGTGAAATCAATTCCTTAATAGACTTAGGTTTTGATTTGTGCTATTATAATCGATTCCTAGACGGACTTAGGATCGATTGGTGTTTGCACCAAAACAGTTGTTGGTGTGTGTTTCCCAGAAATCAGTTTTGAAGTTTCTCTGTTCGACTGTAAACCTAAGGACGTTTACCTTAGGCAATTTTCATATTCAGTCTGTATTATGTTCCAACGAAATAAAGGAGGTTATTTAGTTATCTTTTTATTGTCCTTTATTTCAGTCTACTTTGGTCTATCTAAAGTTGAATCTTAATCTGAAAAGATTAAGACCCTAACGTCCTTTACCAGTGAATGTTTGTGGAGAAATTTTCATAACCCTATAGTCCCTCTAGGGTTCTTTCAGGTAATCCCAAATATTTATCATCCGCTAAAACTTCCTTAATATCGAGAGTAATCACTACTACATCTTGTTTGTTCTGAGAAACTTCTCTACCAAACACCACTTGAGATGAGTTAAAATTTATGCTCTAACTGGATTCTTCCTCTAGCATTTCAAGTTAAGCCTGTGGTTCCTTCTGTTAAGCCTGTGAAGCCCTCTAGTGATTGTGTTTGGGTTGGTAGCGTTTTCTCTTTGTTTGTAGACAATCTACCAGTTGGGGTTGACAATGCTTGATTGAAGAACCTGTTTATGAAGTTTGGTCCTGTTGTTGATGCATTCATTCCCATCAAGGTGGGACGTAATGGTAAGAGGTATGGTTTTGTTCGCTTTAAAGATTAAAAAAAGCTAGTTATAGTGCTATCTTTACGTTGAATGGTTGGACCTGTAGAGGTTTCACTTTGTCTGTTGGTTGGGATAAATTCTGCAAGAAACTTGGGTCTGATCCTCTTTCTAGGAGGGGCTCTGAAAGT
Source organism: Portulaca oleracea (assembly GCA_029582165.1). NCBI lineage: Eukaryota > Viridiplantae > Streptophyta > Magnoliopsida > Caryophyllales > Portulacaceae > Portulaca > Portulaca oleracea. The sequence continues at coordinate 28,435,499 of CM055890.1, forward strand.
GGGTGTGGGTTCCTAAGAATAAGCAAGTTGGTGTGAAGGCTGTTGATAGTGATTGTGTGATTTCTTCTACTTCCGATGGATCAGTTACCATTATTGATCCTCTTCCGACGAATGCCCCTAAGGTTGTTACGTCTCCTTATAAAGATGCCCTCTTGAGGGAACTAAATGGTGATGATAACGGTGGTACTCCTATGGTGATTTTTTCTGATAATGAGCGCACTGTTAGCGAACCCATTGACAATGCAGTTGAGGAGGTGGTTTCTTCTTTTCCTCTTGATGTGGAGGACTCCTATACTATGGCTTTCAAAGTCAAGCGCCGGCAAAAGAAGAATGTGAACTTATTGTGAGACTCTAAGTGGAGGTTGGTTAGTCGTGCTTCGAGTAGGATCCGATCTAAGTCAGCTTAGCCTGAGAAGCATGTCAGAAGGAAGGATAAAACTGCGAGCTTGCAAATTGAATCAGCAGAGCGTTCTTAGGCTTATCTAGCAGACTTGGCGCGCAGAGTGGTTAAGTTTGGATGTGGTTCAGGCTTCATTCGTTGGGATTTTGTGACTGTTGAGAAGCAGCTTTTGGAGAAATGGAGAAGAGAACGAAAATGTTAATCTTTGTATTTATTTGTGCTGTTTGTCTTTGGTTTGGTCGTGTGACTTCTTGTTGGTTGTTGTCCTTTAGCTGTACTTTCCTCTGCATTTTCGTAGTGTTGTTGCTGTCTCTTTAGCCTCTTTTGGCTTTCAATAATAATAAAAAAAAGATTTCTTTAACCTCTCTTGCATCTTCGTTGTTCGCCTTGCAAACAATAATTAGGTCATCTGCAAAGAGCATATGAGAAATCTTAGGCGTCGTCCTACATGTTTTCAAACCATGAAGCTTCCTACGCTGAACCAAATCACTTAAAAGGTAGGATAACCCTTCTACACAGAAGAGAAAAAAATATGGCAAAATATGGTCCCCTTGCTTGATTCCTCGAGCCGGTCTCAGAGAACCTTTTGGCTCATTTACGACAAAAAAAGTATGGATAAAGCACGAAATAATAAATTAAATATCTAGTTCAAATACCTAAAATAATTATTAAAGTGAGCTAAAAATCCTAAGAAATGAGGTGTAAAAATGTGCAAATTATGGCCTAAGCAACTCAGTATTGATTCATTTCATGTGACTCTCAGAGAAAAATAGATATTAAAGCATGTGCAATGCGAAGATCTCTTTCAACTCTCTCTCTCTTTCTCTCTCTCCTCCTCCTTTTTTTCTCATTCCTATGAGTGGTGGGTACTACTGCAACATTCCAAAACTCAAAGAAATGAGAAAAAAAAGATGGGGAGAGAAGATGACACAAAGGAACTATGGGATGAATTGTAAGAGAGAGATGTTTGGAAATTTTGAATTAAAGATTTTTTGCATTCCTCAAGCTCAATCTCTTGTGGTACATATGAATATCTCACAATTGCATATAATAAATCTTAACACCAAGATCTATTTATGTAGACGCTACATCACCATATCTAGGGTTATTAGAGATTCCTTGGTCACCAAGCACCTCCATAAGTCGTAAATAGAATATATATGATGTTAAACCAAATAAGTAAAAATATCAAATAGAACACGAAAATAATAATTCCAACCACCCCTTTATTGAACGATCCATGTCACCTCTAATACCGCACGTGTCGGTGGTGACAAAGTCCATGTCAGACACGACACGATCCGTCATGCCCCTTTGCTTCCTTTTCTAGCTCTCTAATTACCCCTTACACGATCCATGTTAGATTCAGATTCGTCTATGTTTCCCTTTATAAACGTGTTTAAAACCAACCCAAACTCATAATTTGTCCATACATCAACGGAACAACACCAATTCACATAGTAAAGATACTGTTTATGTAGAGATGAACTCAAGGTTTACATTTAAGGGGTCCATGGGCTAGACTTATAGTTTTAGAGGGCGATAATGCTGAAAAGCTAATATATTTTTTACATATTTTGCAACAACATAAACATAAAACTTATATATATTATTTGTGAAAAAGTTGACGGGGACGAGGCCCAGTTCGGTCACCTAATAACTTTGTCCCTGCCGTTTATGGGTATGAATAAGCAGATGGGATGCTTTTGTAGTAATCTTGGAAGGCCACAAGATTTCCCTGCCTCGAGAAGACAATCTGCATTGAATATATCAATATTAAAGGTTATGTTTTTCAAGTCAATATAAGAGTTCTCATTAAAACAAGGATGACAATGGGGCGGGGCGGGTGCAGAGGTATATTCCCCGTCCCCATCCTTGCACAGGCACCCCACTCCCATCCCCGCCCCATTATTCGTTGCGGGGGAAAATCTTCCCCCATCCCCATTACCAGCGGATACCCAAATCTAGCGGGCCCTAGCGGGGATGAGATTAAAACCAAAACTAACAATTATGGAGTGTGAATGAGGATTTATGGTTAGGGATAATAAATTATTTATATACGCTTAGAGTTTTTAATTAACTAAAATTATAAATTGTCTGAAATTATACATATAAATTTAATGTAGGAAGAGTATTTATATTTTTTAAAAGAAATTGAGGATGGGGATGGGGAATATGTGGCGCGTAATTTTCCTGAGTGAGGAAACGGGGGCGGGGATGGGGACGGGGAAATTTTTTTATCCTCATCCCTGCCCTGTCCCCGTGCGGGGATTTAGTGCTTCTCCCCATCCCCTTCCCCATTGGGAGCAAGAATTTTTGTCCAGAGTGGGGCGGGGCCTTAGCGGGTAAGAAGATTCCCTGCCCTATTGTCATCCCTACATTAAAATAAATGATACTCGATCTAGTAGCACAATAGCCAAAAGAAGAGAGTTACGTAGCATATGGCTTCAAAAATTACCTGGTAATCTAGGAGGGTCCTAGTCAAGAATCCAGAGGCACAGTAGTCAAAATAGTATTCCCATACCTTCAAGAACTTCTCATCAAAGCCAAGTGCATGAATTTTGCTGAAATATGGCAAGTATTAAAATCCATAAGCAAGAGTTATAGAATAATAGCTTTTGCAACTAGCTAGGGATTTAGAAAACAAAATAACTATGTCTGGGTATGGTCCACATCTTATCTAATAATTGTTCCTAAATCAAAACACTTTTAATCCACATCTTAGATATGAGTCTGACATGTTTGTATTAAATTTCGAGTAAATATGGGTAAATGAAAATAAATTGGGAATAATATAATGAAATTTACGAGTGATTTGGTATATAAGACCCTTTTTTTTATTTAGGAACCATATAATAATTTGCTAAAAACTTAGAGTAAACAATAAATTAAAACACTACCATTGAATAAATAAGTTCTATAAAAGGTGGATTCAAGATTTATTATTGTCAACTGACAACCTTAAATATCTATTATTTCCGTCTCAACTTGTAGAATTGTACGTGGCCAAAAGGATGGTCGGAAGGATAAGAGGATTAGGTGTGCGAATATGTTGGAAGAGGAATCTTGATGATATTGATGCTGAAATTGACCGAAGGGCTTAGATTATTGGCCCTGATATTGGTGTGCGATTCATTGATGACCCACCAAACCGAGGTTACTGATATTGCATCGTGTTTTAAAAAGTGGAGTTTTCTTTTGGTTGTGCTGGTCGCGAAAGTACTTGTTGTGTTTACTTTATTTAGCTGTTTGGTTGTATCCTTTTCTTTTGAAGGTGATTGTCAGCTGTTTTGTTTGCTAGCTGTCCGTTGTTGTCCTTGAACTTGTAACCCTTTGGCTCTCAATAATCGAAAAAAAATTTCGTCCCAACTTCTTTGTCATCTCAACTAATTTGGGAAATCAATATATTTTGAAATTATGGTAAAAAAAATTGAACTTTACCCAAATTATCCATATATTTATTGATTTAATAGTTGTTGGGATTGTGAAAAATGATAAATAAATGTATTAACTATGGGCAAAAAACGGAATTACAATTGTTGAAATTGTAAATGTGACAAACAAATTGGGACAAAGAAATTAGTTATTTTGACAAACACTTTGAGATGGAGGTAGTAACATATATAGATTCTAGCATTTGCAAATGCCCTAACAACTTGAAAATATTGTGATTGGGGTGGTGCAAGACACAACAAACTATAAGTAAGGCCTTCTCATGTGTAACAAAAATCCTTATTGTGCTTTCGTATGTAACAAAAACCATCTCCTTAATTGTGTAGAGGGTAATGGAATGTCATACCCGTGGTTGTCCAGAAAGTTTTTCCTCCAACATCTTAGTGTTTGATAATAATGTTGGCCAATATTCTCCGTATGTTCCACGCTGCAAACCAACCAGTTTCAACATTTCTAATACATAATTAGAGACAAAAGAATCTCTAGAAACTAGAAGGTGATATATAGTTATATAATTTTGGGTTTTTGATTAGTTTACCATAGTCGAGATGCTGTTGCCATTGCTGATGTTATTCTACTGTAGGAAGGTAGACAGCCCCCTGGGAAAATATACTCCTTTATAAAATCTGAGCTTTTAACATATGTAGCATATCGTTCATCTGGTATTGCTATGGTCTGAAACACAAACATCCCAGATTGTTCATCATAAAGTTACGAAATGTCGATGATACAAGCATCCCTCTTCTGAGTTGAAGCTTACCTGAACTACTAGCACACCATTATCCGCTAAAACATTGTCACATTGTCGGAAGAATTCTTCATAGTATTCATCCCCCACATGCTCCAGCATTCCACTGATTATATTTAGCCAAAAAAACAACGGAAACCAGGGTCTTTGTTACATAATTGAAGGTGAGGCAATTCATCAACACTTTTAGCAAAAACAGGATCTCACCATGAGATAATTCTATCATACTTTTGAGTGCTTGGCAACTCACGATAATCACAGAGAAGGAACCTAATGCGATCCTGTAATAACCACTCAAGTTAGCTAAAGTTGTCATGATTGGTAGCACCACTCTTGTAAATGGGTACGTGAAACAAGTGCAAGGATCATGGTGAAATTAAGCAGAAAGCAAACGAAAAACAACTTTCTATCTAGCTCACGCGTTCAACAATTCCATGTGAGGGCCCCACATTTCAACGCCTATAACTGTGCTTTCGAGAGCACGTGATTCTGCACTCAGGAGGCGGTGCCCCCGTCCCCCATCATTTTTTTAAATACATGTAAATAATTATTTTATAACTGGATTTTTAAATGTTAATATACTAAATTTTTAGGTATTGGATAATAATATACTGAACTTTGACCTTGGACAATAATACACTGTACGTTGAACGGTGTTGGACAATAATGCACCCGGAATTATTTCAAAGGTGTCTGGCTTGGTGGCAATCTTACGTAGCAGGCCGAGAAGATAAATTGGCTAAATAATATCTAAATTTATGACATGTTACCTAATCTACACAAGCAAATGTAATTTTATACAACCAGAACAACACATTTTCAGCGAAAACATGTTTAAGCAAATGTGATTTTATGTTTCTTTTTTACTCTTTTCAAAGTTGATTGTTTTTGCTTATGTGTGGATTAGCTGACATGTCATAAACTTAAGGAATTTTGGACGCTAATATACTGAACTTTTTGGGTATTGGACAATAATACACTGAACTTTGGCATTGGATAATAATGCACTGTACTTTAGGGGGCGTTGGACAATAATGCCCCGGAAAGATTTTGACGGTGGCTGACTCGGTGGGGGTCCTACGTGGCAGGCCTGCCATGTAGGATCGCCACCGAGTCAGCCACCATCGAAATTGTTCTGGGTGCATTATTGTCTAACACCCCTAAAAGTTCAGTGTATTATCATCCAAAGTCAAAGTTCAGTTTATTATTGTCCAATACCCCAAAATTTCAGTATATGAAAGTCCAAAAACCCTAAATTTAAATATTTTGGGTCAATTCATCTCCTCCACCTGCTAAGTAGGATTGTCGCCGAGCCAGCCACTCCTGGAATCGTTATGGGTGCATTATTGTTCAACACCCCCCAAAATACAGTGTATTATTGTCCAAGGTCAAAGTTCAGTGTATTATTGTCCAATACCCCAAAAGTTCAGTATATTAGCATCCAAAAACCCTTCATAATTTAATGGATTTAACATAGGTCCGACGATACTCTGGTGACTCCAGTATATTTTATTTAGATTTTTTATTTCCACCCTTTTTATTTTGGGTTTTTGGATGATAATATACCGATTTTTGGGGGTGTTGGATTGTAATATACCAACCTTTACTATTGGACAACAATATCCCTAACCTTTATACCTAGGTGACATTATTATACCAACAGTAACTAAGGGGGTGGTGAACTGGTCTTCATGTGCGCTAACGTGGCTGGCGAAGGGAAAAAACTGTCCCAGACCAATTATCCCATTAACCGATTAGTTTTTCTCACTAAAACACAATACAAGACATTGGTTGGTTGTGTGTCACGTCAATACAAAGACCGATTCACCACTCTGTTAGTCACTGTGTGAGGGCCGATTTTATTAACGTAGGTTAGTGAGAAAAACGGAGGGATTAATGAGGGTTACTGGGAAAGAGTCAGTTATTTTCCCTCTCCCTGTCACGTCAAAATAGAGACCAGCTAACCAGTCACCACCCCCTTAGTCACTGTTGGAATAATAATCTCACCCAAGTATAAAGGTTAGGGATATTGTTGTCCAATAGTAAAGGTCGGTATATTATAATGCAATACCCCCAAAGGTCGGTATATTGTCATCCAATATCCCTTTTATTTTCGATTTTCTTAATTTTTTTCCTATTTTAGTTTTTTAAAATTTGTTTATCATTTAACCATTAAAAATTCTCAAAAAATAAATTAAATATTGAAGTTCATAAAGATATGCACCAACGCTAATAAATCAGTATATGAATGCTCATAAACTAGTAGATGAATATTTATATCTTACAACACGAATGCTCATAACCTCCAACACAAATGCTCATAACCTCCAACACAAATGCTTATAACATGACGCTTTTGCTACAATACTCATAAACCAGTATATAAATCCTCATAAACCTAAACTGCAATGCTCATAAACCAGTAGATAAATATTAATAACCTTCAACACAAATGCTCATAATCTGACGTTCTTACTACAATGCACATAAACCATAAACATAAACTACAACGCTCATAAACTTTAACCACCATGCTCATAACATGTGTTATGCAATATTTATAATTTGCGACATGGATGCTCATAAATCTATACTAAAATTCTCGAACTTTAACCACAATACTCATAAATGTATCTCATGCAATCTTCATAATTTGTAATGTGGATGCTCATAAATTTATACTATAATGCTCATAAAATTTTTTTTATTGAAAATGTACCTAGTACAGAAAAAATTACAAAATAATAAAAAGAATATAATAAAAGTTACAAAGAAAATAAAAATAAATAAATAAATGAAAAACATAATTGAATTGGAGTAGAAACTCAAACTCACGGTTCGGTGCAGTGCATTTTCAATCTTTCGAAATGGTTTTCTAAAATCATAAATAAGAACTGGATAACCCAGTTTTCTAAACCGATGCACTGGGTTTAACGGTGCGGTTTCACCGATTAACTGGAACCACCTTAATTTCCATCAAGATTAGAAAAATCATCATTCAATCAATCAAAAGAAAAATTCAATTACATTACAAACCCTAAAGTCACTAATTCAAGGGAAACATAAAAAAATCAAAATTGATTCACTTCAACAAGGAATCTCGCCCCCTATTCATAAATCAATTTTCAATTTTTCATTTCGCGGACCGGACTGACTTATGTAATTAATTTTATTAAGACAAATTCAGCATTTTTTAACCTATTATCTCTTTTGCAATTTTTTTTTACAAATATATATATATATATATATATATATATATATATATATATATATATATATATAATCGGTGCGATTCTAATTCAGAATATCCCAAACCGGAACCGCCCCGTTTAGCATCCATTTTTTATGGTTCGGTGAACCGAATTTTTAAAGCGGTTCAGTTTTGCCAGTTCACGGTGCAGTTTCGTCGGTTTTCGGTTTGATGTGGCCATTTCGGATTTTTTGAACACCCTTAATTTTCATGTAGTTTGTTACATGGAGAAAGAGTGTTGAGAAGTTTGGGAGCAAATGGTATACTAGAAAATATACTCTTATTACTCAACAATATGGCAAGACACTTACACAACACTTGGATACGCACACTCACTTATTTTGAAAACACCTCTCTAGCTCTCTTGAGTGTGTATGCTTCACCTCTTTCTTGTATTACCTCACTATGACCCCTTACCCCTATTTATACTAACTCCGCCTCCTTAAGGTATGGTGGAGATTATGCCAAATGTCACAATCTTATACCTCATACAAATACATATCTTAGATACTTCCTAGGATATTTCTAGAATATAAGAGTAATATCCTAGATATTCATAGGATCTAGAATAATCTTTTGTAAATATCTAAGATATCATGCTACCTAGAAAATCTAGATAAGTATCTAGATTTTTCTCTTAATAATATAATTATCTTTCTCTAGAATTTTCCTAAATATTTATCTTATAAAGTGGGTGATGATATTTATATCTAACACTCCCCCTCAGCACCCATTTTCCTTCAATGTCGTCTTCGTGTAGTTTGCCTGAACTTGTTTGAGCTCCACGCAACATAGAGTCTTTGCGTAGATACTTTCTCCTTGGCATCCTGTCTATACGTCGATATCTCCTCTCAATGTTTTCCTTCGTGTGAACTAGTTTTGAACCTCTGCACACTTGGTCCTTCATGTTTGATTCTTCCACTATAGCTATACTCGCATATTTAGGATTCCGCTGTAGTTCCCACTCCATCCTTCTTTGCCGCTCTTGAGCTTCTTCTACCAACAACGTATCTTCAAGTTCTCCATGTATGCTTTCAACTTGATGTGCTTTCTCTTGACTTAAGTCTTGCTCTCCATCTGATGTTGGTTCTTTGAGTCCTTGCTCTATGTCTTCCTCGATCTCCGTAGATTCTGGAAGAACCACTACTTGGTGGGTTGTGTGTATGTTACTCGTCATGGAGGGAACGCCTTCTTCTTCGGACTCATCCATACATGACATAGCTAGTTCTTCCTCTGATGCTTGAATAGTCTTCTCAGCCTTGAATGCTTGGGTAGACTCTTCCATGGCCAATGATGCTTGAATGTCCCATTCTTCTTCACTATCATAATCTTTGAAGGTTGCTATGTTACCTTCCAGTAGAGGTGATCTACAATCTCGAGCAAAGTGACCTTTCCTGCCACATTTATATCATCGATCGTCTCGTCCATATTTTATTTCTTCTTGTTCTTCTTCATCTTCATCATCATCGTCACATGGTCTAAGTGTTCGCCCTTGATATGGACGACCTCTACATTGTCCTTGTTTCCACCGTGATGATCTCCCTTCTAATGGTTCTCTATCACCATTATATTTCCATGTGACTCTACCTTGGCTCTTATGTGCTCTCCTTCTAGTGAAGAGAGCTTGGTCGTTCTCTTCTACCGAGACCTTAGACATCTGTTTGTCTATGTCTTCTTGATTCACCAAGAGACTCTCTAGTTCTGTTAAGGACGGTTGTGTAGCCCAACCCCTAGTTGCCGCAACAAGACCATTATATTTGGGGCTTAAGCCATGAATAATTATTTGCCTCATCCTTGACTCACTTATTGCACTTTCTGGGCCTACTTTTGCAGTTTCAAAACATAATGATTTAACTTTAGTAAAGTATTGACTCACAATCATGTCTCCTTGCTTTATGGACATGAGCTCGTTTTGCAGCTGCTGCAACTTGGCTTCATTCTTCTTGGTGAACAATGTAGCCAAGGTATTGCACGCTTCCTCGGGTGTCTCACAATCTTTAATCCGATATAGATACTCGTCTTCCATAGCGATGGAGAGAACAAACATTGTCTTTCCTGCCTTGATCTCCCATTTCTCTTTCTCATCCGGATCGGTTGGTGCTATCTTCTCTTTGCCATCGGCGATCTCCCATAAGTCTTGCCCCTTCAAGTAGTACTTCATGCGTGTACACCAAGTACTATAGTTGCTCCCATTGAGCTTCTCAAGCGAGCTAGCCGATCCCGAAAAGTCTGCCATGACAACTTGGCAAGCGCCCTGCACTTAGCCAAAACTTTTGTGGTCCCAGACCAACAACTCCAACAACTATCACAGTCCCTGGCTGTGCCGGAAGAATCTCCCTCGTGCTTCAGTCCCTGACCGTACACACACAATGCATGCTCAAGGCCCTGCTAACCTCGCTCTGATACCACTTGTTGAGAAGTTTGGGAGCAAGTGGTATACTAAAAAATATACTCTTATTACTCAACAATATGGCAAGACACTTACACAACACTTGGATACACACACTCACTTATTTTGTGGGAGATCTCTCTAACTCTCCTAAACACCTCTCTAGCTCTCTTAGGTGTGTATGTCTCACCTCTTTCTTGTATTACCTCACTATGACCCCTTACCCCTATTTATAGTAACTCCACCTCCTTATGGTGTGCTGGAGATTATGCCAAATGTCACAATCTTACACCTCATACAAATACATATCTTAGATACTTCCTAGGATATTTCTAGAACATAAGAGTAATATCCTAGATATTCATAGGACCTAGAATAGTCTTTAGTAAATATTTTAGATATCATACTACCTAGAAAATCTAGATAAGTATCTAGATTTTTCTCTTAATAATATAATTATCTTTCTCTAGAATTTTCCTAAATATTTATCTTATAAAGTGGGTGATGATATTTATATCTAACAAAATAGTAGGTGACTAAGTCGACAAAAACCTAACCAAAAGCAAAAGCAATTTTGAAGTCCCGTCTAGGTGAGGTATGGAGCGGTAAGATACAACAGTCTAAGCCCTAATCTTTGCTTAGAGAATCTGGTTCCTGTTAATCCAAAATTTAGAAATGGTTAGCTACCTAATGATCCATATAAAAGAGGCACACAATGTTTAATTTGTGAGACGTTTTACTTTAGATAATTTGCTACCTATCTGTAAGCCAACCTCCTTGACCTTTTGTTCTGCAAATTTCAATTGCTCCTCAGAAAGAGTTATGCCAGTGTATTTGCATCCTGTTTTCTTCACAGCTTCGATAGCAAGGGTACCCCAACCACAACCAATTTCAAGCAACTCGTGATGTTTCTCTACTCTAGCCTGCATTAATGTCATATAAAACCGACACTCTTTAATTATTTGAGTTGATCAAGAACTTTACCAGTACAACATTCATCAAATACTCACCTTATCAATGAGAACATGAGTTTTTCTTAGTTGTGCAACCTTTAAGTCCTCATTCTCAGCCTGGCAAAAACACGAAAAAGTTAATTAATTACATGAAAACATATTTTGAAGATCCAAAATAATTAACAGGAGACTATCCTTTCAATGAAGCTTGAAAATGATTTGCCATTCTAAGTTCAAAAGTTGCAGTTCTAACCTTGAAGATGGCACAAGAGTACATCATCGTCTCATCCAGGAAGAGCGAGAACATTTCATTACTCTGTTGTCAATATAAGGGGAAAAAAACAATGTCAAAAGCTAACATGAATAAAATATCTTGTTCGCCTTGATTCACACGAAGCAATTAAGAATTTAATTATAGGTTACTTCAATTTCCATATATATGTAATGATTCCATCCAAATTCCCATATATATGTAATTATAGGTCACTTCAAGAAACACTCACATGAAAAATATGAAATAGTTGTTAAAACGGTTGGTTTTTTCCAACTAATTTAAATTGATTGGAAAAAGTGGTCGGTAATACACATATTTTTAGTACTGAAACCATTGACAAGCCCCAAAAAAAAAACTACTTCTAACTCACAATATAAATGTCCAACTGTCTAATTACTATGTTATACTCCCCCGACCTAACCTTCTCATTTTATATGTCACCTTGAATTATTAAGCCGAGTATTATTATATCTCTATAGTTTTTAGGATTAGTATTCTAGTTATGCTTGGTCTTGGAGTAGCATTTACCATACAAGTGTAACATTAATGAATATAAGTTTACATGGAAATGAAGTTTAGATTGTTTGTGAGATATATACCAGGTCATAATGGCGAGCAATGTTTGAACGAGCTTGTGTAGTGTTTTTCTTGGACAAATGTTGGTAGAAATTCCTGACGGAGGCTATAGAAGCTGTACTAAGAAGTGGCCACCACACACCACGCCTGGAAGAGTACACGCTTTTAAATTATTATCAAACACATGGTTGTTCATTAGAGTCACTATAGTGTAATAAATTTGGACATAATTAACATACCTCTTTTTTTCAACCTCTGATGTACGTGGATACAACTGTAGGTTGGCTATCATGATCTGCATAGTTCTTAAATAAGTACTACATTATATGTCGGATTAAGGATTTAGTTAATAAGGGACTCTTTTATATGTACACACCTAAGGTTAAGTACTGTGATTACAAAGTTACAAATATTGTAATTTTCGTTGATTCATAATCCCTTCTCACTTTTGTTGCTAAGTACCCTCGTACCATTCCAGTTAATAAATAGTTTTTGATAGTTGAACGGACCGAAATACTCCTATCACTGTGTTCTATGTAAATTTTCATTGACTCATTTGCAAATTTTTGGTGAAAATGATGTTTTATAATATGTTTTTGGATTACAATAATCATAACATAAAAGGCAAGGTTGGTTAATCTAAAAACATAACAAAAATAATAAATAAATAAAAAAGGAATCAACACGGTATACTTTAAACACAATGACAATGACATTTTAGTCAATTCAAGTATCAAGAATCATGTTTTTACTAGAAATTAGTATTGTTGCATTTAAGCCCTTTTCTTTTAGAACGTAGATAGTTGGAGGATAGGTAAGGTGAAGAAAGTGAGATAGAGTGAGAACATATGATAGTGTTTGGGATGATAAGTCAAATCATTTAAATATATAATTTTCTACATAAGATAGGTAATGAAGTATGACTAGTGTAAAAAAAGATGAGATAAAATAACTAAGAATGGAATATGTAACAAAGGTGAGGGACATGAAAATTAAACTGCAAACAATATATATGCATAACTTTGTAATTGAAGTTATCTCACGCGAACTGTTTTTCTTTCTAGGGAAGGGTTTTGGTCAGAGCATCCTCATGAAAAATAGCTTATCTCAAAACTTCTACTCAGAGCATCTTCATATAAAATAAGGAAAAACTCCTTGTGAAGCCTACAATTCCAAACTATAATAAGCATTGAAGAGAGATTCATGCTTATATATACCATGAAGAAATTCACGAGACCTTCATTCTTATCAACAACGGAAATATCACCGTTAACAAATGCATCAGCCAGGCCTAAATCAGCTTCAGTAGCGACCTGTAAGAGATGTGTACCAAAGCTTCAAATATGGTGGATGAAGTATGAGAACATAAAAAGTATCAAACCTAAGGAAATAAAATGAAGTACCTTCCAATAAAATTTGGGGTTGTGGACTCTTAATGTGCTCTTCCATTTACATCTCTTATCAGAACCCTCAAAGGTCAGAACTGCCCCTCCATCCTCCAACAAACTTAGCAGTTCACACTATGTTACAATATTAGTCGTTTAATTCATTAATTAATCATATGACAACAACATAAGAAAGCATCGCAGAAAATATAAATGCGTTATTTATCAACTTCATAATCTGCGTGGGGTAATATTGTTACATTCAACTAGAGTATTGGTTTTGGTTTTAGTTTGTAATTTGTATAGCTTTGGAGCACACATATATAAGTTTAGGAGCATATAATTTTCATTCTTTGATCATATATATATTTGTAAATTAAATTCATAATTTATACATGACCGTATATTTATTATATTGAGTTTACAATTTTTATTTCATAAACATGTGCACACTTGTTGATTTTATGAGTATAAACAAATTTATACACGTGCCCTCATAAAATTATACACATTTGCTTATAAAGGTATACATTGGATGTACATAAGAATAATATTCCTAACAGTATAATCCTGATTTGGGTATAGGAGGATGTTTAGCTATTCTGAATAAGTTAATTGTATCTTTATCAATAACAACAGACGATTTATTAGTGTTATAAAGCATAGTTATTAAAATCTTGATCCTGATCTACGTACGATCCTATGATCTTATGAACCAAAATCCTCAATGCATGCGATTCTATTATCTACATTCCGATCCATGTACAATCCTAAGTGGGTTAATTCCGATCCTAACTACCCCATCAATCCGAGTTAGGATTCCTATTCTAACAATCTTGATACAAAGTAGAAAAGACACGAATTAGAAGTGAGCATATATATGACATTTTAAAAGAAATTGAACTTACATCAAGCAGCCTGCAAACACAAAGTTCCTGAGAAATCTGATCACATAATGACGAACTGCTGCTTCTATCCAAGAAAGCTCCATTTGTTTTGGGTTTCTCTTGAAAGTAAAGCTTTTTCCACACAATGCATGCGCCGTGATAATTCCAGCCTGATAAATTCATACAACCAATTCATTTCCAAATCAAATATATTAAATCCAAAACATTTTCAGAACAATAATTAGGTTGTAATACTAATAAGTTACGTGATATTTTCTGAACAAGAGTATTTAGAAGAGTTAAATACCTTCCATCCATCTTCATAGGAACCATCGCCTGAAAGGAATAAAATGAAAATATAAGCATGTGAAGGTCCAAATGCAATACCTAAAATTTTGGTAATTTTAAGTAAATATAGTCAAGTTTTTGGAAAAGATGTTTCTTTTTAATAAAGTTCCATTTTTTTTTTTTTTGAAGAAAAGCAACTATTGATTAAACATGTAGTTTGGTAAATCTTGATAAGTTTGAATAACTTTTGGCAATTTACTCATCTCTATTTTAAAAATGAATTAGGAACTAAAATAATTTTCAAAAATATAAATAAATTATGATTTTAGAAGATGATGAAAATATAGCAATTTAAATATAATTGCTATATTTTCATTTATAATTTCCCAATAATGATATGGCAAATACTCTTTCTTAACAAAAAAATTTATAGCAGGCTTATGTGGATATGACATGTCATGCATGTAAGATGGTTATTAAACATATATCTTGCTGCAAGACGCATATCATTTTCGCTCTAGCTACTTATAGCTGAACTTGACTGGCCCAAAATAAACTCACACAATTTGTCGACCCAAAAAAGTTAAAATCGCCGATAAAAGCTAGATATAAGTTAATTTGTTAAATAAAAATCAGAGTAGGGGAACACATGTGAGAAATAACAACAAACATGTAAAGTTGATAACTTATGATATCTAAATAACTGGTTGGGAAAGAAAGAAAAAAAAAAAAGGCATACTTCTATAACAGAAAAAGTGTGATACTCATAACTAATTGAATGCAGATTGTGTCCTTGATGCAATCATGAATGTAATCATGAAATTGACATAGAATCATCATAGACAAATTAATACAAGTCATGTAATAGGTGGAAAATTATAAGCTTTTTTTTAAGTTACCATGATATGCTTCAGTAAACCATATTCTTCTCTTTCCTTGGAGTGCATCCAACTCAATACAAGCTTTTTTTGCAGCAATTGATGGAATATGATGCCCAGCCTTCCATTTGAGTAAGACATCTTTTGGTGGATGAGATGGATTGATAGTCACAAAATAAGAAGGTATACTTTTGTCACCCAGATTCTGTGTAGTCAATCAGTAACAAAAAGTACGAGGAGAATCATTGCCACACGTATATGTATATATGTAAGTCGGCTAAAATTCGTATAAAAAATATATAAAAATCAGTAAAAAAACAGCAAACAAGATAGGACAACAAGCATATGTATATATATGGGTAAAATGTTGTTTGTGTATGCATAAAAAATGTTGAGTATTTTAAGAGTTAAGAGGCTAAAAAGGACTAAGTTATAAGTTAGATGTTGATTGGGAATGTCAAAATCGAGTGTCCTAAGTGAAATGGACCTAACACGGACCGTGCATGTCAGGTATGACTCAGGTCATGTTGGGGTCCAGAGAGTCAAAGAAAAGACTCCCTGGGTCAACACAGACCGTGTTGGAGCCCAGTCAAGTTCTTTTTCCAAATCCCTTGATTTTAGCCTGATCATTAATTTGTAGGTGCATCTTTTAGGATTATTCTTGACTGAGATTCTCAGTCAAGATTAACCCTTTAATGATGGTCAAAACCCCATAGACAAAGCCCCCAAATCATGCTCTTTTGATTGTCCAATTTGAATAAGTTTGAATAAGGTGTTGAACTACAACAAAATTCCTTGAGAAATCTTATACTTTGCTTACAAGAGGCTAGGTTTTACCCTTAATTCTATTCGCGATATAGTGAATAAATATTAAGGGGAGACGGGTTTCATCCTCGACTCTTAGCAACCCAAGTAATCCCTCATCTTATGCAAGTGGCCGTGTTACCCCATATTTCCAACAAAAAATTGGATTTCTAATTAATTACTTGTTGGGGAGATCCAGGGGGGAGCCCACTTCAACCAATGTCCATGCAACACAAATTAAGTGAGGTTCCATCTTAAAACCAATTGGTGTTAAGAGGAGTAGCCCACTTGACTTATATACCATGTCCTTTCTCTTTACTTTTTCGATGTGAGATATTTTTACTTATGGGTGAATTCCAACAATTTCTTATATAGATATGAGTTGTAATGCTGATACTATAACCTACCACGACCAAAATTAAAATCAATATTTCAAAATCCCTTTCAGGCAAGGTATGGAGGAGGCAGACATAGTATAGCCATGCATGCCCTTAAATTTTGCAGATACTAGATATCACTTTTTTTCTGACAGACAGAGAAATTTAAATAATCAAATACATAACCTCTGAAATTTAAATAATCAAACCCAGTGGAAAGCATCAAATAGTTGCTCATTGATTGAATGCATTACAATCAGGATGAAAATAACAAACCTGTACTGCATTTAGCCAGTAAGTTAAATATGTTGTGCCGTCTGTGCCCTCCTTAAAATTCCAAGCACTCCATGACATTGGATTTTGAGGCATGAAGCTTTTGTCATGATGAAGGAATACATCACTGCAACAAGCAGTATCATTTTAATTTTAAGAGAATAACAAACGTCTGAAGTTGAAAGCAAGAACTTATAAAATATAAGATCATACGAAATAACATCTTTTGTATGCCTTCAACTTTTATTTAAATAAATACAATGTGTTGAGGTAGATTTGTTATCATTAGAATATAACTTTTATTTTTTTAGACCACCAGAATACATAAACAAAGTAGCGATTACTAACATACATAAGCTGAAAGTAACGATTATTATAATACAATTTTTCCAAAAAATTACTCGGAGGTACCCTAACTTTCGGTAAAATGTTTTTTAGGTACCCCAACTTTTCAAAACTCATTTTGGGGTACCCTTACTTTTTGGGTTAGAAATTATTTTGTGTTTTTTCGGTCATCAATTTGGATAAGTGACCGAAATATCCTTTTGTTCTTCCATTTTTTAAGAAATACCCTTAATGAAAAAGAATAAGGGTATTTCGGTCACTTAATAAAATTGATGGCCGGAAAAGCACCAAATAATTACTTAACCATTAAGTAAGGATACCTCAAAATGAGTTTTGAAAAGTCGGGGTACCGAAAAATAGTTTTTCCAAATATTGGGGTACCTCCGAGTAATTTTTTGCAATTTTCCTAGGTTAAAATTATCTTCAAAGTGGAGCAAATTTTAATTATCTTCAAAGTGGAGCAAATCTTGTCACATTATTTGAACAAAATGCACAAAAGATAATCTAAGATTGTCCAGAAAAAGTTAGAGAAGGCATGCCTGTAGATATACTGGAAAGCACCCAGTATCCTTACTTCATCATGCGTTGCTTCCTTTTGCAAAATTCTAATGGCATCTGGGGCAGAAATAGCCATTATGCATTCATCATATACTTCTTGTGAACCGTTGCCACAAGATATCATGCAACCTAGAACGACAACCGTCCATATATAAATTGTAAGATGTATGAGTTATTAGCAAGGTTGTTAAAATCGGGATCCTAACTCGAAACTATGGGGAAGTTAGGATCGGAATTTAGCCCATATAGGATCGTGGATCGTGTGTAAATTGTAGAATTGTATCGACGATTTTGGACAGTAAATCGTAGGATCGTAAATCAGGATCGGGATTTTAATAACTATGGTTATCAGTGAAACATGGATTAATAGGAAACTAAATTCTCATATTGCAAGTGATTGCTAACCTTTGTCACACGTTGAAACAGAATGCACTTCGCAATTGGTCTTTATTTCACATCCTTTAATCTCAAGCTCCTCTCTTAGCTGTTAAAAAAAAAAATAGTGTAAAAATATTATAATGAGCAAAAAAGAGACAACCCGACCTGAAAATGAAAAGGGAGAACTTAATTAAGGTTTTTAATTCATTTTTACGCCGTGTGATTTTTGATATTAAGGCAAGACACATTCATTTCTTACGTTAATTTTTAGCACCATTAAAGGTGTGTCAAATTCATAGGTAAAAAGCAGTTGAATAGAAGTTAAATTTTGATCATTTTTGGTAATTTTTGATAATTTTTGATAAATTTATGTTAATATATCAAACTTAATTTTTTTATAATTTTTTAAATTTGGTAATTTTTTGATAATTTTTGATAAATTTTAGTAAATTTAAGTAAAAATTAATAAATTTTGATAAATTGAAGTTACCCATAAATTTGACGGTCCTTAAATATGAAAGAATGTATACCAGTATTCTTTTTCTTGTTAATTGATGAGATGCTGACATGACAATACTTTTTTGTAGATTTTGGTCATTTTTCTCACCCTCTCTCTAATTATAAAGGACATTTTTAATGAAATGAAACAAAATTGCTATAATTATTTTTAAAAAGGAGACTATTTTAATAATAACTTTTCTATTCTAAAGTCCTGCAACAACAGTTATTGTTAAAAATGATGGGGTAAAAAGGAAATTTCAATTGTATAACAACCAAATTAAATTTGAAGGTTCTGTTTTGCCAGGTGTAGGCTATTAGTTGTTTATTTGGTCGTTTACTATTAACAGTTTACGGGTTGTGTTGGTTGTTAGGAAAAGTTGTTTTAGTACAGTTAGCTAAGTTTTAAAAAAATAGTTTTAAGTGTATGGCGTCTTAGCTCAGTGGTAGAGCGCATGGCTTTTAACCATGTGATCGTGGGTTCGATCCCAACAGACGGTGTAATGATTTGTTTTTCACAGTGGCTTCCTTTCTAGCATTCGATCTATAACATTTTTGTCATGGGTTTGAACTATAGAAGTAACCTATTATAAAAATGTAAGATAAGGTTTGCCTACATTACACCTTTTCTGATGGGACCCTTCCCCGGACCCTGCTTACGGGGACGCTTTGTACATCAAGTTGTCATCCTTTATCACAACTTTTAAAATAATATGTATCAGTTATTTTCATAGTGTCATGTATGTAATTTTTGATAAATTTTTTATTAAATAGTAATTTCTACAAAAAGTTAATGCAATAGGCTACTCATTTTAGCCTACTGGACCCAACGAACCAAGTGAATAAGTTGTTTTACCAAACACTTATTTAATTAGCTAATTTGACTTGGTCAAATATTCCAACAAGCCATTTTTCTCAATAAGTCATTCAATAGATACTCTTAAACACCTATAAAGTGTAATTCAAGGGTAAAAGGGTCAAATCAATTATTTGATTTTCTCTTCACTAGAAAATCCATAAAAATGATACATTCTTCCAAATTCAGAAGTGTTAAAAACTAATACAGAAAATAGAAGGACAAAAAATATTAATGTGAAAAACCACAAACAGGGTAAATGCAAAATTTATGGAGAAATTGTCCTTCAACAGTACGTATATTCTTGTGATAAAAATAATGAGTGTCTTGATTCAAGATGATTATTAACCATCTTAAATTTCACTTAAATCACTATAAAGGTATATTTATGTTTATTTAAATTGTTATAAATATATATTTCATTGTTTAAGGTTTGTGAACTCATAAAATCCGTCAACTTTGTTATTGGTTTATATTTTTTCATAAATATAGAATTATACATAAAATGTGCATTCTCTACAATAGTTGATATGATTAGTTCATCATTAATTAATACTTTTTGACGTAACTGATGATTGCGATACTCTTATCCTTGATAAATATGTACTATATTACTTAAAAATCTATTATTTAAAATCGTAAAAATACACATTTTAGGAATTTAATATGGTTATTAATCATTTGAAATGAAGACACGTATCATAATCCATTGTTGCAAAGCTATTATGCATATAGTAAGAATTTTCAAATAGAAAGTAAGATAGACCTTCTCCAAATAACGATGTGATCCTCCCCTCACAGTAAGCCATTGTGGATGATCAAACAGCTGCCAATGCATATAATATTAAACAATATGATTAGATACCATGTAGAACCATCTCAATCAAAAGTTTAAACAGATGGTTGTAAGTTTAATAATGATTTTATACTCTAAAAATTAAAAAGATATCAAAACGTACGTACGTGCCAGAAGATAATCAACAACAACAAATGAAGAAGTTTAATTTTTTGATGGCACACCTGAAACAAGCAATAGGTGCGCAGAAACGAAAGAACAGAAAAGGCAGAGAAGTCCATCACCCTATTCGGGGAACAACACCAAATGGAAGCACATAAGGGAACCTGCGCCAAACCAACATATATATTAGCAGTGGCGAAAATTCGACCAATGTTGAAATTCGGACGAGAAATTCATGCCTAAACCCGGTTTTATTTCGGGTCGGGTAATTCGGACGCAGGTAAAATCGGATTCGGACAATAGAAAAAAAGAGAAATTTAACTTTATATCCGAATATTCAGTCAATATCGAAATTCAGAAAAAAAAATTTATATCCAAACTCAATTTTTTCCGAATCGGACAATTTGGACATTTCGAGTCAGACTAAATTTTGTCGGTTCTACAACATATGCAAGTATATGTAGCTCTTGCATGATCCAAAAAAGAAAAAACACACACAATATGTACGTTTGCATGGGGAGCTTTAAAAATGATAAAAGCTTTGTTTTGGTAGCCTCACCACTCACCAGATAAGCCTTTTGAAAAAACTGAGTAACCCCTTGATCGTATGAACTGACCAACACTCTCAACGCAATCCATGTCTGGCTCAGTCTCCCATTTTTCGAGGTACCTTTGGGAAGATGGAAGAAAGGAGTGGCAAATGATTGTTAATTTTTGCAATGCTTTGATGTAATAATCACATTTTTTGACAATTAGTAACTTCGTCTCAAAATATTTGTCATTTTATCTAATTTCTTTGTCCCAAAATATTTGTCCAATTTATAATTCCAACAATTGTAGTTACATTTCTACCCCTAATTAATGAATTCATTTCCACTTTTTACAATTCCAACAACTATTATCTTCAATTAAAGTAGGGGTATTTTGGGTAAATTACAAATTTTTCACTTTAATTTCCAATATGCATTGGTCTTGTCAAGTTAGGTAAATGGACAAATATAATGGGACGGAAGTAGTAGTTACTAGTTGTTTCGAATAAAAGTTCGTTGATAGATATTTTAACCAGTTGTTTGACTTAACTGTTTGGTAAGGTCAATTATTTGGGGTTTTTTGCATTTTGGACCCTGAAATTTAAGGTAATTTATTTTTTGAACCCTTGGTTTTATTATTTATTTTTTGGACCCTAAAGTTTATGAGTTGAATAAAAAAATGACCTTAAAGTTTGTAGGTTGAAAAAAAAGGCTCACGTACTGTTTTTCTTTTACTTCCCATGTTTGAATTTATCTCCCAATTAGTGTCAAACTTCAGGACTAAGATTAAAACTAACATTAAAGCTATAATACACCTTGCTTATTCATGTCGGAACTAATTAGACCCTGAAGTAACCAGCGTCTAAGTAGTTCCGACATGAATAAGAGAGTTGTATTACAGCTTTAATGTTAGTTTCAACCTTATTCATGAAGTTTGGTGCTAATCGGAAGATAAATTCGAACATGGGAAGAAAAAGAAAAACACTACACAGACCTTTTTTTTTTCAAACCTACAAACTTTAAGTTCTTTCTTTATTCAACCCATAAACATTATGGTCCAAAAAATAAATTACAAAATCAAGGGTTCAAAAATAAATTATCATATACTTTGGGGTCCAAAATGCAAACAAACATGGTGAGAAATAAATAAAAATTATTGGTCTGAGTGCATCATTGTCCAATACCCTCAAAGTTCAATGTATTAAATTCCAAAAAAATGTTCAGTGCATTATTATCTAATACCCCTAAAGTTCAGTGTATTATCATCCAATAATCCAATAACTAAAGAAGAAGAAGAGAAAGTTAAGCAACTTTACATAATGACATCAGCTTTAAACTTGTTAAGTTCTCTGAGCAATTTCCAGAAGTGTGGCTTCACCAAATTACTCTTATTTGCAAACAAACTTGCTAGGCCATGTTGGCTTCCCCATTCAAATCCCATGCCTTTGTTCAAACTCATTGAAAATGATATGCTGGAGACCTCTGTGTCAATGCCAAGGCTATCAAAGAGCTCTGTCATGTGTGGAAATGTGACCTGCCATCGATAAGAAATTAAAGGACATCAAACACAATGTTCAATATTTATTTTAGAAAGTTCGTCCATGTCTTTTCGATGGGTATGTACAAGTTGGGTAAGTAAAATGTTTGATAAGTTTGAATAAATTTTGGTAGTTTATATAGAAGAAGGTAAAAGTAAGTAAAGATTTTTCTTAGAAATTTTGGTAGTTTAAGGAGGCCTTCTTTTCATTGGTAAACTACTCATACTTTAATTAATTCAACCGTTTCCTCCTATTTCTACTTACATGGCTATACTCACTTAAAATCTTTTTTTAAAATCCACATAAATTCAAATAATTTTATAAAATACTAGTACTTAGTTTCATGCGTTACACGGGATAAAATTAAACCACACATATTATTAGTAGTAAATAAAACCACGTATATATGTTGTTGAAAACCTTACTTATATCATACAATGAAATTAGTCTATGTATATGTTTCTTATTATCATTTCACCCAAATAAAAAAGAAGTTATAAATATAACTCATTATACTTTAATTTGTTTTGAGAGTTAAGATTTTCCAATTAAATATCTTAAATTAAACAATCTCATAAAAAATAAAATTTAAATAAGATAAAATAAATATCCTTCTTAACATAAATAAAGGTAACTATATGCTATGGAATGACAAGAGCTATTGCATTGAACAAACATATAAAACTATTGCATGGAAGTTAAAAAAAATAACCAAATCAAATATAAAATATTCAAATAAGTGAGAAATTAAATTGCACGTATAGGGAAAAGGGGAAATACTCAAACACATGATTAAATTAGAAGTATCAAAAGGGAAAGTCTGTCCAAATTTGATTCTCCTCAAAACCCCGCTTTAGCACGAACATTCTGAGATTTGTTGTTATCGTTGTTGTATATATTTTTTACACTATAACAAGATAATTAATAAGTGCATTAACCCAACACTTTTACTACCTCCGTGTTTATTTATCTGTCGCCTCAGAAATTGTGCTAAAAATTTTGGCCAATATCTTAATTTATATAATGATTCATCATACAAAATTGATGTATTAGACTCGTAATAGAAAATACTATTCAAGAAGTATAATACTCCTTCCCATATTAATTATCTGTCACTGTAACTAACTTTCTTTTTTCCCATAATATGTGTCATCTTATAATTCCAATACCACATTAATAACTAATTTATCAAATTAACCATATTAATTACATCTTTTTCTTCAACTTTTCTTTTTTATTCACCATTTTTCTTTTTTATTCATCATTTTATTCACCTTTTTCTCATTTCCAATGATAAAATTTAATATAAAGGGGAAGTTTTCTTGATTTTGTGAATGATGTCCTAAGTGACACATAATTTAGGAAGGAGGTAGTATTATATATATTTTTTATAAAATATTATATTAAAAATTATTAATTAAATATTGATACTGAAAACCGTAAATAACATATCTTTAAGTATCATTGTTTTATTTACTGTTCCCAATAGTATTTCCTTTTCTCAATTTCAACAATGTGTTACTCCCTCCGTTCCATATTAAGTGACATAATTTTGTCTTTCACGGTCTCAAATATCACTCTTTAATTAATAATTTCTTATATAATATGTTATTAACAATTACAATATTATACTTATATGATATTATATTATATTTCATTACGAATCTAATGGTGATAATTTTATATGACAACTCATTGTATATATATTGAGAAATTTATGTTCAAAATTTTTAAAATTTAACTGCACAATTTTAAAAATCGACAGTTAATATGGAATGGAGGTAATATAAAGTAGACAAGGATATGGCATACCCCGTTGAATAGCATGAAGCCAAGGTGAAGAGGAAGGCTATTAACGTGAACAGTTTTTGCATGGCCACCCAAACTATCTTCCTTTTCATACACCACCACATCCACCCCCGCCTTTGCAAGCTCGTACGCTGCTGCTATCCCACGTAGGCCCCCTCCTATCACCGCCACCCTCTTCATATCTCTCTCTCTCTCTCTCTCTCTCTCTCTCTCTCTCTCTCTCTCTCTCTGTGTGTAAATCATTCCATTTATGATAGAACAAGTTCCATTTATAGATAGAAAAGTTGAGCCCGGACGCATCGAGAGATCTCGATTTCTTATTATTATTATTATTATTATTATTATTATTATTATTATTATCAATAGCGGTCATAGCAAATACAATGGTGATCCTGTTTTTGGAATGAATTGGTTGTCCCCTCCTTTCACATCATCTATAATTCCTATTTTTTGGAACTTAATTTATTCCATTTATTTTACAATAATATGAACTCATTCCTACATTTTACTATAAAATATTTGTTTGTCCAATTTACTTTTTTCCTTTTACCTATATTAATGTCACATGTCACCTTTTAATTTGTTGAAAAAGGGATTAATGGTGAAGTTTCAGGAATTATGGAGTGTTCGCAATTTTGCATTCCCAGATTTTCATTCCATATGACACTAGAACTTGGGAACTTGACATATGTTCCAATGTGATATTCCCCCTATTACATTTAGGGCTTGTTTGGAGAGAAAAGTGGAATGGGTTGGATATGGAATTAGAATCCTAGAGGGTTGGGAATGAAATTAGAACCCTGAAATGAAAGTGTTTGGTGAGCAGTGGAATGGAATCAAAGTTATAGTATTTGTTATTATTATTATTATTATTATTATTATTATTATTATTATTATTATTATCATTATTATGACAATAATAAAATTTTAATAATTAATAATTATCAATTATTAATTAGTTATTATTACATATTAATTAATAATATTATTACTATAAATTATAAATTATTATTTTTTATTAATTAATAATTATTATCAATAGCAAACAATTAACTATAATAATTATTAATTAATTTTTAATTGTTGACATTTTTATCAATTAGTAATTTTATTATATTAATTATTAATAATTATAATTATTTATTAATTATTAATAATTATAATTGTTTATTAATTATTAATATATATGTTTATTATTAAATATTAACTATTAATTACTAATTTTTATATTACTAAATTACTAATTATTATAAATTATTAATAATTAATAAATAATAATAAATTTTATAATAATTAAT
Organism: Portulaca oleracea; assembly: GCA_029582165.1. Classification (NCBI taxonomy): domain Eukaryota; kingdom Viridiplantae; phylum Streptophyta; class Magnoliopsida; order Caryophyllales; family Portulacaceae; genus Portulaca; species Portulaca oleracea. Next base: position 28,461,202 of record CM055890.1, read on the forward strand.
AATTATTATTATTATAATAATAATTATTATTATTATAATAAATAATAATTATTATAATTATAATTATAATTATTATTATAATAATAACTATTAATTAATCATAATAATTATAATTATAATTATAATTATTTATTATAATAATTATTATAATTATTATTATAATAATAATTATTATTAATTATTATAAATTTATTATTATTTATTAATTATAATAATAATAATTATAATTAATAATTATTATTATTAATAATTATTATAATTATTAATAATTATTATTTTAATTATTATTATTAATTATTAATAATTATAATATTATAAATTATAATTATTAGTAATAATAATTATTATTATTATTATTATTATTATTGTTGTTGTTATTATGATTATTATTATTGGTTTTGTTGTTGTGAAAGAAAAGGGATAGCTTATTCCCCCCATATTTGGGAGGTTTCTAATCCCCCTATTTGGGAGGGATAGCAAATCCCTAGGAATTGCAATTCCATTCCAGAAACTGCTCTCCAAACAGAAAAAACAGAAATCAGAACTCATTCCTACTCAATTCCATTCCTGTTTTGTTTACCAAACAGGCCCTTAAGGTGTAAGAGTTCAAAACAGAATAAAGAAAGGGCCAACTAAGCCCCATAAAGTCAACAGCTACCAAAGGCTACCAACTGTACTAGTGTGCTACCAAAAGCACACAATAGTAATGAACAACAAACACACAATAGTAATGAACAAGAAGCAGAGCAAGATTGGGGAAACCCATAGGAAGTGTATGAAGTTCCTGATTATTTGGAGAAATTAATGGAATGAGTTAGGTATGAAATTAATTAGAATTTTAGAGGATTGAATAAGGAATTAGTGTTGGCTCTATAAAATATGTAATGATTTTGAATCTTTGATGACAACAAACGATAAAATTAGTGTTATATATGAGGTTGAAAATTGAATTTATTTAATCATTATGTCATTCATAGATGATACTTATGTTGGTCTAATATATTAATTTGAGAATATTTGTTTGGACCTTGTTATATAAATCATATCACACAATAATATTTAAGTGAGTTATATATTTTATGTGATATCATAATATTTGATTAGACAAATTAATAAATTGGTGTGACTTGATTGATATTATGAGAATATTGGATAAAATGAGATATGCAAAACCAATCCAAATACATTGAACCAAATCCTTTAGTATTTTGACAACATTTAATGTTATTTAGCTTGATAAATATTGAGTTTCATTATGTGTTACATATTATCTAATATTGAATGGTATAATATTATTCACTTGCTTATGTATAATATTATTTGAATGTCATATCTAAGTGATAAGGTGAAACAATTCAAAGGCAACATCTTGTGAGAATCATATCATTTGGATATCAAGATCAAGAGTGGATACATTCCTTGAACTCCTTGATACTTCGATCTTTTGCACTATAAATACGATGAGTGATTCGTCATTCAAGGGTACAAGAGAAGAGACAAGAGACTTACAAGAAAAGATCACACATTGAGCATTACTCTCTCTGATTGTTATTGAGTGTGAAAATACAAGAGTTGTATTGATTATTATGTTGAGTTACGTTATTGAGATAATTATTGTTAGAGAGAGGATATAAGAGTTGAGAGGTCAACTCTCCACACTTAACTGAGATGGAATTTTTAATTTCTCTCTCCCAGTTGTCACTTTCTTTGTCCCAATTGTCACCCTCTCTCTCCTACTTTTTTTCTCATTCATTTGACAGAGTTCCAGAACTCAAAAGAATGAGAAAAAAAGGAGAGAGAAGATCAAAATTCCATTGATAGAGTTCCGTATTTCATACGCTCTAAGTGGTGTGATCTTGAGAGTAGAGAAGGATCTAAAATTGTGAGAAATTCATCCTAATAATAATTCGAGGTTAAATCCTAGAGTTGGAGAACTCTATGCGATGACATACTCCGAAATTTGAGTTCGGAGGAACATCGTAAACTACTACCGTGTTTTCTATCTTTTAATTTTCACTATTATTTTCGGCAATTTATTTAACTGGTCTAATTAAACTTTCAATTGGTATCAGAGCCTAACCTACTCTTCAAGACTTTACCGTCTGTAGGATCGATCTTATGGCTAGTTATGGATATAATTTTGATGATTTTCCTTCTCCTTTTAATGGTTCTAACTATTCTTTTTGGAATGACCGGATGAAGACGTTTTTACAAACTCACTACAACGAGCTTAATTTGGCGCAGTGTTATCCATGGACCAAATGTAATTGACAAAACAAGAAATGAGCGCATTGTAACTTACCGCATAAAAGAGCGGAGATATATTGGTAATGATTGTGGTGTGGTGAGATGAAGTGTGGTAGAAATTAACAAGATGTGGTGCAGTGTGGTATCGCACCATAACGTACCGCATTAAAGAAGAAGTCTAAATATACCATGACGTAAACTGATCCAATTGTAATATTGGTCATTTTTCTTTTTTTCAAAAATATAGATATCTTTCTTTAGTACAAAATATTATTGAGCATGATGTATAATTGTTTGGAGAAAAAAAAACAAACAGACAAATGACACATAAGTTCGTTTTCAATAATTGTCTTCATTTAGAGTGTGTTTGGTAAGGGGAAAACACTTTCTAGGAAAATGTTTTCCCAATTTTCTAGTGTTTGGTACAAAAGAAGTTTAGAAAATCATTAAAAAAAATTATTTTCCTCTAAAGGAAAGAAATTGACTTCCTTTGTTCAACCTAGAAAAAATATTTTCCATCTTTGATTGTTGGATTGAACTCTAACTGAAATTTGAGTGCGAAATTCAATGTCAACTGTTTTGCTCGAAATTTTGTACTGTAATACGATAGAATTGATTAGAAAGAGATCAAATATAAGTTTTTAGCTCAAAATATTTTTATCTGATAACATTTATCGCGATATACACCATATCAGAATGTTTTGTCGCTAAAACTAACTTAAACTTTAAAAAATTCAAACATAATTGTTTGAATCGAAACTTTCTGATTTGATATTATGGAGTAACAAAAGCTCAAACATGAATTTTGAGTTCTAATTCATTTGTAACATATATCACCACTTTTGTCGACATTTTTTTTTTTGTTAAATATGACGGAAATTTAAGAGCAAAATTCAATTTCATCTGTTTGTCTCGAAACTTTACAATACGATATAATTATTAAAAAAAGCTCAAATATAAAGTTTGAGCTCCAAATATTTTCATTTGTAACATATATCGCTACTTATGTCGACATACGTGATGATTTTCTGGAAAACGATTTGTCTCCTACCAAACAAGAGAAAATTTAACAGAGAAAACCATTTTTCTTGGAAAATCTGTCTCCTGAAAAAGAATTTCCTCCAAAATTATTTTTCTTTCAACCAAAGACACCGTAAGAAAAAGTACTAAAACTTTAAAGGACAAATAAGTTCGTTTTCATTAATTGTAGTAGGACAAAGCACAACAGACTGGAGAGTGATTGAAGTAGTGGACCAGATAGCCAATGAAACTCTGATACGTACCAAAATTATACCAGTATTCCTTTGATTAGTTACAATGTAAACTGGCAATTCAGTGAAGGATATACTTATACTGTTAGTCAATCATCGCAGTCATTCTAAATAAAATAAATTTTATTCGTATATGTGTTAAGTTTTATGTTGATTATTTTTTTTTGTTAACATAAAATTATAAAATATATTTTTTATATTTTGATTTATTTATAAAAAATTTTAAATTAAATATTTTCTAAAATATATTTATTTATTAAGTTAAAATTTAGAGCTAAAGATATTTAATTTTTAAATTTTTTTAAATAATTATGTAATTAAAAAAATATAGTTTAAAATTTTATACTAAAAAATATAATTGGTCTAAATAAAATTTAACACATATATAAATAAAAACGCGTCATAGTTAATAATCACTCTAAATTTTTCCATTCAAAGGACACTTGGATTGTTAATAGTGCATGGTGAATGTCAGACACTTTTATTAATGAAACTTAGGGTTGGTAGAAACTAAATGCACGAGTAGGTGGTGCCGTGGTGGATGTGAGACACTTTTAATGATAACTTCTTGGTTGTTAGAAATTACTCCCCCTCTCTTTAATCTGTCATCCCCATTTTTTAAGGTGTATTTTCAATTAATAATTTTTCACATAATATTTTTATAGAAAAATATGATATTATATTTTTTTAATAGTACTTTTTATTACAAATTTAATAATATTAATTTTGTTTGATGAATCATTATACAAATTAAAATATTAACGGTCAAAAATTTTGACACAATTACCTAGACGACACTTAAATTAAAACGGAGGTAGTACTATAAGTACTTAATGTATTATATTCTTTAAGATATTTGTCTGCACCAAGTCGTACCCACATGCATCAACTTACATCATTCTAGACCAATCTGTACCCACTTGCACTTACCTTCATTTATTCACACGTGGTCTAAAAATCAATATGTTATATTTATCCTCATAACTAATTTCTTTGTACGAAAGTATTTGTCAACTCTACAATTACGATAATTGTAGTTTCTATTAAACCCCTAAGAAATGCTAATAATTTTAGGGAAATTAGATTTACATAATATGAACTTTAGCTCATAATAGACTTAATAATCTGAACTTTAAATTTGTTTCTCAATAATCTGAACTTTAACACTCTTGGATTCAAGTAGCATGTCACCGAATTAAGTAAATAATAAGCACAATACGCACACCGCCTTGAACACCTCCAAAACCAGCCCAAGACTAACAGGAAACTTCAAAGCATAGAGGAAGTCATCCCACCACCGAGTTATTATCCACTTAACTCAATGGCGTGCTACTAGAATCCAAGAGGGTTAAAGTTCAGATTGTTAAGAAACAAATCAAAGTTCATATTATTTAAATCCAATTATTTTGATTAATATATTTGTCACTTCTACACATGAATTATGTAGAGTTAGCAATGGTAAGTCACACAACTTTCACCCTAATTTCAAAGTCACACAACTTTTACCCTAATCTCAAAATTTTTATTTGTTTTTCAAAATATTGGTGAAATTGTATCTCTTTCAATATTTTCTCTCATATCTAATCGGTGAATAAAGTGGAGAAACCTAGCTAGCCTATATATTGCATCGTGAATAACGGCCAAGAGAAGAAACCCACGATAAATAAAATTACCCACGAGTAGAATTGTACGTGAACCAGAATTCTCGTAGCATCGAATGAGGCGCGGCTGGTGGCATTGGAGAGGCAACTAGCGTCTGCTCTTGGCGCGGCTGGCGTCTGCTCTTGGCGCGACCAGCGTCTCAAATGTACGCTTTGTTGTAGCCTCTGTTTGAGGCGCCGGTCGTGTGCTATTAGACATGGGCAGCGCCCCTTTGATATGGTCTCGGCGCGGGTAGCGCCCCCAGTTAGTTCTTCTCTGTCCAAGGTGCGTCTGGCGTCTTCTCTGGCGCAAGTAGTGCCTCACTTCTCCCGAATTTGGACCTCGCGGATCCAATGGGCCACTAAAGCCCAACAATCTCCACCTTAGACCATGATCTAAGTTATCGGTCCAAACAATTGTCTCGACTGTCGCCACTAACATGCCCCTCTGCAAGGCGTAGGCCCGAAGGGCTCTCACATATTCAAAACATTGACTAAGTCCAAATAGTGTTCGAACTTAGCTATAGATAAAGGCTTGGTTAGCATGTCAGTAGGATTTTAGAAAGTATGCACCTTCTTTACCACAATCTCATCTTCAGCAACTGTATCTCTAATGAATTGATATCTGACACTTATATGCTTGGTCTTCGAATGGTAAGTACCATTCTTGGTCGGATGAATAGCACTCTGATTGTATAAATAAACCATGGTCTCGCCCTGTGGTACGCCAAGCTCCATGATCAAACCCCTCAACTAAATGGCTTTATTCACCTCTTCTGTGGCAGCAATATATTCAACCTCAATAGTAGAGAGGTCCACTATAGATTGAAGTGAGGCCTTCCAGGACACTGCTCCACCACACATAGTGAACACATATCCTAAAATTGAGCTTCTCCTATCTAGATCTCCACCATAGTCAACATCCGCATAACCTGCAACGCCAGACGTTGCAGCGATGCCTCTATCATACATGACGCCCTTCTGCAAAGTTCCCTTCACATACCGAAGGATCCACTTTACTCCTTCCCAATACTCCTTTCCTGGATTCTGCATATATCTACTCACCACGCTAACCGCATAGGACAGGTCAGGTCTAGTGCACACCATAGCATGCATCAAACTATCAACTGCATTAGCATAGGGAACATTAGACATCCTTCTCACCTCCAATTCAGATTTAGGGCAATTCTCACCAGATAACTTGAAGTGCGCAGCTAACGATGTTGAAATTGCCTTCCAGTTTTTCATGTTGAATATGTCCAACTCATTCTCCAGATACCTCGTCTGAGACTGGAACAACTTTCGTGCCTTTCTATCTCTCTGCATCTCCATACCCAATATCTTCTTTGCTACTCTGAGGTTTTTCATCTCAAACTCTTGGTTGAGTTGAAATTTCAGCTTCTTGATTAGTGACATGCCCTTGGAGGCAATCAACATGTCATCAATGTACAATAGTAAATAAATGATAAACTCAATGTCAAATTTCCTGAAGTATACACAATTGTCATAATGACTCCTTGTGTACCCTTACCCTACCATAAAGGTCTCAAACCTTTTGTACTACTGTCTGGGTTCCTGTTTATGTCCATACAAGGACTTCCTCAATCTGCACACTTGTTCCTCTTTACAAGGAATAGTGAAACCCTCTAGTTGCCTCATATATACTTCCTCCTCCAACTCGCCATGGAGGAAAGTTGTCTTCACATCAAGTTGCTCTAACACCAAGTCAAATAGAGCAGCGAAGGTTGGCAAGATGTGAATTGACGTATGCCCCACAATTGGCAAGAAAACTTTGTTATAGTCAATTCCCTCTCTCTAGTTGCAACCTCTGACCACCAATCTGGCTTTCCACCTTGCACTCTCTACACCAAGGATACCTTCTTTCTTCTTGTACACCCATTTTGCAGTAAGAGCTCGTCGCCCTTTAGGAAACTCTTTACACCAAGGATACCTTCTTTCTTCTTCTGCAGACTCTTCATCTCCTCTTGCATAACTCCTATTCAGTTTGAGACACTTGGACAAGAGATGGCCTCCTGATAGGTAGAAGGTTCAACACCTTCAAGAGTCTCTTCTGCAACACTTAATGCATATGCGATCATAGCATTATCTTCCTCTGTATACCGTGCTGGTCACCTGATCTCCCTTCTGAGACAATCTCTTGCAATGTTATGTTCTTCCTCCACTTGAGGAATGTCAATCTCGATCTCAGACTCATCAATCTGAGTTGTTTCTGGAGCATAATATACAACCTGCTCTTGATTGCAGGTTTCAGTAACTCCACCTTGAGCCTCAACATGCTCCACCTCGAACTCTACTCTTCTTGCATCCTCCTCTTGATTGCCTGCATCATCAGAAATAACGGTAGATTCCACTCCAGATAACGTAGCAGTTTCATTAAAGGTTACATCTCTAGACTGTATGAATTTCTTCAAGTCAGGACTCCACATTTTGTATCCCTTAGGCTCAGACTCATAACCTAGAAACATGCATTTAACAGCCCTAGGGATAGCTTCTCCTCATTCACATGGGCATCTACAAGACATCCAAAATTCTCAAATAAGAATAATTAAATTACATGTCCATACTTCCTCTGGAATCTGGAACTCAATGGAGGCATGAGGACCATGGAACCCCTGCAAATTTTCAGGACACCATCTTCTCCTTTGTACCTGCAACCGTTAGCCTCAAGAGTACCCAAAGAAATCAAATTCTAGGTCATGTTAGGAATATGACCAACCTCTTTCAGGGTTCTAAGAATACCATCATGGGTTCTAATTCTGATGCTACCAATCTCTGCAACTCTCCAGGCTATGTCGTTACCATGACCACAACGCCTGTATCGACACTCTCGTAGGACGCGAACCAATCCTTATGAGGACACATGTGGTAGGTACACCCAGTATAAAAAACTCACTCATCTCTAGCTATCCTACTTAATGTGCTAGCCAAAACATCATTCATAACAATAAACCCCTTTGCATCTGACTCGAACTCAACACAGTTTAAGGTACCGGGTTTAGTGCGGTTATCCTTACTACCCTGCTTCTAGTCTTTCTCCTTCGCCCAACAATCACTCTCTATATGGCCCTTCTTACCACAGTAATTACACTTCTTATTCTTGTGAGGATTCGTAGACTTTGAACGGTGTTTAGACTTCCCTCTAGATCTGTTTCCCTTGCGATCATTGCCCCTTCCCCTTACACACAAGGCCTCACTTCCCTGATCATCACCCTCAGTAACAAATTTCTCCTTAGATAGTAAACTAGCTTTTACTTCACTAAGGTTAAGGACGCCATGGTTCCCATCCAATAGTATCACCTTAAATTGTTTGTGTGACACAGGTAGGGACAAGATTAAATGTAAAGTCTTATCCTCATCAGTGTGTTTTACATCCATTGATTCTAACTCAGTAATGATAGAATCAAATTCACTAAGATGTGCTTGCATAGAAGTACTTGTAGGCATTCGTAGCCTGTAGAGTTTCTCCTTCATTCGGTACTTGTTGGCAAGACTCTTTAACATATGCAGCTCTTCCAATTTGACCCACAGCTTCCGAGGTTTCTCAATGTGCATAACCTCTCTCTGAATATACTCTGCTAGGGCTGTTCATAATCTAGTCCGAACCGAATAAAGGACTGGACCGAATTAAAGGACCGAAGACCGAACTAGAAACCAACTATTTTTATGTGGTTTTCAACTTATCATCACTATTCACTAATGTTTCTAAGTTTATCAATCTCAAACCTTTGATGGTGCCTAGTCCCCACTCCACCCTGCCCTCCCTCCGGATTCCACCACCCGCCGCCACTCGGCGTCACCGCTAGCGTCGTCAAGGCCATTAGAGCCACCATCCTCCCTCCGCCCTCAACCGCTTCATCGACGCTCCCTAGCCACTCCCCATATCCGTTATTTTATCCTTAGTAGACGGCCACCACGCGATCCATGCCGAGTCGCCCACCGTCCAGCAGCCACCATGTACAGTCATCCTTCACTAGTTCAGACAAAATTTAATCGCATATCTTCCCTATAATTCGGTCCATTCGGTCGGTCCAGTCTAGGATCAAAAAAAGTTCGATCCAGCCCAGTCTCCTTGTTCGGTCATCTGTCCAGTCCAGTCTGGCCTAATTCGGTCCAGTCTTGGATCAATGAACAACCCTATGCTCTTCCAAACACAGTTGAATCCTTGTCGGAGTCTTATCCCCCAACTTCTTCCACTCTCTTGCGCTCAAGCTGCCCTGGATCTCTTTCTGGAGCTTCTTGAAGTTTCAACCGCTCATTGTTGCATCAGTCTTCGTGTCGGGATACTCGATCACATCCCATAACCCATGTTGAATCTAGATTGCCTTCATCTACAGTATCCACATAGTGAAACTCCTCGTTCCATCAAAATTTCGAAATCTCACACTTCATGATTGAAGCCATCTCAACCTTACTCTGATACCACTTGTGAGAGATTTTAGAGAAAATAATTGTAAGGTTATATCGGAAGCAAATTAAACGAGATGATAGAAATTACAATGAAATTTAGGATCGAAAATTAAGCAATAAAACGAAGACCAGATATACGTGGGAAACCGAAGAACTCGAAGAAAAACCCACGGACGGCGACAACTTGAAAATAATCCACTATGAGAAAAGGAGTACAACTCGATCACTATCACAGTGTGTGATATGATCGACAATGGAGATTACAATCCAATCTCTCAAACTCTCAACTCACAATCTCTCTAGGGAAAACACTGGGAAAATATTGATAAAACTGTATCTCTCTCAATATTTTCTCTCTAATCTAATCAATGAATAAAGTGGAGAAACCTAGCCTATATATAGCATCATGAACGACGACCAAGAGAAGAAACCTACGATAAATAAAATTACCCAAGAGTAAAATTGTACACAAACCAGAATTCTCGTAGCATCGAATGAGGCGCGGCTGGGGGCATTGGAGACGCGACTGGCATCTACATTTGGCGCAACCAACGTCTCTCCAACCTTAATCACAAGATCAAGACTATACTTTAGGAACCTAAACTCATGATTAGCGCAGCGGAACACCTTAGGTCGAGGCATTACCGCCGTCCCTACTCGGGACAAGGCAAAACACAAAACCACAATATAACAATACACCATAAAACTGTACTAAACTCCATACAATCCAACTGCTAAACTTAAAGTACACACACATTGTACAACCTGTTATCATACATATCATAGGTTTCCACAACCAAGTGGCCTTTAACGCCCTTGGGCAACCTTGAACATCGATCTTCGATCGCCTTTAGAGAACTGTTCTGTACAGACGACTTACTCGTGCTTAACCTCGCCTTTATCCTGGGAGCTCGGACCGCCTAAAACAAAACATTAAAAACATTCGCAAAGTGAGTGGGGAAACACTCAGTACGTAAACCTCCAACACGTCAAACCGTTCGGAAACGGTTTTTAGTGCCGGCATTTAAATTCATTTTGAAAACAGGAAGGGGGACATAAAACATGCTAAACCATTGAATACTTTAGCTATGAAAGTTCTATGCATATACTATGCTTAACAATAAAATGATTTCATAAAGTAAAACTGTGGTGTCCCTTTTGAGATCGATGCCGAAGCATCTCACAGACGCACGCCAAACCGACCTCGAGTTTGGATGGGTGATCGCTAGGCGATCGGATGTCACCAGTCAAGATTACTCGGTAGGAGCACTGTAAAGGCTAGGCTTCGCTCTAGCTCTGTAGAATAGGTATCGGGACCACTTATAAAACACTAAAATCGTTAGAATATAACTTATGCAATAAAGCGTACTTTGACTTTAAATAGAAAAAGAGTTGGACAATTTGCGTACCTGAAGCGAGTGAGTTGCTCGGTGGCGATCTCGGCTGGGGAATGGCTTGGGTCGAAGCAGGACTTTGAGCTATAACAATAGAGTTCGGTATTAAAATAGGAGCCATGAATAGATGAGGGCGTAGAGCCTTGCAATAAAGTTTCGGAGTTAAAACGTATAAAAATTTCAGGTTTTTAAGGCAATAGTATTTTGGTCGTAGCTCGGGCTATAGAACTCGGATTTCGCTATGCGAGTACTTTTCGGAAAGGGAAAAAATATACTCTACAAGTTTGATGGCCGGGCCAGAGGCTAAAAAAGATGATAAGGGCTCGGAAAAAGCTCTGGTCAGTAGCAGTAAATTACCAAAATAGTCATATACGAAGTTTCAGAGTGTTTGAATATAAAATTGAGAAGACTTTGGTAATCGCTTTAACTTATATGAGCTTTATGGTCTAAGGTACACTTGTAAAATATAACCTCTCAAATTACCCAAAAGACTTTAAAAACTTCAGAGTCGATAGAAACTTCTCAATAAATTTAGGAAGTTTGTAAATTAAAGCAGTAAAGCGGTAAAATAGTTTCAAAGTCTCGGGGTCCTTCAACATTGGCTCTAAGGTTCTCACTTAACAACTATATCACAAATACTATATTCCTTAGATTAGCCACTCTTAAACCCACTTATAAGTCCTTTATAACCATATTTAACCCCTTAATGTACTTATACAATTACCCAGAATTTCCAGTTTTTCAGCTCTGTTTCCGGGTCCTATAACTTACACTCCCGACATCGGTTTAAGACATACCATACGTTTTGAAAGCTCGTCGAGTCCTCTAAAACTCTTATGTTGAACACTTTTCCAGAATCAAACTCCATTTGGTCGAAAAGCACACAACAATACACTGACTCCAAAATTCGTATGTAATTGCGCGGCTTTACGGTTTTGGCTCTAACTTGAGTTATACAAATCGAAAACTCGAAATTCCAAAGCCCGGTGTTTACTAACATCTTAGGCTACCTTTTTACACTAATTTCTGGGCTCGAAACTAATTTTAGCATCCCCTATAAAAATCACAAAATGGGCAGTAGGTTCTGGACAGAATTTAGCCCTCAAGTTTGGTTTTCTTTAGCTCAACTCTACACTAACAATACCCCTATTGCAATTTACCCATTTCCTCACAAATCTTCAGAATTTTTACCTCTAAAATTAGCATTCATACTTGTATAATTCACATGCAACAACTCACATACATTTGTACTTAAACTACACCACAAATAACATGGTTTTTCTTCACAACTTCATGTAATTCATCCAAACAACTCAAGAATAGTTTATTATCTCTACAAAACAGAAAGTTTAACTCAAATATCTCTTCCAATCCAACATGCATGACTATAGAACATCATCCCCTTCAATAATTCACATAAACCTCAACACATTTCACATGAACTTGAACCAAAAACATAGCTTTACTCACTAAAATCAACTACAACAAATTTGTACTCTAAATTCATAAAAGAAAGTAGTAATTTAGCATAAAAACATCATGGTAAAACTATAATATCAAAACCTTCAAAATTCATAACAATGGAGGAGAGATAACTTGAGAAATACTACTTGAAAAGATGAATAAAATGGACTAGGATGAAGAGGAGAGGGAGAGCTTCAAATTGGTGCCGGAAAGTTTGGCCGGAATCTCGCCGGAAACGGGCGGTCGCCGGCGAAACAGAGGAGGGGGCTGGGGTTGCTGCTGCTCGGTGTGAAGAAGGAGAAAGGGGGCTGAGTTGTTGTGAAAGATTTGGACTAAAATGACTCCTAGGCTCCCCCTTACTAATATATAATACTCCCCCTTTAAACCAAAAATAAAAACACTACTAATCATTGCAATTATAACACTAATACTCTCATATTAACAATACTAATATTCTGGATAAAAAGAATAAAATTGGTAATACACTACCACTTTAGGTTGTAATAAATTTAATCGGGTTAAAAAGACGGTAAATCGGTAGAACTAAAATAAATTCGTTTCGTTGCGGAAAATTAATTTATAAATAAACCGACTTTAAAATAAAGTTGTAGAACCAAAAATAATTATAATATAAGGTTCTAAATAAAATATAACGAGCTCGGTAAAAGTTTGACCGGTAAACTGACCGCTTCGCCATTCCGCCGAAACCTGTCACCGTTAGCTAACCGCAAGGTATAAATTAATTTAATAAGCAATTAAAACTAATTAAACAAGTTTAAGGTACTATAATAGCTATGGTTTAGGGCGGGTTATTACATCCTCCCCCCCTTAAAAGAAGTTTCGTCCTCGAAACTTGCTGTTTGATAAAACCTTTGCGGTTAGAAGCATCTTAAAAGAGATGGGGGTAGTTTTTCATCATTTCATCTTCAGTCTCCCACGTGGCCTCGGAGGTTTCTTGGTTCGCCCATAGGACCTTGGCTAGCGGAACTTCTTTCGTACATAGACGCTTGATCCTAGGTCCAAAATCTGGATCGGTTGCTGTTCGAAGGTGAGGTCTTTGGCTAGAAGAGGAGGTTCTACCTCTAAAACGTGTGTTGGATCAGGTACATACTCCAAGTCGAGATATGGAAGACATCGTGGATATGTCCTAAATCGGAGGGTAACTCTAGACGATAAGCTGATGGGTTAACCTTTCCCACAATGGGATAAGGTCCAAAGTACCGAGGGCTTAACTTACCCCTAACATTAAATCGTCTAACTCCCTTTGTAGGAGAAACTTTGAGGAATACCCTATCTCCTACTTGGAACTCAAGCGGCTTCCACCTCTTGTCAGCATAGCTCTTCTGTCTGCTTTGGGCTGTCCGAATATGCTGTTGGATCACCTTGGTCTTATCAGTCGTCTCTTGAATTAAGTCTGACCCTATGATTAATGCTTCCTCTAACTCGCCCCAACATAGGGGTGTTCTTTACTTCCTGCCGTACAAAGCTTCAAAAGGCGCCATCTGAATCGTGGCTTGGTAACTAGTATTGTAAGAGAAATCTACGAGAGGAAGGTACTGATCCCAGTTGCCTTGAAAGTCTAGTACACAGGCGCGTAGCATGTCTTCTAGAATTTTGGTTTACTCTTTCTGTCTGGCCATCGCTTTCCAGATGGTAGAGGCTATTACCATTAGTCTTAGTACTAAAATCGTGATGGAAATCGTGATTGAAACCGCGTATTTCATTCGGATACTGTATCCTATTGGAATTCTATGCAACCTTATGACTTTTGTATGCAATTATCAGCCAGTTTATCTACTTTTCCTCCTTCATAGATGGAAATAATGTGCGCCGACTTTGTCAGGCGATTCATAAATACCCTGCTAACTTTGTAGGGTGCTCCATCCTTCCTGGGTAGAAATGAAGTTGCTTCGAATCACGAATGACAACATGTATCCCCATCGGGGACTTTGCCTCTTGGAGTTCCATATAATTTAACAATCTTGTGTGTGTGGATATCCGTTATCTTATCTGTTTTCCATCCTTCTTGGATAGAAGTGAATCGTACAACTTGGTAAGGCGATCCGTAATTTACTCAAATGTTCTTTCTTCTAGAAGTTGTGAGAGGTATTCCCATGATAGCATCCTTAGAATTTGATTCTCACTCCCACGTGGGACTTTCTAAGGGTCTAGATTTACTCGATGCTCTTTAACTTTCTACTTTGACCCTCTTTGACATGACAACCATTGATTCTCATAGCCGGCTATACGTCCCTTCACGTTAGGTCACCAAAGGTGCTCTTTTAGACCTCTCTATATTTTTGTACCTCCAGGGTATACCGAGTACAACGAATTGTGGCCTCCTTTCAAAAGCTTAAGCCTTAAGCTTCCCTTACCAGTATACATAGACTATTTGAAACCGTAGGGTTTTGCTTTCATGGCCTAAAATCCAAGTATTCCTTTCGTGGCTAGATTATCATAGTCTTCTTGGGTCCTGGGGCATTTATTCATTCTATCTTGGTTTCCTCCAAGATGGACGGTTGTAGGGACAATGCTCTTTCCCTGTTCAGATCTTGTCGCATTCATGGACGAATTACAAAACAAAACGATTCTCTATGCTAAGCCTTTTTGCTTGAAGCAGTTGCTATCGAAACTGTCTTGCTGGAGTGCTGTTGGGATCCAAGTCATAATCCTTAAATGCGTTCAACCACCTTTGTTGCCTTAGATTCAACTCTCCCTGGGTGTTCATATATTTGTGACTTCCTGTGATCCATAGCGATGGCATTAGAGACCCCATAAAGGTAAGGTCGTCATATTTTAGCGCAATACCATTGTTCCGAGCTTTAGGTCATGCATTGGGTAAGCCTCGTAGCTGACTTAATTGCGGTGACATATAGACTGCTACCTTATCGTTCCATATTAGCACATATTCTCTCCCTTAACAAATCGCATTGGTATATATTACATACTCCTTTCCTTCCTCGGGAAGGGATAGCATTGGGGCGGTTGTTAGTTTTGTCCTTGAATACTTGAAAGGTTTCCTTGCATTCGCCGGTCCATTTAAACCGTGTTGACCTCTTGAGGAGGTTAGTCTATGGAAGAGCTATTTTAGAAAAATTCGGAACAATCTCCTATAGTATTCGGCCTTAACTAAGAAACTTCGAACCTTGGTAACCACAGTGGGTTTTGCCAAACTTTTAATGGCGCATACTTTGTCAAAGTCCAATCAGATCTCTTCATGGGTCACTATATGTTCCCAAAATCCTATTTTTCCGAACGAGTTCACATTTTGAAAAATTTTCACATCTGATCCTTGCTCCCTTAACGATTGAAACGCCACTTTCAATTGATTCACATATTCTTATCGGCCTCGAGTATATCAAAACATCATCGTTAAATACCACTACAACTTAACCACACAAGGTTTGAACATTGATTCATCCGATCCATAAATCTTGTTGGACATTCGTAAGTCCAAAAGGCGTTTCAGAACTCATAGCGCCTACATTTTGTTCTAAAGGTAGTTTTAGGAGTATTCTCACCCTAACTCGAGTGGTGGTATCTTATCCTTAACCAATCCGTAACACTCTTGGCCCTTGGGGTTAGTCGAATGATCCATTGATTCTTGGGAGGGTACTTGTCCTCGCTCGCTCTCAACTTTCGGTAGTCAACGTATAATCTTCTTTACCATGCTCGTATAAGACTTTGTCATTACATTCGTCTGACATAGGTATGCCGTCTGTTCATTCTTTCCATATGTTTCCATGATATCGTATCTCATCCGAAGGTTACAGTCATCATCATGACAAGCACCTTACACTGGTTATTCATACAACTTTGAACTCATTTCTCTTGGTATCACTTCCTAAGACAAGGCCCAAAACACTGGGTTTTTATCCCTGTTAATTAGCTGAGCACTCTCTTCCCATCATAAAAAAAATATGGCAAGAACCTTTTCTTTCTCAGATATGTCCATATGGCTTTTATGTCCTTTGGAAGAAGAGCCAAACTTTCTTCAAGCGTTCTATACTCTTGAACCCACGAACATCTAATCGTAAGAAACCTTGACCCAAAGGTCTCTAATATTTTCTTAAACGACGATTTCTCTACCTTTCCTATCTTACCTCAGGTATCATCTGATTCCATACAAACTAACATTTCTCCACTCTGCTTTTCTCCCTTTGTTAACTTCTTTCAAGGCATCTATTTCTTATGAAAGGCACCAACAGGCACGGAGGAAACATGATAATAGGGAGGTGCCATCAATTAAGAGGTAAGAACATGAATTTTGAAAATGAATAGCAACAAGGCAAAGGTTTACACTGGTAGACTTAAAGCCTTAAAACGACGTGGATGAATAAAGGTATTCTTTAGTCCAACGACGCATGTATATCGATTAAGAAAATTGGGATCAACAAGTAATAGCATATTTGCCAAAGATGATGATTACAATGATTTCGTGAATGAGGAAATTCATAAGTACATCGAAATGAGCTTGAATCGAGAAGAGAGCTATCGGGATTGATCTTCTGATTACCAAATTAAACAATTAAAGTTTGGAATGTATGAATACTTTGTGATAACTCTCTGGAATAATAGAGCATAAGCTATTGATCTTAAACAAAGGACAGCGTTTGTGGCAACTAAGCTTTGAAAAGAATGTTCAAATTCATGATAAGACGTGACCATCACCTGGGAACAAATGAATCTTAACGAATAAGAAGAGTCATATGAGTCTAATAAAGTTTTGTCTTTGGAAACATAACGAGTCAGCAATGTACGAAAGTAGGTAATGGTCCTGACGAATTTGTTCATGGATTGGCAACATGCCATCAAGAGTAGGTCATTGAATGTTTTAACACACTGGACTGGTAACAATGATAGGATCTGATAAAGATTCGTGAGAATAAACAAGGATTCTGATAAAGACTCTGGAGAATAAACAAGGATAGGAAACGAGAAGCTTGGATTTTAAAATTGCAATGAGGGGGTAAACTTTATTAGGAGGATGTACAATGAGAACAGGGAATAAAAGTTGAACCTGAGCGATGATCTTGAAGTATAAAAATCATACTGAAGAAATTTGATTCCCCGCAATGGTTGCTCGTTAATAGCTATCCTCCAAAAGCAACTTTTCTTATCCTAGTGGCGGGGTGAGTACGTGCCTGGGCGCGTAGCTATTCCCAGGTTATACTGAGGACCTTATATTTCAAATTGATTTCCCCGATCCTTGAAACATATTCCAACACCACTACGAGCATATCCTTTTCAACGTAATTTTGTCATCATCACTTTATAACTTATTCTGTACGTATCCTTAGTTCGTAGCCAATTGCATTCTCATAAGGCCTTCCTCGCCTCTCCTAGCTATAAAATCCACAAGCATATTCGTATAGTAGGGGAAACTTCCAGTTAAATTTCCTCGGCCCTATAACAACGTAAAACTTATTGCCCTTAATGGCTATCGCAAGCACTTGCTAGTTAGAAACCTTCGACATACGATACTAATGTAAACATCCTAGAATATGAGAATGTCCCTTCCATTTGTCTTTAGGGTACCCCTTTTACCACCATATCCGGATTACATTTTAACACTAAACAAATTCTAAAGTCCCCAAACTATTTCCAATGCGTCCCTTTACTCAAAGGCATGGGAGGTCCTACAAACTTAGCATAGATTAACTAGTTACGAGATGACTCAGGGCGTAAGAGTCGGTCAACCACGAAGGTCACTTGGTCATGTAACTTAGCGGTTAGCTTCTAGTTAACCCAGACGTGAGTTAATCAAAGAAGATTCTCATGATGAGAGGCCTCTTAATTCTAATCATTAGTGCTCTTAGGCTCTTGGTTAACTTTATGCTCGTCGGGATCCATATCAGAATTTTTCTTCCTCCGCGGGTTCGTGCTCTAACGGTGCTGACCCACGTCGTGGGGCGGGAAACATACGGAGGGGTTAGACTCGCTTAGAGGAGTGGCAACGATAACGCCTCGTGTAGGAAAAGCCCTAGCTCGCACACACGTGATCGCTTGCGAAGCAACTTGAATGATAACATCTTCCAATGCGGTGTGATTCTCGCTCAATGTAGCTGTAGTCGAAACACCAGGGGCATCGGTCGATTCTTCCTGACGGGGTAGCTTCTTGCAGCATCCCACAGACTCTTGTGAGGAAAGGTGGCGATAAGCACCAAACTTGGCACTCATCATTGCGACGCTCAAATTGCGGATTCGCCGCGCCAAGGATATCAAAGGCGTTTTGCAGCTCCTTGAGACGGACTTGGACATTGGTCTTGGGCTCCCGCAACATCGTGAAGAGGTTAGAAAAAGGGTCACGATTGTGATCCATCCATGCCCTATGTTCTATGTGACATCGATAACAAGTTTTAATAACTTTGACATTGAAAAACTGTGTTGAAAGAATTAAACGAATGAAAATTAAGGCGAGGTCCGAGACTCAACTAACTTGAACCTTACTTACCTTAAAAAGGTACTCTTGTTCCATCTCATGATTACTATGATCTTACATACTATCTTTGGATCATGCCAAACATTCGTATCATATAAACATCTTTAATCCTTTCACTCTACACCTTGACAAGGCTTTTAGCCCCTCATTTGAGCTTTACATCATTTCCTCTTGAAATTGGACTTACAAATTCCTATTTGGATGACTAAAACCTCCTTTTAAGGACTACTTTAACATGCTTCGTCCACAATGGCACTTATACACATAACATGCTTTGCTCATAACAAACCTTTAAATTAAAACAACTCGTAGATAAGCTTTCTTAAACTTGCTAATAAACTTCCAAATTTCTGAAGAAATTTTGGCAGCACTCCCCCTATAAATTGGACTATCCCAAATTCTACATAATCTTCAAACCTGCAAGGGAAACTCTTACATTTCATATACTCATCTAGAGCTTCAAGCTCAACATCCATCCCAACAATTTCACATAATTCCAACTCAATCCACAAAGGACTCATACACCTATAAGGGACACATATGTCACCATACTTAGCGTCCCATACTTCACAAATGCATATCACACTTGCTTGAAAATTTCTATAACCTTAAATCCTCCTTATAACTCCGCTCGATACCACAATCAGAACGCCCAACCTTAATCACAAGATCAAGACTATACTTTAGAACCTAAACTCATGATTAGCGCAGCGGAACACCTTAGGTCGAGGCATTACCGCCGTCCCTACTCGGGACAAGGCAAAACACAAAACCACAATATAACAATACACCATAAAACTGTACTAAACTCCATACAATCCAACTGCTAAACTTAAAGTACACACACATTGTACAACCTGTTATCATACATATCATAGGTTTCACAACCAAGTGGCCTTTAACGCCCTTGGCAACCTTGAACACCGATCTTCGATCGCTTTAGAGAACTGTTTCAGCAGACGACTTACTCGTGCTTAACCTCGCCTTTATCCCGGAGCTCGACCGCCTAAAACAAAACATTAAAAACATTCGCAAAGTGAGTGGGGAAACACTCAAGACGTAAACCTCCAACACGCCAAACCGCTCGAAACGGTTTTAGTGCCGCATTTAAATTCATTTTGAAAGCAGGAAGGGGGATATAAACATGCTAAACCATTGAATACTTTAGCTATGAAAGTTCTATGCATATACTATGCTTAACAATAAAATGATTTCATAAAGTAAAACGTGGTGTCCTTTTGAGATCGATGTCAAGCATCTCGCGCACGCCCAAACCGACTCGAAGTTTGGATGGGTGATCGCTAGGCGCAGGATCTTTGGCAGTCAAGATTACTCGGTAGGAGTCAGAAAAGGCTAGGCTTCGCTCTAGCCATCAGAGAATAGGTATCGGGACCACTTATAAAACACTAAAATCGTTAGAATATAACTTATGCAATAAAGCGTACTTTGACTTTAAATAGAAAAAGAGTTGGACAATTTATGCACTGGCGAGTGAGTTGCTCGGTGGCGATCTCTACTGGGAATGGCTTGGGTCAAGCAGACTTTGAGCTATAACAATAGAGTTCGGTATTAAAATAGGAGCCATGAATAGATGAGGGCGTAGAGCCTTGCAATAAAGTTTCGGAGTTAAAACGTATAAAAATTTCAGGTTTTTAAGGCAATAGTATTTTGGTCGTAGCTCGGGCTATAGAACTCGGATTTCGCTATGCGAGTACTTTTCGGAAAGGGAAAAAATATACTCTACAAGTTTGATGGCCGGGCCAGAGGCTAAAAAAGATGATAAGGGCTCGGAAAAAGCTCTGGTCAGTAGCAGTAAATTACCAAAATAGTCATATACGAAGTTTCCGAGTGTTTGAATATAAAATTGAGAAGACTTTGGTAAACGCTTTAACTTATAAGAGCTTTATGGACTAAGGAACACTTGTAAAATATAACCTCTCAAATTACCCAAAAAGACTTTAAAAACTTCAAAGTACGATAGAAACTTCTCAATAAATTTAGGAAGTTTCGGTAAATTAAAACGGTAAAACGGTAAAATAGTTTCAAAGTCTCGGGGTCCTTCAACATTGGCTCTAAGGTTCTCACTTAACAACTATATCACAAATACTATATTCCTTAGATTAGCCACTCTTAAACCCACTTATAAGTCCTTTATAACCATATTTAACCCCTTAATGTACTTATACAATTACCCAGAATTTCCAGTTTTTCAGCTCTGTTTCCGGGTCCTATAACTTACACTCCCGACATCGGTTTAAGACATACCATACGTTTTCGGAAAGCTCGTCGAGTCCTCTAAAACTCTTATGTTGAACACTTTTCCAGAATCAAACTCCATTTGGTCGAAAAGCACACAACAATACACTGACTCCAAAATTCGTATGTAATTGCGCTTTACGGTTTTGGCTCTAACTTGAGTTATACAAATCAAAACTCGAAATTCCAAAGCCCGGTGTTTACTAACATCTTAGGCTACCTTTTTACACTAATTTCTGGGCTCGAAACTAATTTTAGCATCCCCTATAAAAATCACAAAATGGGCAGTAGGTTCTGGACAGAATTTAGCCCTCAAGTTTGGTTTTCTTTAGCTCAACTCTACACTAACAATACCCTATTGCAATTTACCCATTTCCTCACAAATCTTCAGAATTTTTACCTCTAAAATTAGCATTCATACTTGTATAATTCACATGCAACAACTCACATACATTTGTACTTAAACTACACCACAAATAACATGGTTTTTCTTCACAACTTCATGTAATTCATCCAAACAACTCAAGAATAGTTTATTATCTCTACAAAACAGAAAGTTTAACTCAAATATCTCTTCCAATCCAACATGCATGACTATAGAACATCATCCCTTCAATAATTCATAAACCTCAACACATTTCACATGAACTTGAACCAAAAACATAGCTTTACTCACTAAAATCAACTACAACAAATTTGTACTCTAAATTCATAAAAGAAAGTAGTAATTTAGCATAAAAACATCATGGTAAAACTATAATATCAAAACCTTCAAAATTCATAACAATGGAGGAGAGATAACTTGAGAAATACCACTTGAAAAGATGAATAAAATGGACTAGGATGAAGAGGAGAGGGAGAGCTTCAAATTGGTGCCGAAAGTTTCGAATCTCGCCGGAAACGGGCGGTCGCCGGCGAAACAGAGGAGGGGGCTGGGGTTGCTGCTGCTCGGTGTGAAGAAGGAGAAAGGGGGCTGAGTTGTTGTGAAAGATTTGGACTAAAATGACTCCTAGGCTCCCCCTTACTAATATATAATACTCCCCTTTAAACCAAAAATAAAAACGCTACTAATCATTGCAATTATAACACTAATACTCTCATATTAACAATACTAATATTCTGGATAAAAAGAATAAAATTGGTAATACACTACCACTTTAGGTTGTAATAAATTTAATCGGGTTAAAAAGACGGTAAATTCCAGAACTAAAATAAATTCGCTTTCATGCGGAAAATTAATTTATAAATAAACCGACTTTAAAATAAAGTTGTAGAACCAAAAATAATTATAATATAAGGTTCTAAATAAAATATAACGAGCTCGGTAAAAGTTTGACCGGTAAACTGACCGCTTCGCCATTCCGCCGAAACCTGTCACCGTTAGCTAACCGCAAGGTACAAATTAATTTAATAAGCAATTAAAACTAATTAAACAAGTTTAAGGTACTATAATAGCTATGGTTTAGGGTGGGTTATTACATTTTTTTTTAATTTTTTTTGCAAACAAGACCATAACAAAACAAACAAAGCAACACGAAACAAGCAAACGACAAGAAAAAAAAAACGTAACTAATACACGTACTAAGTAATCATCCCCAAGCTACAAATAGCCTGTCGTGCTACTTTGTGTGCTGGATGAACCAATTGTCGAGGAACCTTCTGAATTCTGCCCGCCTCAAATTTCCTAGTTCCAAGTTTGCAACCCTCAACTAGAGCCCGACAAGCCGCCGGAGCCCTCTTTTCATTTAACAGACATTCCACCGCTAACTTGGAGTCGGTCCAAATGTGAACACCCCGCATACCCCGACGCAAAGCTTCCTCCAGAGCCAACATGATAGCAAGCAACTCACTGAACACCGCAGATTCGCCCTTCCCCACTTGGCTCCCCTGGCAATCCTGAGAACCTTGACGAACGAAAACCCAAGCAGCCGCCACATCCTGAGCACCTTTCTTAGTAGCCCCATCCACCAAGAAAAACCCATGCTCCACCAACACTCCACTACTTCCCCAGGAAAACTCAACAGCTGCTTCTTCAGCATTGGAAAACTGTTTCTCCTGCTTCCGTCCTAACTCCCTCCCTTCCCACCATTTCTCCCCTTCCAGATGCACCTACTTCATCTTGTTCTCAAGGAGAGCTTGCGTCACCACCTCACCGCTTATACACACAGCATTCTTCGCTTTCCAGATAGCCCACATGGTCCCAACAAATTCCTGGATCTGCTGCACCTCCCCCACTTGTTGTTTTGAAAGGAACAGAAACCACCCTCGAAGCCATTCCCACCAAGCAATATATGAATTTGCCTCAGGAACAATCCCTAACCTGCTGCCTTTCCAACAATGCTTTGCAATTGTGCAACCCCTAAACAGATGGTTGACATCCTCTTTCCCCCTCCCACACCAACACCATCCATCCTCAACAATCTTCCGTTTATAACGGTTCTCCCCCGTTGGGAGAGCATCCACAGCATATCTCCATAAAAAGGTTTTCCACTTCGGTGGGAGCACCGTCTGCCATAATCTTTTCCAGAATTTTGAATCAAGCTCAGTAGGTTGTTCCACCTTTGGGTCTTTTTTCAAGAATTCATAATAACCTTCCTTCACCGTATATTTGGCTGTCGCCCTTCCCTCCCACACCAGCTTGTCCTCCACCTCCTCTTGGGGAGGATACACTTGCTCAACCTGAGCTATCGTTTCCCCGGTAAACACTTGCTGCAGAAAATCTCATCTCCACCTCCGCTTATTCCCTTCAATCCCCACCGCCAAGGACTCCACCTTTAAATCCCTAATCTGGTCCTCCCTTCCCTCTATACAATGCAATTGGCCCCCAGGCACCCACCTACTATCCATAACCGGAATTCTATTCTCTTTTCCCACACTCCACCTGAAACGATCTCGCAGTTGCACAACCACTTTAGATAACCCTCTCCATATCGTAGAGCAACCATTAGGGGGGTTATAATCCATCCCCCCCCCCCTCAATCGGTGATGACATCCCATATTTTGCTTTCCAAATCCTTGAAATAAGTAGCTCTTGATTACCATGGGTACGCCACGCTTGCTTGAGTAACAGCGCCTTATTGTAACACCCCAGATGTCTGACTCCAAGCCCCCCAGCCCCTTTTGGAGTAAAAACAGAGTCCTTTCCTTTCCAGTGAATTGACTTAGAACCATCGCCTTACTCCACAAAAAACGAACTATACAAGCATTTATTTTGTCCACCATAGAACTGGGCACCAAGTACACACTCAAAATATGCTGATGCAAAGCAATCAGCACGGCATTTATAAGAACCAGCTTACCCGCCATAGACAGCAATCTAAACTTCCATAAATCTAATCTCCGCTGCACCTCATCAATCATGAAACCAAAATGATCAGTCCGATTTCTTTGCACTCTTGTTGAAACTCCTAGGTATTTTTGAAAGAAACCCCCCTCCGGGTAACCGAAAATCACTTTCATACCCTCCTTATCCTCTTGCTTAGCCCCCTTGGAAAAACAAATGGAAGATTTCACCAAATTAATCATTTGCCCTGAAGCACAACTATAATTGTCAATAGCCTGCTTTAGATCGAGACAGGAAGCAGCTTCCAGCTCCGTGAAAAAATGGCATCATCTGCAAAAAACAAATGAGAGACTGACGGAGCCTCCCTAGCAACCGAAACCCCCTGAATTTTCCCATGAAGAACATCTTCAGAAATCACCGCAGCTAGTATGAAAAGATACGGGGACAATGGGCCGCCCTGCCTCAATCCTACTTTTGGAATAATCGGTTGCGACATAACTCCATTTACCATTACTGAATACCTTACCGTCGTCACACACTGCATCAACAGTCTTACCCACTTCTCAGGGAACTCCATCTTCCGTAGCACAACCTCTAAAAAAATCCCATTGGATGCGATCATAGGCTTTACTCATATCAATCTTCAGAGCAGCAAACTGCTTTCCAGATCTTTTGTTAGCCAAAAAGTGGAGAGTCTCATGGACCACCAGGATATTATCCTCCTTCAGCCGCCCAGGAACAAAAGCAGATTGAGACTCAGACACTAAAGATTTCTTAATCACCCTCAGTCTATCCACCAAGCATTTCGCAATAATCCGGTAAACAACATTACACAGGCTAATTGGGCGAAAATCACTAACCTCCTGGGCCTCCGACCACTTCTTCAGAAGGAAAATATTTGTATTGTTCAAGGCCCCAACAAACTTGCCCTCATTTACCGCCTCCAAAACCGTGGCCACTACTTGATCACCCACTAGATCCCAGCAATCTTTGAAGAACTCAGGCGGGATTCCATCCGGCCCCGGACTCTTCCCCGGTTTCATATGCTTAACAACCCTTTCCACGTCCTTGCGACAAAAGGGTTTCAGCAGTAGTTGTTGATCTTCATTCGACAATCTCGTCTTAATAGTCCCAACAACCCGCTCCAAAACCATGGATCGAAGGGTCTGCATATTCTCATTGGGCTGGAAGAGAGCCGAAAACGCACAATAGAACTCTTCTAGAATTTGGGCTTCATTAAAGGTCATTAACCCATTCCTCAGCTTCAAGCAATTTATTCTGTTATAAGCCTGTCTTTGCTTAAACTGCCCAAAGAAAAAGGTCGTATATTGGTCCCCCAGACCGGCCCATCTAATTTTGCTTTTATGTACCCAGAAGTCATGGACCCCTCTAATCAAGTCCACCAAACTTTGCTCCTTAATCAAAGCCTGCGCAAAGGTCGAGTCTTGCATACCAAATTTAGCTAAAAGGTCTTGGGCCTCCTGCAAATCTTCAATAGCCGTACGGACCCCACTCAGCTTCTCATTTTTCAGCTCCAAAAGAAGCTTCCTCCCCATCTTCCTTACCATGCTCAGCCATTGCACACACTTATAAGAAGCACACCCATGATTGGGAATCCCTTGCACAAGAATCGCCAACGCATCCAAAAAGCGTTTAACTTTAAGGATCCAAGGATCCAACCTATAACAATTCCTCTTCACCACCTCATGCCCTTTGACATGCAAGGCAATGAGGGAGTGATCCGAGAAAACAATAGGGAAAGTATGCAGAAAGGAATTTGAGAAAAGATTCAACCAGTTTGGCGAGGCATAAGCCCTATCCAAACGTTCCCAAATACAGTCAGTCCCCTCTCTTTTATTTGTCCAGGTATAAGTGGATCCAGTAAAGGGAACATCCATCAAACCCAGTTGTGACTTCCAATTCCCAAACTGAACTTCCCCCCGGGTCCTAGAAGACCCCCCCTGTTTTTTGCAAGTGGTTTTCCACCTGATTGAAATCCCCAAGTACCACATAAGCGCCACTCAAAGCGTTTAAAGTCGTGGCAAGCTTGTCCCACACCGTTTGCCGGCCTTGAAGATAAGGGCAACCATACACAAACACAATGTACCACACAGCAAAGCTACTTCCATTAACCTTAACAATTACAAAGTTGGCATCACATTCAACAACAGAAAAAAACACAGAATCTTGCTTCCATCCCAAAATAATGCCCCCAGCAACCCCTACAGCATCCACCCCTGTTACAAAATGAAACCCCATCTTCTTAACAATCACTCTAGCACAATCTACTGACATCTTAGACTCAAAAAGACAAACTAAGTCAAGCTTCAGGAAACTCGAGACCCAGTGGATAAAAGGAATTGCAGAGAGGTCCGCTTGGCCTAAACCTCTGCAATTCCAAGCTGATACTATCATGGCTTCGGAGGAGGCATTCCCTGGGCTGCCTCCTATTATGGAGAGTCTAATTAAGTCCTTCACATGCAGCTAAGGTAGGTCAATGTTTTATGTGAAGTATTTTTGTAATGAATTGATTAATTTATTTCTTTTTTAAAAATCAGTTTTTTGAAGGACCTCCGTAGATACTCTAAGAAATGTACCTAGACCTATCAATTCGATAGGACGGGCGGGTTTCGAGGTCTGGCGTATATCGGGTTTGGATAAATACGGTCGGGTGTATTTCAGGTTCAAATAAATATGTATGGGTGGTATATTTCGATTTCGAGTCAATCCAGTAGCTTTCGGGCCAAACAGACATGTCAAATTTAGTTAACCTGTTAGTTTTCGGGTTCGATGTATTTCGGTTTAGTTGAGAAAAGTGTGTTTAAAACCCAGAAGTTCCGGACGATATCACGTTGGGTTATCGGGTTGGATCATCAATTACTAGATTCTGAATGTACCTTATAAAAAGTCTCAATTAATGAACATGAAATGCTCACTACTAAAAATATGTGTATTACCAACCTCTTTACATTATTTCGTTTCCAATGGATCAAGTAACAGAAAATAAATGGACAAAATGATTAAGTTTGAGGAAGTAAATTTAAACCCTATTGTAGCACCCACATCATTTTGAGATTTTTTTTTTTTTTTTTTGCATTTATTTATCATAAGATTTGTAACATTAATTTATTTTTTTCAGCCCTACATTTTAAAATTTTATATTTACTTACTTTGTGATTGGTGTGATGAATTTGGAGGTTCCTAACATGAATAGAATGTCCTTATTTTCCTTCTAAAAAATTAAAAAACCTAGCTTATTGATAGGTAGAAATGTGCATTTTCTATGAACTTCTTTCCTTAAAAGCTTCAAATCATGGCAGTTAGTATGATCTTTGACCGGTACAAATATAATCTAATATAATTGTAAAACAATGCAATGAAATTTAAGAGTCCAATAATTCCGCTTATTGTGATATAATTTTAAAATTCGGCTTACCATTGTCTTAATCCCAATACTTCAGCTCGGTACGATCCAATTCCTAGTTTAAAAGATTGGTACTATGGGATAGAGAGTACCACTTTAATGTCAAAATGCAATATCACTATATCATCACTTGCACACTTGATAATGATTTATCAAATAAATTTGTGAAACTACTACTTGAATTTGATGTACAAGACCTAAATTTCTTACAAATGATATAAGAGGAACAAGAAGAAAAAATGCACAATCTTTTTACAGAAAGAATAAAACAGTAACAACAAACAAGGAAAACCCATGTAGCCAAGAAATGCTAGATTTCACAGCATTTGAATGAGACCTTGATCCCGTTGTTGTATTTCTAGCACGATTATAATAAGTCGGAATTATTCTTGGTCGTCTCCCAATCCGACTACTTCTCACCTTGCGGTTTCGAGCATGGAATGAAGGATACGACGTAGTCTCATTCGCTTCCTTGACACTGCCCGCGATTAGGGCATCACTCGATAATGCACGTTCATGTACGGTTGCTGAAGTGCTTGGCAAGTATGCTAAAAAAAATACGACGAATACTACACATATCAACATGACACAAAATCTACTTCCTAACTTTGTCATGTTTGTCGAGATTTTCCGGATGTAGATGATAAAAATTTATAAGAAAATGGTTGGTAATATGTATATATTTTGGAATTTGAGGTTTGAGGTTTGAAGTTCAGAGTGTTTTTGTATGAGGGAAAAATGTGGATAGTTGGGGGAAAGTTGGAAGAATGACGAAAGAGTAAGGGAATGATGCATATATATATATATATATATATAGGTTAGGGGGTTGGACAAATTAATAGGCAAGTGGTGATATAAGAATAGATTTTATATAGATGGGTGTTCATTAATTTATACAGATTAGGGTGTTGTGCAAATAGTCAAGTTGAGCTTCATTGTTGACAAAACTCGGTCAACTCAGTTGTGGACCGTGTTTTTTTTTTTTTTTTTGAAACAAGTTGTGGACCGTGTTTAGTGTTCTTTTCATTCCTTTATAATATTGTCATCATCGACTAAGATTTAGATGATTATGTAGCAGTTCTAGTCAATGATTTTTGTAGGAATTTTGATTGATGCGTGTTGCATTGTTGCGGCCAATCATTATAACTTGGTCAATTAGCTATTACATGCATTTCAAAATGTGTTTTTCATTTCATTAAATTTTAACCCTTGATTACTTACAACTATAATGAGTTATAATATGAAATTACCGTTATTAGCAAAATATCTTACTAAAAATTATAATGATATTAATTATATATTGCAACTAATTATAATTTATGAGTAACCAATAGTCTAAGCTTTAATTTGTCAAATAGACACATTTTGGGATGAAGGTAGTATTACTACAATACTACTCTTTCGTTTCAACCGTATGGAATAAATTATCATTTAACTACTTCTCTACTTCTCTTAATATGTGTCGTTTTAATTAAAAATTTTATTCTATAATATATGTCATTTTATATCCCCAAGACTACTTTATTTTAATTAACTATTTTTTTACTTTCTCTTCTGCCTTTTTTATTTTCTTTTGTAACTGTAGGAGGCAAAAAATTGTCGGCAAATAAAAAAAATGATACGTGGAAAATTTTATTTGGTCAATGACAAATTGCCGCATATCAAGTTGATTTCCACCGACCCATTTTGTCAAAATTAAATTCTGACCAATCACAATACGACACGTGTCAGAGATGATGCGAAAAATCTTAATTATTTATTTATTTAAAATTAAAGGAATAATTAATTAACTTGGGTCCAAGTTCAAAACCCATCTCAAACCCTAGGTGGGCTAGGCCTCCAGAGCCTATAAATAGGGGTCTTCCTCCTTCAGTTTGAACCCCGCGGAGATTCAGCAGTCAGTATCCAAAGGCTCCAGGAGATCAAACTGTCAGCGCCCTCCAACTACCAAGCACCAAGGATCGAAGTTTGCAAAAGTTCAAGATCAAATCTCCAAGTCTTCAGCACGTCTTCATCAATAACAACAACATATATAGTTCTTCGACAAGACACTCGGCAGTCTACACTCTACAGTCTACCCCCGACATTTTGGCATCAGGGCATT
The DNA here is from genome assembly GCA_029582165.1 of Portulaca oleracea. NCBI lineage: Eukaryota > Viridiplantae > Streptophyta > Magnoliopsida > Caryophyllales > Portulacaceae > Portulaca > Portulaca oleracea. Next base: position 28,491,155 of record CM055890.1, read on the forward strand.
CGACATTTTGCACTCCAGAGACTTCAGAAGATCAAATTGCAAGCGACCTCCAATTACCAAGCGTCAAGGATCAAGGTCTGCAAAAACTCCAAGCCTCTACCACGTCAAGATCAAAAACTGCTACAGACTTCTTCAGCTAGACCTGTACAAGCTTCAGAAGATCGAACTTCAAGTGACCTCCAGCTACCAAGCGCCAAGGACCGACGTCAGCTAATTTAACAACTTCTGTTCTTCACATCAAAGACTGTGGAGTTTGCAATCATCTTCTTCATCTGATTCATCATTAAGACTAAGCACTCAAGCCCTCGCATCCGAAAACCGGGAGAACTACAATCAATAGTCAACCTTCAAACGGTTAAATCCAAGCAGCCTCCAGCTACATTCCAAGCACTAAATGGATCAACAATCAAGACCTTCAACTCAGGAACTGCTCCAAAAGCTCTTCAGCTAGACATGCGTTCGAGATCAAGATCAAGCGTCCGCACCCTCGGCTCTTCCAAGTTGCAGGAGATCGAATCAGATGATTACTTTATTATATTTAATACACAGATTGTACCCGCATACATTCAAATATTTATACAAATTAATTTATTTCTCAATTTCTTATCTTTATTTAATTTCGACTAGAAATTTGTGTTTACTGTAACATAAATAAATATGTATTAATCACATCCAACGTTATTTGCTTTGTTAAATTTGCATTTCATTTGCTTGAAATACTTCTTTAGTTGGACATTGTTCGCCCAACTTCTTTGTAAAATGTCAACTATTGTAGGATAGAGGGAGTATTGAAAATAGTTAAAAATGACACTCATTTTAAAATGTTAAAAGTATAAAATGTTAAAGCATAGACCACTGAGCTATCAATTTTATAAAAAATACTACTCAGTGACTGCACAGATTGTAGGATAGAGGGAGTATTTAAAATAGGATATCTTTTATTTTTATTCTATACAGATATATCGAATGCCAGCTAGAAGATGCATCTGAAAAAATAACTGCCACAACCTTTGAAAAGATTGAGGAGACATTGTTCTCAATGACTGCACTTAAGTTATATGAAAACACATGAGAGGTATCTATTATCCTACGACCTCCACCCTCCTTATATATATATATATATGATATTGATGTTTTTTTCCCCTTCATTCTATCAACTCTTCTGTAATATCAAAAGTCCAGTCCTTCATTTTCCAACATTTTGAAAGTCTCCCTGGTTGTACAATTGAGGCTAAAGACTTCGTGAACATGTGGAAGGACAAAATATCTTTTTTGTGTGTAGAGTAGAGGTGTTATGCTGCCAATGTTTAGCTGCTTCATTTCTACTTACTTGTCCTGGGAAAAAGGCCAATAATTTAGTTTTATTTTCATATTAGATTAATGCATTCACTACTACCGTTTTCATTATCTTAACCGATACTGAAACATCTCCACTACATTCAATTACACAGTGGTCTGAAAACTTTCAGTAACTCTCGTGTTTCTGTCCACCCATACCATAGTAAAGACAACAAGAATGGCGTTCATAAATCTGATTATACATTGAATTTACTGATTCTTTGATTTAAACTGTTTGTGGAACCTAACTATGCATTCAATTTGGTAATCTTTTGGCTTAGTTTATTTATGATGCATGTTTTGTGGTACGTATAGGATGGAACTGTGAATACAAAATGTCTCGATCTCCATACCAGTAACAAAGAACATGTATTTGTTGTCAAAGCTAACTATCGTGTCTATCAGCAGCAAGAGACCCTTAGGTTCGTGGTCCTCTCCATAATAGATCCAACAAATGATACAGTGAAGTCACTTACACAAGAGCAAAATCCCATACTTCACTTCTCAGCACGTTAAGCAACTGAAGACCTTTCCCTTCACTAAATCGTCTTCCATAGGGTGTTACTTTTTCCCCTCCTGCTTTTGGCCAGCCCGAATCTACCTTCTACTGGCTGCCTTGTGCCATTTTGCTTCTTGCCAAGGATTTTTTGACTGCATAATGGCTATATCATCATACTTACTATGGGTTAGTATACCCCTCCCTTCCTTCTACCACCACAATTTGCCAGTTATATTTTCTTATTAATGCATATATTCCTATATCTTTGATATTAACTATAATCTCAATTTTTCTATCTAAGGAATGAAAGAGTTGAAGATTTGCCACGTAGATACAAAGCGCAAAGCTTCCTTTTGCATACCAACTCTTAAAGTTTCAAACTTTTGTATATAGTTGTTTGTCATTCCCGAAACAAATATGTAATACGATTTATAAATAATAAAATCCAACACTTTTATACCCGTGCATCACACGGTACCTTTCCAAAACTTTCCAAAATATGCCAAAATTGATCAAATTATAATATTTATCATGCCACAACTTACGAGTGAACTTTAGATGCCCTTGATAACATTCCCGAGTGCCTTGATACCCTCTTCTCAAGCAAACCGAGGTATGACGAGTCTTTCTGACATGGTGGACGCTGATTGGCTGCCAGCGCCATCCCCAACTGCTGAGACGAAAATTAACGCGGCATCGTATAATTTGAGTCACTGACTAATTTATTCGCATCGTCTTGACTCAGACACTCTACCAGACCACCCGGTATCCACCGCACCAACCAACCAACCAACCAACCAACCAACCAACCCGAAGAACAAATCCATCGCAAAATTCCAATTCGATGTGCGCAAAACCCGCCATTTTCCTCTCCCTCTCTATCCTTCCCTCATAATCATCCCTCTGCTTCTTCTGCTGTGTTGTTGCTGATACAATTCTCCATTTCAATTCCGTACAAAAATGGCGTCCATGGCTTCCTCGCTCTTCAATGGCGAGAGAGCCGTCGTCCTCCTCCTTCTCCTCCGCGTCCTTTCCTCCGCCCCTTTATCGCTTCTTCTTCTCCAATCTCTCGCGCTCTTTCTACTCGCTTTCGTCGCCCTATTCGTCGAGATCGCTCTCGAATCTTCCGCTTCTCCCCCTAAATTCACCACCAGGTAAGGTTTGTTTTTGTTTTTGTTTTTGATTTTAGGGTTATTGGTTGTTGTGCGTGGTTTTAATCGTGGTTTGGATGGGGATTTCGGAGATTGGAATCAGGCTTGGTTTCGTAGTTGTTTTGGGATTAGGTTTTGTTGAGGCTGGGGTTTTGTGCAATTGATTTTTGATGTTAGGGTTTTTTTTTTATTGTTCACATTACGAATTTAACGATCAGTTGTAAACCGTGCATCTCTTTTGTTGTTTAATTCTTTTAGGCCGGGTGCCTCATCAGGCATACTGCTGGGAGCAGTGACTTTACCTGCTGTTATGTACTCTAAGTTGATACAACTGTCCAGAGGATTGGCACAGGAACAAGTTTCTCTTGCAGGTATGGAATAGCTTACCCGTTGTGTCAATTAAGCTCCTTTGTATTCTGGAATTTGTAAGCTCTTTGAAATCAGGAATTGTGTGCAGCTAGTACTGTGTTGGTAGTGTATTTTCTGGTAGGTTGGTAGCAAATTTGATGGTCTTAAGTGTGTGAATGCTTATTTAGCGTGCACATTGACCAAGCCCTGTTACCAAGACTTCATGGTTGTCAATGGGCAATCTCGTGTGCTAATCAATTCCCATCCCTCTTGACATAAACGAAAGCAACAAAATCAAACAAGGAAGCGATGGTTAAGATATCGTTGATAATTAGGCCTAGCCTGGACTCATCTACGGCGACTTTCTTCAATTTGTTGATGAACATCAGACAGTCTCCTTCAACTACAATGGTCCTTATTCTGTCCTCAAATCGATGTCCCTTGGCATGAACAAACATGCCTGTCCTCTTCCATAGATGGATCCAAGTGGTGCAAACCTTACTTCATACCCATTTTTAGTATGTTACCATCATGGTCATGTAGGGTATATCTCCTTCCCCAAGCATTGTCCCCTATTATACCAACATCAAAGTTGAGGTTAAGTGTCGTTGATGGAGATGGCTTCCAGTACCGCTGGTGTTGGTGTTTAGGACAGTCTGCCCTTTCTTTTATCGCTCTGTAGTAGTCCACGAAGCTCATAGCCCTTGCTCTAAATTTAGACAAGTCGAGGTTGACCTTGTTGTGGATAAATCCAATATATATCACATGCACCTGGAGCACTCCAGGATATTTGCAGTAAACATTCATAATAACAATAGTGAACAATCATAATAATAAGAGTGAACAATCGTAGTATTTGGAGCACATGCTCCAGGTGCATGTAATGAATTGCAGGATAAGTATGTTCCTGCATTCCAACACTCCCACAAAATTGCAACAAATAATCTTAAGCCGTCTTCCTCCAATTTCGCGGCAGCCCGCTCCAGCAATCTTGCATGGTCTGGAAATCCCATTGCCAAAGAATTCTACTTTCCTACATAGTGTCTTACTTGGATATTAACAATAACTTTTGTGGTTCAATTCTGTTGTTATTGTTGGCATACTAGGTTTTGATATAACAATATTCCTTAGAAAAACGATTGTCTTGCTTTTGTTAGTACTTTACTGCTCTCCTTATCCACGTAATCCAGGCACTGCCAGTATTGCTTGCAATGAAGCAAATATTGTCCAAGTCATCAAACCAAATTTGAGAAAAGCTAACTTAAATCTTGGCCAGACAGTTTCTTCCTTCAAAAGTATGCAATTCCTATATGTCCATGTGCTATGCTCTGCCAGATAATTGATGACACCAGCTTCCAAACTCCAGAGGCCCAAACTTTGTTATGCCATCCTTCTGAAGGCATGGATGCATTTTTGACATTATTTATTCAGCAAAATGATGCCAGATATCCAATTATAGACAATTAAGGACAGTGAACAAGGTGGTATTTTTTGTTTGATAAGTAGTGAACAAGGTTGCATTTGGTTGAATCTTGTTCGTGCAACTTTGCTAGATTTTAAGATCAGTTCCTTTGAGCATTTATTCTACATAAATCTTTCTTTTCAAAGCTACTTGTACGGTTGGGGGTAGGGATTCTTCAAACTTTCTGATAGCCTTGACTGGGAAGTGGGAAGACTGTGTAGTCAAAAAGGCTAATATATCCCTGTGCTCTTTAATACATATCTGGATAACTCATAAAAAGGCAAATATCTGTGGTGAAAGAAGGCTCTCTATGTTGTACACTCGTACAACTAAAAAGATCTAATCATTTGTTTTGGGTAAAGCATGCATCTTGGGTAGTAGTTCCATTAGCCTGTACATACCCTCCTCTTGTAGTCATTTGATTGATGAAAAAGGTAAGGGAGACAATGGGGTGTGATAGTTTGCCAATCAAGAGTTGTATTGATTGTTTTATCTGGCCAATGAGAAGGGGTGGAGAAAAACCAATTTTTCTTGTTGTACATGTGATGGTCAATCTTGGGCATTGACAGGTAAGCAGTTTATGGGAAGATGGTAATGCATTGCACTCAGTTTTGAAATTTCAAAAGCGAAGAGTCCTTCAGCTGTTTTTGAGAGTTTTCTAAGTTTACTGTGGAGCCAATTGCATTACAGTTTATTGATAGCTTATTGCATTCAATTGTAGTTTCACTTGTGTACTACTCTCTCTTATCTGTTACCAATATAAAGTTTTCGTCGCGTGCAGAATTTCAATACCAGAATTTAGCATTTTGGGCAACGTATGTTAGCTGCTTCAGTGTGCTTCTTTTCATTAGCTTGGTTCTGTATTCAAGAAGCAGCAAGCTTTTTGGAAAGTTCATCTTGATGAGCATGGCATTATATGCAGTAGCATACTTGATAGTCCAAGCCGGTGGCCACAGTTATAACAAAGGTATATTTGAAATTTTGTGTAAAGCAGGCTTGTCTGTAAATTATTTTTCCTGCATATATTTTTGACATAGATGTGCTGTATGTTGCTTATTGGCTTGAAATATGATTTTATTTTTTGACATATCCTAAGGAGTGATCCTGCCAATGATGTTATTGTGGATGTTGAGTCATGGGGTGGCTGCAGTGAAACTGATTCAGCACATTCTCCGAACTTTCCCATCATGCGTGTCCATAGGTATGTGGCTCCCATCTTCTAGTTCTCCCCTCATCCTTCAATTTGGAGTTAAGAAAAAAAAAAAACTACTATAGCCTTCGAATTTGTAGGATTTTTAAATACACTCTTTATTTCTGTGCCTAGTGGTAATTGGTAAAAGGGTCTTGGTCAATAGGTTAATATTGCCTGTTTCTGGTGGGTTAGGGGCATAAAGAAAATACATCCTTTCTCTTCCCCTGACCTCTGTGCACTTTCAATTTTGTAGGAGAAGCACTTCTAGTGACTGCTGGTCTTACTACATATTCTGGAGATGTTCTTAGGTCTACGCTTCTGAAGGTTTCTACATAATACCCTTGCTTACCAAACAGTGTTATCCACTACATGTATAATAAGTGCAATTTCCTTCCCCCTAGATGGCACGACAGTGGATATCAATGGACATGATTGATATGCAATTCAGTATTAAAAGAAGTGAGATTAGCACCATCATTCAGGTACACCCATTTCTGTATTTGCTTTATCTCTCTTAGTTAACTGAGTTGACATAAATGCTAAATTGATGCTCAAGTGTATTATAAGTTACTTATGTGCCAAATGATTTATGATTCGCCATTTTGCTGCAGTGCTATCTGCTTGGTCTGCTCCTCTTGCCTTTGGTTTTCAAATTTTCTATTCAAATTTTGGAACGCTTCACTAGTCCAAGCTCTCATATTTCATGGAGTCGCAATTACGGCTGTAGATCTTTTCTTTTCTTCACATTGTTGATGATCGCTTCAACTGCAATAATTCCATTTTGGGTGGAGTATGTCCAGGATTTTAAGATGCATCCTATATTGTGGTATGAATGCATTCTCATCTCTAATATTATTTAGGTTTCTATTACATTGCCTGCGTCATTTTTCCATTGTTTTGGAAGATTCAATTTATATTAGTTTAACACCCCCCCCCCCCCCAAAAAAAAACGGCTGATATGGATTCACTAAATTAATGATAAATGAAACTGGCAACTTGATATTGAATAGTATTTGTTAGTATGGTGTTGATTATAGTGAACCCTACAATAGCAAGCAGGGCAATACCACTGCAGAGCAGCGTTTGTAGTACAAGTGGGTTGGTTATAGATGAGTTGGAGTCGTTTCCTACTTTCCTGATTCTTTAAATATAAATGATTTTCCACCTAACTATTTTGCACTTGAGGTGAGATGACCTATTTGCGATGCTGAAGACGCTCTTGGTAATCTGGGAATACAGGGGTGAATAGGTGTGCAAACTGGACTTGGAATCACCTGATCACCTTCTGGGTTGCCATTTTGCCACAGCTCTTAGGGAGCTTGCTTTTAGTTGGTCACTTGCTTGGGAGTTGTTGGGCTCCCTCAAAAGCGAAGAAGAAAAAAAAAAAATCTATGCAGATGTCGGAGAATTTAGCATGAGTCAAACAAAAGAATCTTTTAGGGCATGGCTGTGAAATCGCCACTTCAGCATTTACTAGATAAATTCATCGAAATTGTCTCTTTTTGGGGTAATGGGAACAATGTTGCAGATTTTGTAGGTAGTTTCCTTATCAAACATACATAGCTGTTTTTAAGATTTGAGCTTTTCAATCTACAAACCTTTGCTTCAAAACTTATATAGTTCGTCCATATCAACGAGAACAAGAAAAAGGTGGTCCTTTTGCATTAACTATACTCTTTCCAGACTGGAGAATAGTTGGGCAGGCTGTAGGGTGGGCGGTTATGCTTGAGCTTGTGGAATGTTTGTACTGCAACTGATTGCTACACTAGTTGTGACCTTGATGCTAAGAATTTCAGTTTCACTTTCACACTTTTTAACTTCCACTTATTTTGTAAACAGGGTACTGACATTTGTGTTCTCTGAACCACTTAAGAGGCTGACATTGTGTGTCTACTGGGTGGGTGTCATTGCTGTCTCAGTTCATCGGTTCTACAGTATTTCAAAGAGTAGTACAGTTGAAAGGATCCTCCTGCGGAAATATTACCATCTTATGGCTGTCTCCATGTTTGTCCCTGCTCTTATTCTTCAGGTAGGTTTGCTGCGCTGTGCCTATTCCCTCCTGATTCACACCATTTATTATAATTATATATTCCCTTCATCTGTCTTTTGTTGGTATCTAATCTTCTGTTATTATTTCTTCCTTTTATTTTCTCCCAGCCTACATTTCTTAATCTTGCATTTGGTGCTGCTTTAGCGGTTTTCTTGGTCATGGAAATTATTCGGGTAAGTCGAAATGCAAATGCCCTATGCTAATGGTATTGTTCTCGGACTGCTATATACAACTTTGTTGTGAAATTTCCCAAGGTTAATTACCTGCTACCTTGAACTTTCTGCTAAGAAAGATATGATTAATTTGGATTTTGGATTTAGAAATATGCTCAGGTATTCAAAATATGGTTATTTCTGTTGTGGCACAAAAAAAGTCACTAAAATGTAAAATATACGGTTTGCCAAACTCAAGCACCTTTCGGATGGGGTTGTTTTGGCGTGCATTGATCAATTTTCCGTGACCCGACATGTTGAATGTAAAGGGCCAATGTTTGATAGAGACTATCATGAACCTTAGGCTGGAATTTCCACACTTTCTGTCAAGCTTCCATCAGTAACCACCACTCTGTTTTCTCTCTCTAACTATCTCAGCCTCTGCTTCTCTCCTCACCACTCTTCACCACCACCATCTCCTCTAAAGCCACCACTCCTTTCTCTCCTCCCCCTCTCCTCTAGCAATTTTGATTCAGGGGGGAGCTCTTGGGCTCTTCTGCCTGCAATGTCTTTGGTGCCTACAATGAAGAGCACCTGCAGGGATGAGTTTGGTTTCGCAGGTGTGGAGGTGTAGCTTCCTACGAGGATTGTTGCTGGAACTTGGATAATTCTCTGGAGATTGAGGGCTGACACCTGACGGCGGCAGTGGTGGGGTAGCTTACAGTGAAGATTGTAGACGGAATTTGGAGAAGCCGCCGGAAAAGTGGCAGCCTGCAACGTTGGTAGTGGTGGTGGGCATTATTTTTCCAGAAAAGAAAAAAAAAAAGAATTATCAAAACCTGACTAAAAATTTGTCTAAGGCCATTCCTATGCGAAAGTGGCCCTTCCCACTCAACATGTTTGCTCAGGCCTTGTGATCAATTTTCACCATTTTTAATCTTAGATCTTGTTATACGGCCAATCTTGGAAGTCATAATCCTTTTTGATAGTAGACTACTGGCATTTTTCATTTCCATAGTCATAAAACAATGAAGCCTGAATAAGAAAATATTTGCAGAAACACAGTGTTCCCAATCCATTGGATATCTCCCTATTATTAGATAGGACTTGATGATCTAGATCTACTAAGTACTGAAACCTGTTCCTTTGTCCCTACTTAAGCATACAAACTGAAATGCTAAAACGATAGTCTGTCCAAACCAGCCACTCAGTTAAGGACTACCTTCTCATATTGAGAATTGTCGATTCCTGTTATTTTCAAACTTGTTAATGTCAATGGTGACTGCATACTTTTTTGAAGCCCCCACGCATTTGGCTGTTAGAAATTCACGCAATCCTTGAATTAGCTGGGAAAGGTTGATTACATATGGGTCTCTTGATTGTTCCAAAGCTTATCTCAAGAAACTGTTAAATGAAGATGCTTCTTCTGTCCATTCTGCTGCATTCTATGCTCTACTCAACCTGGCTATGGCGTTTCCATCTTGCATTCTGAGGTAGGAATTATTTGATATGTTTAAGGCTTCTTCCTGTTCTGAAATTTATGGTGTTGAGTTACTTGGACCTTATATATGAGAATGCCCACAGTTGGGGTTGGGATTTCAACTGTTGCTGTCTGCTCTTGTTGGGGACAGAATGGAGGGGGATTCGGGTGGAAATGTGAGCAGTAGACTTGTAAAATTTTGGTGTGATAAGGTTGTGGCAATGGTTGTTCTGTCCCATCCGTTCAAATGATTGAAAGAAGCTTTTGTACATTGAGGATTTGTAAGACCTAGTGTGTCAGCGACTTACTGGTGATTCTATTGACTCATTTTCTGATGTCGGCAACATGCTCACTAGCTCAGCACTAAGGCTTTGCTTTACTCTGGAGAGTCTCTGATTGATTGACTATTGGATTAAGCAGTTACCTTAAGAACTACTTTTGCGGCATTTATCTTCCCTATTCCATTTTAGGTGCGCTGCCATTTTGTGGGATTACTGAGTAGAGATATGTTACCTGAGTTAAATCTTGTAATTGGTTAATTGTCTAATCATGATTTGTGTAGGCAGGTATGGAGAATTTGGCCTTTTGGGGAGATGGTTCATCACTTCATGAATGCTTTTACAGATCATCGTGACTCTGATCTTCTTATAGTGAGGTATACCCTATGTCTCAAAATTACTTCTATAAGACTTAAATGTGTCTGTTATACTTAATTAGCAACATCTCATGTGCCTCTCCTGCTCTTACTTCTCTGTAGCCACTTTTCTCTTTTGCTGGGATGTGCACTTCCTATATGGATATCTTCTGGATTTAACGACCGGCCACTTGCACCCTTTGCTGGAATTCTAAGCCTTGGAATCGGAGATACTATGGTGAGTTGTAGCTGCTCAGAAAGTGCATGTCCTCTGCTGTGCGTCTTTTAGTTTTAGCTTTATTAGTTGAAAAATCTCTGATTTTGACTCTGGAAAATCTAGAGCTCAAGTAAAAGTGAAGAATGAAGATAGATGCAAAAGCAACCCCACATGAACCACACTCCCAAGGGCATGTTTTGGTAGTCTAGCTTTGGGCTAAAATTTTCTGATTGAATTCATTGCGGGGACTGTCGAGAGAAAAGAGAAAGTTGGTTGAGAAATCAACTCAGTGCTTGTCTTTTTCCTGGCTTCCCCGTCCTTCCAAAAGGGTAATAGGGGAAAGGAAATCCTGCCCTCATAGTCAATAATGGTAAAGCTGCCAGAGGTGTGTGTGTGTGTGTGTGTGTGTGTGTGTGTGTGTGTGTGTGAGAGAGAGAGAGAGAGAGAGAGAGAGAGAGAGAGAGAGAGAGAGAGAGAGAGCTGAACAACCCCCCGTCTCTTTGTCTCTCTCGCACACACAATACACACTCCGTTTTTGCTATCATTGTAAGACGGGAGGGGTTGGTAAGTTGGTTGGTTATCAACTTATCATCAAATCCGGAATCCATGTCCATACTCCGGGTGCCACCTAAATACAGTATTGGGGTGGGGAGGGGGTGTTATGTATAGCTGCCTCTTCCTTATTATAGAGTCTGGTTTTGGTAGACCATAGATTGAAAACTGTAGTATTGTAATCAGGGAGAAGCAAATATGTTGGAACCTGTTCATTCCATTTAGATGACCTGCTACCATTCTACTGCTTTAAGATACTTGATGCTTGGTTGAATAGTGATGTTTCTTTTTGTCTTCATAGGCATCAATGGTGGGTCACAAGTATGGTGTGCTTAGGTGGAGCAAAACCGGAAGTAAGTTGCTTAATTCATCAGCAGTATGTGTTAGTCTTTCTATTCTGATTTCTCACTTCTAAACATGTTTCCCATTTATCTGCAGAGAAAACAATTGAAGGCACAGCTGCGGGCATAATGTCCGTCTTGATGGCATGCTGTTTCCTCCTTCCCCTTCTGGCTTCCACTGGATATATACAGGTAGGGTCTCTTTCATGTGCATGTCCAATGATTTAGTAGCAATAGAGTGTCCTGGCGTAATGTTGCTTGATGTGGCTAATGTAGTGTTGAGTTCAAGTTCAGTTGCGGTAAATTTTGGTTTCGGTTGGTCAAGTTGATGCATTTTTCTAGTCAGATTTTAGGAGGGTGAGGAACACTGGGTCAGATTTGGTTTTAATTTGAGTCCCTTTTGGTTCAGGTCAATATCAAATTTGGTTTTTCTTGAAAATCCCAAGCTAATGCTAAGTAAGGAAATTTTACTTAGCTAAGCTGATTTAGATCTTGATTGATTTAAATTTGTGAGTCCAAGATCATGTTAGAATTGGGTTGCCTTATTTACCCTAGTTTTATTACTATTGCCAATTTTGGATCATAATTAAAAATGAAGGTGAAACAAGTTAGGTATGCATCTGAGATTACATGTATGGCACATTGTGCAGAATTGGAGCTCTCTTCTGTTAGCAGTGATAGCGAGCGGGTTGTTGGAGGCGTATACAGCTCAACTCGACAATGCCTTCATTCCGTTGGCATTCTACTCTCTCTTGTGTCTTTGAAGTCGGCACACAATACTACTATCTATTACACTTTCTCAAGGACCCTGAAATTTCAGAAACTCGTCTGAACCTTCTAACAAGTTGCCATATCCAGCCTCCTTGTATGTATATCGAAGCCCAAGCTGCCGTGTTTCATTATTGATTGAATCAAATGCGTTAACCCACGTGACAGCAACCGATAAACAGGGGTCCTCCATAGGATCCGCGACACTCCCACTGTTACCATCTTAATACAGATAGACTGTCGGAAATTTGTTAGCCTTTAAGTCCCGGTGAATGATTAGCCATTCATATATGATGTCGGTGTGTGTATATATGAGAAGCGAGCAGACGGCATTAGTTATAGCAAGTAGGTAGCAGGTACAGCAAGAGTATACGGTGAATTATTGAAATGACATGTAATTTTCTTGTAACTGCATAGTTCAGTAATCAAATTTCTAATTTGTTGTTTTTGTATTTCCATTTTTGGGCACCTGTGTGTGTAAATTTTTGCTGGATTTGGAGGGAGATTATGTCGTCACTGCTACTCCACTGGTCGATCATCAAGATAATTCTCGGTTTAGAAATAATGATTGTATTTAGAAAAATTATCGATCAAAGGAGATTGTAAAAGTTTAAATAAGTGACAAATCATATGGAATGGAGTATTATTCTTTTCATCGACAAATTAACTTGTATATTAAAAGTTGGAGATTGTGTCTGTCACTGCAACTCCACTAGTCGATCATCAAGATAATTCACAGTTTAGAAATAATTATTGTATTTAGAAAATTATAGATCAAAGGATATCGTAAAAGTTCAAATAAGTGACAAATCATATGGAGCGGATGGAGTATTATTCTTTTCATCTACAAATTAACTTGTATACTAAAAGTCTAAAACTACATAGAATGTTGATAAATTTTAGTATTACACAAATTGCACAAATATTCTATTTGATAGATGGTGCATATTTTAGACAATTAATATTCATTTTTAATTTTAGTTTTTTCTTTGATTTTTTTGAAATTAGCAAGAGCACTTGCATGATATACTTTTCATGAATTTTAATTCATGGAGATAAGACTGTCTACTTTTTGATCCCCATACCACATTTAAATGTGTCAAGTGTAAGGTTGTTGTTATGTGCATAATACACTTGCTAATTGTGACATTTATAAGAACTAGGGATACATATCAATCATCATAGAGTGACGTTAACAAAAAATTGGATTGCTATACGAAATATTTATAATTGATACATATTTTTAGGTGAACAATTTCAACAAACTTAAAGTATTCATTTTCAATAGTTTTTATTTTTTCAGGTAAGATACAGCAAACCTAAATTAAAATTAAAATTTAGTTTCCACCTTATAGAACTCACATATTATTTTTTTTTTGTATCATAAGAACTCACATATTATTACACACTCATTAATTATTATATGATTTTTTAAAATAAATATAATCAATTATGAATCTTCCAAAATACCCTAATTGGAACTCACATATTTCGATCTTCACCCCTTTATATGGAATAAGGTCTTCATTAGTACCATTGTTAAGATGATTATGTTGTTTTTAATCTCATGATATAAATTATTTTTAAAATCGATCTTTTTTGTAAAATAACTATTTATTGTTAAGTATTTATTTATCAATAATAATAAATTAAATTCAAAAAATAAAATAAAAATCTATATATTATAATAAAACAAATACTCCTTATATTTTAAACTAAAAAAAAAAAAGCAAGAATGAGTTGTGTAATAGTGTAAGAGCATATGCAATTGTGACTTTTAATTTGACTCACTGCTGACGTGGCATGAAACGAGAATGGAATGAGCTCGTGTAGGACATTTCATTGGTGAGAATGAGACTCGTTTCGCGAGAATTTCGTCATCAGTCTCGCGAGACGAGTTTGAAAGCGAGTTTAACATACTAATATTTTAATCATAATTTTTTCTCTCTCATCCTCTATCTTATTTTCTATCAATATAATCAAATTAATTATATTATTAAGTGGGACCTATTTATTTTTTTAATTAATAATTTAATATGAGTCAAACTCATACTCGCCGTTGAAAAATAAACCAAATAAAAAGTTAAATTTTGATTCTCTTAATAGGGGTTTACATATTCCACGTGATCAAATTAACCAAAGTTAAACTCACCAGGTGCTCTAAATACTCGCGCTCCCTCTCTCTCTCTTCCCGTCGACTATCTCGAGTTTCTGGAAACTCCGCTGCTGTGGTGTCTCGACTCTCCCTCCGGCAACCACTTCCGGCGGCGTGTTCACCGGAAACTTCCCCTATTCACCGTCGGCCTCTATCGATTGTTATGCAGGTAGTCTTTCAACCCTAGCCTCAGTATCTTGCTTCCAACTCCTTGTTCCTCATTCTTGCTTTCCTATTCTTTATTCTTCGAACTATAGATAGTATTTGCATGTGGAACTTGATAATTTCAGTCTAATTCCGGTGTATAGTGTCCCCTGGGCATTATTGCTTAGCTATTGATGATTGTAAATTGGATTTTGTGGGATATCTTTCATTCTTTGGTAGAGCTGTATTGTCTTTGTATTCAAATCTTGATCATGGCATTTTCATATTTTGAGGCCAAATTATTCAGTTCATGCTTCTTAATTCTTATTCCTTAATTAATTAGGAATGGGATGATGATCAGTTTTTATCAAATCATGCTTTTTACTCCTTAATTGATATGAGATAGCATCATAATGGGCTTGTATAACTTGTATCAATTTGACAATAGGTCAATGTTTGTCTACCATAGTCATGTAGTCCTTTTCTTTTTCATTGTTAGTCGGATATGGTTCTTATAGCCTATAGGTATCATTGATTGATCACCTTTTACTTGGTTTAGATTCTCAATATCGGGTTGAAAGATTGTTATTTTGAATTGGATTAACAAAGATTAAATAGGAATTTATAATACAGTTAGAAATAATGTGTTCATGCTTAGGGTCGCTTATAATCTGTTCTTATCTTTGGTTGAATTAAATATCCATGAGAATAGGTGTTTAGTTTAACCATCGCAACTCACCCCGGATCCAAAGATTGTTGTGATAGGCCTTAGATTGATTATAGGCCCCAAACCGTATCAATGTTTCTTAATACTGAATTTAATGCCTAGTCAATTGGTTAACTAGAGTAGACTCCCCTAAACTCCCTTAATAATCTGTTAAAAACCTAAAAGTTAATCGCTTTCCTAGTTTTAGTTTAGAGAATTGCAAAACCAAACAAACCCTTTGGATGACCTAGCATCCTTTGTAGTGAGATAGTCTAGTGCGTAGTCTAAGCAAGTCCTTGAGAGAACGACCTTGATATCCTACACTGTACCCCGTGCACTTGTGGCGTATCAAGTTTTTTGTCAGGTATTTCTGAGTGAGTTTTTGTAAACTTGGATTCTGTGGTTGTCTAATGAAGATTTACTCCACGGTAGAGTTTGTAGTTTCAAATATTTTCAAAACATTGTGTTTTATTGGAATGTTTGGTTAACTCGGTGAAGTTTCTTTAGTTCATGCTCATTTGTTAAATGCAAAAGTTTACTCTAGTCGTTTCATGTGTTTTAAGTGTAATGTATGTTTTTTGAACAAGAGCAGTTCATTGGGTTTGATGAGTTCACCTAACCACATCGGTGTAAGACCTGATGGCTTGATTTTAGTTGCACAGGAAGTTCGTTATGGAATGTAGGTTTTATAGGTGGCTGGTAAATCCGCCGTGTAGCTCCAATATTAGGAAAAGCCCTGCCAAGATTTCCCGGGGAAAAAGAACTTTTAGGCTATGTTTAATCCTTGGAAAATGATATGGAAGGGAAATTTGGAAGTAAAACCAATGTAAGTTTCCATCAATCCCTCCCTTGATTTTCTCCCTCCCCAATCTGACCCTTTCATTTAGCCTATATTATATTTTCCCCTAGCTTTCCTCTTAAATTTGAAAGAAAAATCTTTGTGACAAAACCAATGTATGTTTTCCATCACATTTTCCATCTAGCTCTTCTTCCTTCACTTTTTTAAAGCCAAGGAAAGTCAGTCGTTTTTCAAAAATCTTTTGTCTATCTTATTTTCCAAACCAAACGGAACCTTAAAGCAACCATTAATCAGAGGTTGGCTACTTGGTTTAAGGAAAAGAAAGAAGGGCTATAACTATAAGGAGGAGCTGCAAGAACTAACTGGAAAATAACAAGTAGATAGGCATGCTACTTGTTCAAATTTTGCTGATGACTGTCACTGTTTCATGACTTTAGTGTGGTTGCTGGTATCAGATTTATTAGTATGATTATATTGCTGTTTCATGACTTGGTGGTTCTTAATTTGGCTTCAGCTGGAAGTTTCTCCTCTATGTAAACTTGTTGCTCTTCCATCAAGCTAGCCATGCTAATTGATGTTGTCATAGTCTAGTGCCAGTTTAATGTTAGTAGGTTTATCAAATATGGCAAGAGTAAGACTGAATTGTACCTTGAAAAATCTAACAATATATCTTGATTCTCTTATGTACCAAAAAAGAGATATCTTTTTGGGTGCTGTCAATACCTAAAGGGTTGGTTAAAGCTAGTTAAGAGTAAGACTAGTTTGAATGTTCTACACACACTTATTATGAAGTCCATATTGTGCTGTTTGGTTTCTAATTCTGTTTGATTGATTCTTTGTGTTTAGTTAATCCTTATTTTAAGGTACATTAATCAATTTTCACAGGTTTGTCACAATCTTTTATCATTGAGGTGCGGTTTACTTTGAAATGGTGCCAAAGACAGTGCATTCTAGTCTTGATTAATTCATTTGAACGGAAAAAAGATGGTGCTTTTGAAAAGATATGTTCTGAAGCTTTTTATATCCTTGAAGTACATTACAGCAAATGTTGTGGATAGAAACAATGGTGGAATTGTTGCCACAGCCTCCACAGTAGAGCATGCTATCAAAAACTCGCTTGAGTGTGGCCGATCTTGCAATGCAAAGGCTGCAGCAGTTGTTGGGGAGGTTTTGGCAAGGCGGTTGAAAGTCGAGGGCCTTGAAGATGGTCAAGGTCGTGGGATCCATATTGATGTAAACAAGGAAGTGGAGAAAAAAGGATTCAAAAACCGCACCAAGGTCTGGTCGGTTGTGAATGCACTCAAAGACAACGGTGTTAAGCTCGTACTCGAAGAGAATGACAATGATATTTCTTCATGAGCTGATTAACTGGTGAGCACCCCCCCCCCCCCCACCCCAACAAGAAGAAAAAGAACCTTATTTTAGGGCTTGTCCTTGTCCTTGCTGAATTCAGTTTTAGCCTGTCCCCAACTTTCAATCGTCCACCTGATGAGATCGATTGAGCCAAGTACTGTCTGATTTGTGTGATTTATGTGGCATTTATGCTGGTGGTGTATGAGCATCTGTCTGTTTATTCGCCTTTTTCATCCTGTGTTTTGCCCTTGACAGCGGTGTTAAGCTCCCTCAAATGCTGCTATATGAGCAACGGTCTCTTTATGTGAGCAGGTTTGGAAGGCATTAAACTGTCATAAAAAGAGTTCTGTGACTTCTTTTAGAGTTAGCGAAAGAATTAGTAGTCTAGTAAAGCTTTGGTATTTGCAATGGAAATTCCATTACCTTTTATCGAAAAAATCATAACATGAAACAAACTCTATGAAGATAGCCACCAGAGGTACGTGCTTGCTGGTATTGAGGCCGTCTTTGGCCATAGAATTAGATTCAAACTCCAGACGAGCTCGGACGAGTTCTTGTGTTGTCACTTCCCCCTCCCTTCCTCATTTGCCAATGCCTCACTTTGGGATTACTGTCTGGAACATAGTTACCGGGAACGCCACATACCCCTCCGACCCGCGTTCCGGGAACAAGCGTTCCGAAGTCAAACTAGGCTAAATTTGTAAACTTAGCGACCCATGTTCCAGGACTAACGACCCGGAAGCGTTCCTGGTAACTATGGTCTGTAATCGGTGGGCACTCCCATAACTTTTGAAGGTTTAGGTGATTTGCAAATTGTTTTCTTCTCTGTGGCAAAACCTGCATCTGTTGTACATTAGCTATTGCCCATGGTGGATCTTCAATGACAATGCTTGGTGTTTGATATCATTGCTGACCCATTTACGGTCGATTTTTGAGGTCCGTATGATCAATGACAGTTAATCTTGACCATTTTCATGTGTGTGGTCCATGCAGACAGCAGGTTTTCTGCGCCTTTGCATCCGAAGTTGTAATGCAGTGACTAAAGAGAGAGAAATGCAGTAAGGCTTAATTTCATTGCACAGCTGACTAGCAGAGGGTCGGTTAACTACTGCTGGTACAGGAGCCAAACAGAAACTTGGATTGATGTTTTCTGATGCAAAAAGCATGAGGCAGCTGGCAGGGGAAATTATGATTCTGAAATAAGATTATGGACAATTTTTTGACTCAGTTTGTGATTTTGTATTATTGTGATATTAAGAAAATATGCTTGACTGATGGAGGATTTGAGTTCAACTTGTCAGCAAAAATAATGTGGTGGTGGAGAGTGTGTATTTGTTGTACTTAAAAGGGAAAAGAAATTTATTTGCTAGCTCACTTTTATTTTTATCTCTACCATGAAGATTTGATGAAACCATGAAAAAAAAAGAAGAAAAAGATGACCTTTTCGATCCAGCATGGAATGATTTATGGGTTTGGTAATTGGTACGCAAGAAATTAAAGGAATGCAGTGGCGAATAATACATGTGGCGGGATTGTTTTTTAGAAGGATAATAAATTAATAATGGATTATTGGATGTCAATAATATTAACTTTGGGAGGTATTGGATACTAATAATATAAACTATTTTCTTGGATAGTACCAACTATCGACCTATTTTCCTCCAACAGTACACGATCGAGTTGTTATAGTTTTAACTTATCGGAAAGATGACGTGGCTCCATGATGTGTGACGTGGAAGGCAAAGGTTGGGTAGAAAATGTTGACGTGACACAAACATGCTTTCCATGTCATATATTATGGAGCCACATCATCTTTTAGACGAGTTAAAACCATTATAATTCGACGGTGTATTGATAGAAGAAAATAGGTCAATAGTTTGCACTGCTAGCGTCCAAGAAAATAGTTTGTATTATTAATATTCAATACCCCTAAAGTTGGTATTATTGGTGTCCAAAAATCCATTAATAATTTAGTAGTTTTCTCTCAAGTGTTCTATCAAGAGTTGTATCAAGAGCATCCCCATGAAATATTTTATAGAAATAATCAATACATAGACCAAATTAAATTATAGGACGATAAATAGCATGCCCAATTTTTGAAAGTCATTATGCAGACTGTAACATGATTTCCTTCACTTAGCACATTGGTAACCTCGACTGGATCACAATGAGACAAGAACACTTTAATGTCTGTACCAAAGTAAATATCTCATGGTAATACCTTATTTGAGGGTAGATATGAGAGATGGAAGGAAGGGGGAGCAGGGGGGAAAGATATTCATACTTCTAATGAGAAGAATTAAACCCATGTTTTCTTTTTGGAAGATAAGGATAACTACCACTAGACCATGTGATACAGACCTAACCCATATATGACAAGCCAACGTCCAGAAATTCATATTTGTCCTTCATTTTGCATTTAAACCCAAAATCGATATAGTTTTGACAAGGGTAAATGTGTACTAGTCAAATGAGTTCCAGAATTTGTTGCGCTATTGAACTTTAAGGCCTCACTTCATGTTCTTCGCCACAACTTACTGCTCTCCATGCATGACTTCATTCTCCACTTTACACTGTAGCATTGTATTTACTATGAGTTTATTCTTATAGAAGGGTTGGGTATGATGCTTGTCCAAAATATTCTCACTTTGATGAAACAATATTGTGATGTTCCTAGAGGCTCCTTATATGAGTTTAATTTCAGGTGTAGACATTCATTAGACCTTGTTAGGTTTTTGGGTGTTTGAAGGTAATAGTGTTTTGTGGAAATGGAGGAAGGATTGTTTAAAGGAGAAGCTTTTGTTATTGATGAAGGGAGAATATATTACAACTCTTGATTGTAGAAAGGAGTTGATGGTAGGAAAAATCTAGAACTTTAATCTACAATAATATCTTCTCAAATTATCTAGATTTTCTTGGAGATTTTTCTACTACCTCTCTTCAAGATATTTCTAGATTATTCTTGATTTTAACACTTCCCCTTAATCTAGAAAAATCTCGAACTCTGATCTGCTCTCGGAAGTAATTGAACTTCTCACTTGGAAGTGCTTTTGTGAATATGTATGCTCGTTGTTCATCCTTTCTACAAAACTCTAGCTTGATTTCGTCTTTGTCCACGAGTTCGTGAATAAAGTGATGTCTAATCTCAATGCTTTGTGTGACTGTGGAAAACTGGATTCTTCGTCATTGCTATTGTTGACATGTTGTCACAGAGAAGTGGCGTTTGTTCTTCATCGCCTTGTTGTAGATCCTTTAATAATCTTCTTAGCCATACTGCTTCACATGTTGCACTTGTAGCTGAAATGTACTCTGCTTCTGCAGTTGACAATGCTATGGTTGGTTGCTCCTTGGATGTCCAGGAGATAGCCTTGGAACCGAGTTGAAACAAATATCCACTTGTGCTTTTTCGATCATCAATGCACTCAGCCCAATTACTATCTGTGTACCCCTTGAGTATGGGGTCTTCCTCGATTTTTTATTGAAGACTAAAACTCTTCGTTCCTTTGATGTTTCTCAAAATTCTTTTAGCTGCTACGAAGTGAGCTTTACTTGGCTCACTCATGAATCGAGAGACGATGTTAACCGCATGAACAATGTATTACCGAGTGTTTGTTATATATTATGAACCAATCAGACTTTTGTAGAGTGATCCATCCACCTTTTTCTTGCCATCTTTTTTGGAGAGTTTTTCATTTGTAGCCATAGGTGTTGATATTGGCTTGCAATCCAGTATATTGAACTTTTTAAGCATATATTCAATATATTTCTCTTGAGAGATGAAGATTTCACTTGGGCTTTGCTTCACTTGCATCCCAAGAAAGTACTTCATTAGGCCCAAATCTGTCATCTAGAATTCTGCCATCATATCCTTTTTGAAATCTTGGATCATTCTTTGATTTGTCCCTGTGTATATAAGATCATCAACATAGAGACACAAAATTATAAGATCCTTCCCTTGGGTCTTGATGTATAGGGATGGTTCGCTTGGACTGTTTTTGAATCCACTGTGAAGGAGATACCCATCGATTTTACTATTCTAAGCTCGCGGTGATTGTTTGAGACTGTAGAGTGTGTTCTTTAGTCGATATACCTTGTTTTCTTCTCCTTCAATCACATACCCTTGGGGTTGCTCCACGTATACTTCTTCTTCATGATCGCCATTTAGAAATGCGGATTTGACATCTAGCTGAAATACTTGTAGTTTTAGTTGTGCTGCAATGGCAAGCACTGTTCTGATTATCTCCATGCAAACTATTGAAGCAAATGTTTTGTTGAAGTCGATCCCCGGTTGCTGCGAGTATCCTTTGGCGACCAATCGCGCTTTGTACTTAAGGATTGAGCCATCCTCATTATATTTGATCTTGTAGACCCACTTGAGCCCAATGATATCTTTGTCTTGAGGCTTCTCCATTGGTTGCCACGTGTTATTTTTCTCGATCATTTTTTATCTCCTCGTTCATAGCCCCGATCCATTTTTCATCTTGGGATGATTCTTGATATGTTGCTGCCTCACTAGCAAAAAATGTTGTAATTACTTGTCCGCACTCATAATTTTGTAGATAAGCAGGCGAACGTCTTTCTCGTTGAGACCTCCGAGCGGGCTGTGGAGAGTCACTTGACTCCATAAGAGGCGGTAGTGAGCTCCCTTCATCAGGAGATAGAGTTGAAGATGAACTATTGTTAGAGCACCGTCCTCCTCTAATTTCTTGAATTTGAATGTCTTCATGTTGTGACTCTTTTGTTGTATCTTTCGGCCATCTCCATTTGGATGCTTCATCAAATATGGCATCTCTTGAGATAATCACCTTTTTGGTTTCTGGATTATAGAGGCGATATCCCTTCGACTATGTATTAGGAATAATGAAATAAAAGACGTTTGATATTTGTATTTCTTCTGAATTAGTAAGGTAGTTTTTGTTTTCTTGTTTTATTGTTTTCTTTTGTTTTCCTTCTCTGGGAGATTGGCTATATATATTCTTTCCTTCGTCTTCTTCCTCCATAGAGGTTGAAGTCGCATCTTCCATTGGTAATAATATCAAGAGTCTTTCTCTCATTCTCAGCTTCTATCTTTGTCATCTGTTTCAATCAATTTATATTGAAGAACCATCCGATCGATCCTCTCCTATTTCCTCTTCTTCCTCAATTCATCATTCTGATAAAAAGTCTCCAATTGTGATTGATCCTTCTGATCCCCTCTTCATCCACCCATCCGATCAGCCTGGTATATCTCTGGTGGCTGACATATTTACCGGAGATGATTTTGATACTTGGAAGAGATCCGCGACTATTGCCCTTTCAGCCAAGCACAAGATTGCATTCGTCGACGGATCACTTGCCCAAATGCTGATGATCCACGATTGCCCAATTGGAAGAGGGAAAAAGACATGGTTCTCTCCTGGATTCTCAATTCGTTGCACAAGGATATCCGGGACAGTGTTCTATACTCTACAGTTGCTCAAGAACTGTGGAACGAACTCGTTGAAAGGTTCGGCCAGATGAATAAAGCGAAATTATATGTTGTCCAACAAAGTGTTTCAAAATTGTCCCAAGATTCTTTAGATATTGCAACTTATTACACCAAAGCTAAGAAGTTGTTGGAGGAAATTGGTGCAGTGAACAACTTTCCCAAATGCGATTATGGGAAATGCACTTGCAAACCTCAAATCAACAAACAGTTTGAGGCTCATTTTGAAGAACAAAAGCTTCTACAATTCTTGATGGGACTCAACGATAGTTATACCACGGTCCGTGGTAATATTCTGAAGATGTCCCCACTACCGACTTTAATCAAGGTTTATGCTATTCTTTCTCAAGAAGAGAAACAACGCCAAGTCCGAGATCAATCAAGCCTTTTTTCAACTTCTCTATATGCCAACAAAGGAACACAAAAGGCGAAGCAAGATGATAAAAGGGCAATCTTGTTCTGTGACCACTGCAAGAAGACGGGACATACCATCGATCGATGCTTCAAGATCCATGGATACTCTCCAAGAAATCAAAATAGGCAACAAAACAAGCCATAAAGTCGGCAGAATTCCAGTCAGCAAAACGCACGGAAGACAGCTTACAATGCATGGCAGGATCGTGAAAAATCCACCACTACTCAAGAAGAAGGAACTGGACATTCTTCTTCATACAAAATAAGTCAGGACCAAGCTAAACATGTGCTTCAACAACTTCTTGACAACCTTGTAAGTGACAGTGCCTCTTGTTCTAACCAATACAGTGGCACTGTCTCAGGTAACGTTCCTGCTTCAATGCTTGAATATGCTACTAATACTGCCACTTGTTCTTGCACTCTGACTAAGAAAGATTGGATAATCGATTCAAGTGCTAGTGACCATATGTGTAATAATTCTGACTTTTTGCACTCTTTACAAAATCTGACTCAACCAATTGAAATAACATTACCAAATGGCAGTAAAATTCATGTTACTAAATGTGGAAAATTAACCATAGGAAGAAATTTGGTTTTGACCAATGTCTTGTATGTTCCCCAATTCAAGTTTAATCTTATATCAGTCAAGAAGCTATGCAAACAACTACACTGTCATGTTGATTTTAATGAAAAGGAATGCTTGATGCAGGGCCCTTCAATGAGGAGGCCAATGATCCTTGGTAGAGAAGATAATGGGCTCTACTTCTTGGAGACTGATATGTTGATTAGTGGGATTGATAGATATTGTTCTTTCAATTCTGATAATAACAGTAGTAGTAGACTTGCATGTTCTGTTGATAACAATGTTTGGCATAAAAGATTGGGACATATGTCCAGATCCAGGATGAAACTTTTACCAATCAAAGTTGTTCACCACAGTTATACGAAAGACAATTGTGATGTTTGTCATAAGGCAAAACAGAAGTGTTTACCTTTTCAATCTAGCATTATTTCTTCCACCTTACCTTTTGAATTGATTCATGTGGACACATGGGGTCCCTTTCATACCAAAACTTATCTTGGTCATAGATATTTTTTGACCATGGTGGATGACTATACTAGATATACTTGGATAGTTTTAATGACTACTAAAAGTGAAGCTTTCAGCTCACTTCAGTCTTTCATTTCTATGGTCAAGAACCAGTTTGGTGTCAATATAAAGAAAATTAGGTCAGATAATGCTTTGGAAATAGGAAGAAGTGATGTTGCTATTAGTTTCTTCTCTGACAAAGGTATCCTACATGAAACTAGTTGTGTCCAAAAACCCCAACAAAATGGGGTTGTTGAGAGAAAACATCGACATTTATTGGAAGTTGCTAGAGCCCTTATGTTTGAATCTAGTTTACCTTTAAAGTTTTGGGGGGAAAGCATTTCAACAGCTGCTCACATTATTAATAGAATACCCACACCTGTATTAAAAGGAAAGAGCCCATATGAAAAGATTTATGGAAAGGAACCCTCATATGACCATCTAAAGGTCTTTGGTGTCTGTGCTATGCCAGTACTCTTAAGCATGGGAGAGATAAATTTCAAGAAAGGGCTGAAAAAGTGTTTTCTTGGGATATCCCCAAGGAAAAAAGGCGTACAAACTATATTCTTTGGAAAAGCATAATATCTTTGCATCTAGAGATGGAATTTTCTATGAAGATGTTTTTCCTTTTCAAGAAAAAGAACAATCAGTCCAACACATCGATGGTTTTGAGGGAGTAATACCTCATATGAATGGAAATCTTGACAATAATGAATCCTTCCTCACCTATCCCATTGATTCTACTGATCTGCAAAACAACATTGCAGAAGAACCGCATGATCACAGTGATCAAAGTGGTGTTCTGCAACCTTTTAGAAGATCCAGCAGAGTCCATAAGACTCCTGTATACTTGGATGATTATGATACTTGTTGTTCTTGTGTAACCAATTTGCATGGTGATCCTAAGGTTGTGCAGCTCCCTAATCCCTCATCCAGAGACATCAATCTCAGCTCCTATCTAGATCTCAATGAGCCACAAAACTATGAAGAGGCAGTGCTCCACCCTGGATGGCAGAAAGCCTTGGAAAAGGAACTAAAAGCCTTACATGAAACTGACATATGGGAGATTGTTCCTTTACCAAAGGGAAGAAAACCCATAGATAGCAAATGGGTCTATAAAGTTAAGCATAAAGAAGATGGGAGTGTTGAAAGATTAAAAGCAAGTGATCATAAAGGGGTTCACTCAAAAGGCTGGAATAGACTATAGTGAAACATATTCCCCTGTAGTAAAAATGACCACCATTAGAGCTCTTTTTGCTGTTGCTGTTAAGAGGAATTGGCCAATAAGACAATTAGAAAATTCCTCAAGGGGTCTCCAGTAATGTCACAAATGGTGTTTGCAAACTGAAGAAATCATTGTATGGCCTAAAGCAAGCATCGAGACAGTGGTATGACAAGTTGGCCACTGTTTCACATCACAGGGGATACAAACATTCAGAAAATGATTATTCCTTGTTTTATAAAAAGACCAATGGAAATAGTATATACCTTGCCATTTATGTGGATGATGTCTTAATTACTGGCAGTGATCAAAAGGAAATTAAAGATTTGAAGGATCATTTGCATAAAACATTCAAGATAAAGGATCTAGGGGCTGCTACATTTTTTCTGGGAATGGAGATCATTGAAATTCCAGAAGGGTTAATGCTTTCACAAAGAAAGTTTGTCAAAGAAGTTTTGTGCGAGTTTGGGCACAAAGATATGAGGATTGTTGTTTCTCCAATGGATATCAATGAGAAGCTGACCCCTGATCTGGGAGCACCTATCTCAGACCCATCCAAATACAGGAAATTAATTGGAAAATTGTGAATACCAGACCTGACATTGCTTTTGCTGTGCAGCACTTGAGCCAATTTATGAAGAATCCCACAGTTTGCCACTGGGCAGCAACTATCCATGTCTAAAAATACCTTAAAGGGAAGTCAGATCTTGGTAAACTAATACATTAGGATGATGATTTTAAATTACAGGATTATAGTGATTCTGATTGGGGTTCTTGCAGGCATACAAGAAGATCCATCAGTGGCTATGTAGTATTCCTCGGCAAAACTGTAATCTCATGGAAATCCAAAAAGCAGCCCATAGTCTCTCTTTCATCAGCAAAGGCAGAGTACATGAGCTTGAGAAGGTTGGTTGCGAAATCGACATGGCTGAGCAGGCTACTTGATGAGCTCGAAGTCACCCCCATTACACCTATTCCCATCAGATGTGATAGTGAGGCAGCAATTTACATTGCTAAGAACCCAGTTTACCATGAAAGGACCAAACACATCGAAATTGACTGTCACTTCACTCGACACAAATTGGTGGATGGTCTAATATCGTTAAGTTACACACCTACAGCTCGGCAATTAGCAGATATCATGACGAAGGCACTGCCTAGGAACAAACATTTGGAGATTCTTGGCAAATTGGGGGTTCTATCACCCTCCAATTTGAGGGGGGTATTAGGAATAATGAAATAAAAGACGTTTGATATTTGTATTTCTTTTGAATTAGTTAGGTAGTTTTTGTTTTCTTGTTTTCTTTTGTTTTCCTTCTCTGGGAGATTGGCTATATATATTCTTTCCTTCGTCTTCTTCCTCCATAGAGGTTGAAGTCGCATCTTCCATTTGCAATAATATGAAGAGTCTTTCTCTCGTTCTCAGCTTCTATCTTTGTCATCTGTTTCAATCAATTTATATTGAAACCTTCACACTATGCGCTATAGCCAATAAAGATGCACTTCTCGCCTTTGCCATCCAACTTTTCTCGATTCTCTTAGGGGATATGTGAATATGCTATACGACCAAATACCTTTAAATGATCCACCTTTGGCTTCCTGTTGAACCATGCTTCGTATGGTGTTCTATTGGGAACTGCCTTTGTGGGAGACCGGTTGAGAACATATACAGTTGTGTTTATTGCTTCAACCCAAAAGTTCTTCAGGATGTTTTTACTCTGCAACATGCTACGAGCCATCTCAACTATTGTTCTGTTTTTCCTCTCCACAACTCCATTTTGTTGTGGAGTGCGTCTTACTGTGAGTTCTCTTTTGATTCCATGCTTCCGACAAAAATCATCAAACTCAGTTTGATGAAATTCTCTCCCACGATCTGTTCTCAATATTTTCAAATTGTGCCCACTTTGCTTTTTCTGTGAAGGTCTTAAATTGATGGAAGTATGAGAAAGCTTCAGATTTTTGTTCGAGGAAGTACACCCACATCATGCGAGTGTAGTCATCCACGAACAATAAGAAATATCTTTTGCCACCCAAGCTAGGGTTACGTGCTGGACCCCAAATGTCGACATGAACAAGTTCAGTTGGGTTTTAGCTCCATGTGGTTTTAGTGAATGGTAATCTATGCATTTGTCCCGTTATGCAGCCCTCACATATATTTTTTTGGTTTTCTATTATGGGCAAGCCAATAACCATATTCCTTCGCTTTAAAACTTTAAGACTATCAAGGTTTAGATGGCCATACTTTTGATGCCATAAGGTTGTGACATCCATGATGGAGCTAAGGGCTGCCTTCCCCTTTGTTGGCATTGATAAGGGAAAAATCATGTTGGGCTCCATTGTGATGGATGCTATCACTTGGTTCTTCTTCTTGTTAATTATAATGCATCTATTGTCTTCAAAGTTCACCTGATAGCCTTTTTGAATAGAAGGCCCACATTAGAAGATTTTGAGCTAGATCAGGTAAGTATAAGACGTCTTGAATATAGTTGTTCGAACCATTTTTGGCTTTTACTACGATTGTTCCTTTTCCAGCTGCCTCGCGTGTTCTTCCGTCACCGAGCATGATGTTGGATTTTATATCTTCATTAAGCTCTACGAAGGAATCTCTATTTCCCGTCATATGGTTGGAACAACCGCTATCCACGTACCATGAGTCTTGTTCGTCTTGCGTGACATTCAGGTAGGAGTAGAATACGTTTTCACTTGAGTCGCCTTTCTCCATGAAGTTGGCCTTGTCACGTTATCGGTTCTTACAATCTCGTACATGATGCGTGTGCTACGTGCATCTTTTGAATTTGGGTGATGTATGTTTTATTAGGAGAACTTGGATTATGGTGGCTCTGATACCACTGTTAGGTTTTTGGGTGTTTGAAGGTAATAGTGTTTTGTGGAAATGGAGGAAAGGTTGTTTAAAGGAGAAGCTTTTATTATTGATAAATGGAGAATACTCTTGATTGTTGATGATACAAATGATAGCCTCACCACCTATATTTATAGTTGTAGAAAGGAAGTGGTGGTAGGAAAAATTATTGAAATTTTCTTATAGATTTTTCTAGTGTCTCTCTTCAAAAATTTTTTAGATTTTTCTTGATTTTTAAGAGACCTAATCTAATGTTTGTGTGACCTTCTCACTTATTCATTAGTTAGCTCATAAATATAGCACATACCATTGCAACAAAAATAAATAAAAAAAAATGAACTTTTTTGACGTGGTAAATATAGTGTAAGTTCAAACTGTTCACGGAAAACACGATCCATTAGGCCCTATTCTTTTATGCGGCTGGCAGACTGCAGTGTCATACCACACGTAACTTTTCATGTTTCACCACAATCCACCACAATCTACCACAATCCACCACAATATACTTTTGTTAATTTAATTTATCTTTTTATTAAAATTTAACTTTCCATATTCCACCACAACTTTCCTCAACCCACCACAATCCACCACAACTTTTCCCAACCCACCACAATCCATCGCATTTTCTCCGCACCGTAGCCAACCGTATAAAAGAACGGGGCCTAACTCAATAATTTTCACATGTGGAATTTTTCTTGCTTTCATCAAAATTTAATATTACATTAAAAATTAATTTGGAAGATGAGATAGTAACCATTTAACTATCTAACCTTTGGGGGGAAAAAATGTAACTTTTCATGAAAATTAGTTCTTTGAGCCCAAACTTTTCATATCCAAAAATGAAGCTTTCACCAAAAGTTAATACTCTATCCGTTCATGTTACTCGTCATTTTTGGAAATTGTACAGTTAAACTTCTAAAATTTTGACCGTAAATGTCCAATATATACAATGACTTGTTATATAAATTAACACCATTAGATTTGTAACGAAAAATAGTATTATAAAAACATAATATTGCAATTGTTAATAATATATTATGTAAGAAATTATCAATCAAAAAATGATTTTGAAAACCGTAAAAGTCAAAATTATAACAATTAATATCGAACGGAGGAAGTATTAAATTGCAAATAATGACTTATAGGTACCTTCTATTTTATAGAAACTATTTTTTGGGTACAATGTTTTTAAAAATGATTTTCAAATACTTTATATTTTTTGTAAACTATTTTTCGGTGACAAATTTTCTTTGGAAACTATTTTTAGGTGATTTTTTCTTTATAATTTAGTCCAAAATTTATACATAAGGACCTTAAGCAGGGACCTTCTTGCAATAATCTGGTTTTTTTAGGTTTTTATGCAAACAAGTTCAAATAAAAACTCTTAACTCAATATAATAACTTTAGTGATATTAATTATCACAATTTACTACTTGTACCTTTGATATATTGTATTTTCTGTGGTTATAGGTAGAGCTAGTAAAAGTATGTCCGACCCAAATTACCCGAATTGTCCAACTCGGAAAAACTGGGTCTGAACATATATTTTTCATCCGAATTTTGATATTGATCGAATTGACCGAATATTCAGACATAAATTTTCTCTTTTTTCTATTGTCCGAACCTGATTTTAGCTTTGTCCGAATTGTCCGACTTGGTTCGACCTGAAATAAAACCGGGCCCGAACATGAACTTCTCGTATGAATTTTGACATTGTCCGAATTTGTCCTACTCGAATTTACCCGGACCTAAATTTTTGCCAGCACAAGTTATAGGACCACCCTGCTTGGCAAAATTAATTAAACCAATGAAAAGAGATCTAAGCTAATTCTTTAAAATAAATATTAATGCAGGTAAAAATGGATAAGCTTTTATCAGTTTTATATAATCTTAGGGATCTTATATAAATCTAAAATATAATTTATCAGTAGAAGTTACTGGTGGGTTAGTGGGTTGAACTTTGAGCCCAAACCTTAAGAATCTTTGACACGCCCCAGTCCGCAGTCCCCCACCACCAACAACAGCAAAAGAAAAACAAGATAAAAAAGAAGAACAAAAAAGGCGTCAACCAATTTGGGCAGGCTTGTACAGTTGTTTGTGTCTTCCTTTTCATCCCCTTCACTTTCAATTCATCACCTGCCAAACTTTTTGTTCATCTCCTACAGTTGAATTGAAGCACTCGTACGCAGGCAGAGTCAGTCAGAGCTGAAGCTGATCGATCAATGGCGATGGCGCTGTCAAGGCTTCGACAGCCCCTTGCTTCTCGCCTTCCCTCTCTACTCCGGGCTCGCCTCTTTTCTTCTTCTCTACAATCTAGGTCTTCATTCTCTACATACTTTCATCCACCGTGTATTCCCCTTTTAATTCAATCATTATGTCTTGAATTGTGTTTTTGACTTGTGGATTGTTCTGGGTTTTGCATCTTGTCTCTTAATTCTGATTCTTCTCGTGTGATTGACTTTATGTGGGAGGTGGGTTTCGAAGATCTGTGTCACATTTTGGATTGTTACATTTTCTGGGTATTTTTTTGAAATAGTAAATAATTGGCAATTTGATGCCCAACATGATTCTGGGAGTTTTAAATGCTGTGTCATTTGTTATTAGGAGGGTTGTAGAGGAGAAACTATGTTGGGTGAAAGTATTGGTGAATTAGAGCTTTTATTGACTCAAAATGAGGAATGATGGTTGCCAGGAAATGGTATGGATTTTCAGATGTCAAATATGACAGCCATTTACTTGGTTGTGGAAGGAGGAAATAGGTGGAAGGCATAATGTGTTATATGTTGTTCTAGCTTGTGCTTTCAAGTGGTATAGGAGAAGCCTCTTTGTGGTTTAGTTTGACTCTGGAGCCCTGACACACTTTGCGATCATTCTTCTAGTCAAAATGTGTGGCTCGCTTTCTGAATTCTTTGGGGAGAAGGTGTCTACTTAAGTTAAGTATGTCCTAATTGTCCTTTTGGGAGGAAATTATACACCCCCCCCTCCTTTGGCTCGTTCTAGCTTGCCCTTTTGGCTCGCTT
The DNA here is from genome assembly GCA_029582165.1 of Portulaca oleracea. Classification (NCBI taxonomy): domain Eukaryota; kingdom Viridiplantae; phylum Streptophyta; class Magnoliopsida; order Caryophyllales; family Portulacaceae; genus Portulaca; species Portulaca oleracea. The sequence goes on from CM055890.1 coordinate 28,522,566, forward strand.
TTGGGAGGAAATATCTACTTAAGTATGTCCTTTTGGGAGAAGGTGTCTACAAAAGAGAAGGTGTCTACTTAACTAGCCCGTTTCAAAAGGCTTTCAAAACTAGAGGGACATATTTAGCAATTCGGTGAAGAAATCCTGGATTTTATTCTAGGGTCACAACCGGAATGCAGAGCTTAATAGCATGACACCAGATGCCAATTGTGATGAATGAACGTGATATTAGGGACCAAAAATTGTTTTTCAATGAATGCTACTCTTTTGTATCCTTAGTCTAAAAAAGCTCGAGGTGCACAAAAGTGGTCAGGGTCCTGGTGTTCGAGGGATAGAATTTCAGGGAAAAGTGCGAGCATTTTGTGTGTGAGGTGCACTAATGCTAAAAATCGTCTGCAAACCATAGTTTTTTTTTTTTGAAAATAAGTTAGATACAACATCAGAGAATTGCTAATACTTTATTATAGTCATGAAAAATAGCACATAGTTTGCATTCTTTTGGGCTATGCGGACACAGGGAGGAATAAAAGAGAATAAGAGAGATATAGAGGAAGGAAGAGAGAAATATTATACAAAGGAGAAAAATCATGATAAATAAGAAGGGCTGGGGTCACTGTAAGACAAAAGTTTTTGACCTTGGTTTAAAGTACCAAAAAGCACGAGATTTTCTATCCAAGCGCAATGGTTTGGGCTCCGAGCTTTTCTAAGCCTAAGTTACTATGAGGTGTGATTTTTTAAATTAAGTTTGTATCCAAGAAGTTTAGGCTTTCAATTATATCTCACCCCTAATTTTGTTATTGGAAATTGATTCCTTTGGTTATTTGTGGTGTGTTTGGAAGGAAAGGAGTTATCATATTTATGGAGGCACAACTTTGTCCTGTCAAAATTTCAAGCTCCACTTTTACAAAATTTGTATACTTGGAGTCGTGTGCTAATCATGGGACAAACCTTGTTTATTTATTTATTTATTTATTCCTCTGGGGATGATTTTGTAGATAAGTTATAGCGAAGTGTTTGAGGGCATGATGTTTTTTTGTATTTGCCTATTTATTATTGCCCCTTTTGCAGATAAATTATGGCGCCGCCTTGATGTCTATTTAATCTAATTATTTTTTATCATTAAAAAAAAAGGACTATTACGGATTTATTAAAAATGGACTTCTTGCTTATGCAATCACTTCAGTTTACTTTAGGGTTTACTTTACTAAGTCTTGTACGTCTTCAATCTACGTCCCATCTTTAAAGTCTTTGAATTGGGCTATGCAGATACCATGTGCACAACAACTTGTTCAGAGATGAAAATGGGAGCCTTTTAAGGTGAGTTTCCATTTGTGTATCTTGTTTTATCTGTTTGGTGCCTTTGAGTTTGTCATTATTATGTTCTGCAAATCATGTCTCATGCTTTTTTTTTTTTTTTTTTGTGTTGCTTGGTCTTGCACCATTTTGACCTTACCTTTTGGGTGGGTGAGGTTTTTTCTTTTTTCTTTGGGGAGGATGGGGTGCGGGTTGTCCTTGCACATGTAAGAAGGCTTTACTTCACTTGTAATAAAATATCAATGTGCTTATTCCTTTATATTTGGAGTTACGTAATTCAACACACATGCAAAATTTTTTTAAATTGGCAGTAGGGAACTGGGATGTGCTGGATGTCTTGAAGCTCTTGGTCATTACTTTGTTTCATGTTTGAGTTTGTTTTTCTACAAAAGCACATATTGACTTGTGTTTTTGCTAGCTATTTTTGTGTTATGTGTGGTTGTAGGGAAGTTCCACACTGTGGGGAGCCAATCGATATTATGTAGGTTCTAGCTTTCCTTCAGGTTAGATAGGAGATTTTATGGTAAATCTTAGGGATCCCATGAGGCCCCCTATACTTTCTCCATGGAAAATGAGTACTCTTACCACTTGTCAAATTGTCGTCTTGGGATGGAGCTGGATCCTGTCTATTCAGGATAGATGAGTTTAGTATGAATAGAAGGTTCTTTGTTTCACTTTGTTTCCAGGAAATGGTTGGCAGTTGAACAGGCTTTCTTTTGCATCTCTAAATGAGAGCCATTTTAGGTCAGAAATTAGAAGCTTAGGTGGGAAAACAGATGTTGGCTTCTTCACTAAGGAAGAATCATAATGGGAGATAGATCATCCTCTTGTTTTCTCAAACCCTGAGGCTGATGGAGGGTTTAGGCCTTAGGGTTTCCAATATCTCCAAGAATATATTGATTGAAGCCCGCAAAGTATTATACAGGCAGCTGCAAAATAAGTGACTTTTTCTCAGATGAAAAGTGTTTAAACACCAAATTTATGCTGATGCTGTGAGAGGTCAGAAAGGGGAATTCAATTTCTCATGATCTGAAAGGCTGGAGGTGTCGAATAATGGCTCTTAGGATGTATACGCAGCTGCCATTGGGGCAGAAGCTACTGATACTATGGTGGTGTCTCAAAAAAGGGTCCGGCTTGGAAGATAAAGCTTTGACAAACAGCTCTCAGGAGTTATGTAGTACTAGAGAAGTAAGGGATAGGTGTTGAGGATAACCAGTTGGTTGTGATTTTCAATATGAATGTTAATATTTATTTATAAAAAAAAAACTTGCGAGTTTGCTTTCCTTTCCTTTCAGACGCTCTGTCCTCTTGCACCGTACTCATGCAGTCATGCTGGTGTAATAATTCTGTTGGGATCAGAACAATGGGCTGGAACTTTCGCTGGGACAAGTGATCAATCATTTCATTGATTTTTGGCTTATGTGAACTGCATTGCTCTAGCATTTGATCCTGAAATAATCAAATCCCCCCCTCCCCCCCCCCACCCCGCCAAAAGAAAAAGAAAAGAAATAATTTAACTTGATCCTTGATCCAGCTCATCTATTTGTTGTCCAAATCTTCTGTGTATCCCTATTCAAAATCTCTAAGCTATTAGTTGGATTTGGTGCGTGCTACGCCGCTGACATTTTTTTTGTTGGTATTCTTTTTAGAGTATGGTCAGCTTGCTGAGCTTCTTAAAACAAACATATGCCTCTAGCATTTCCCTCATCGTAATCATTCCTGACAATGCTTTGGCATGCCGAGCTTATGAAAGCAAACATATTTCTTTGAAGATTCATGTTTATAGTGAAGGGCATTATGGGCTAACTCAATGAATGATCCTTTCTTTTGCTCTGTTGTTTGCTTAATTTTGCACTGAAAGATTTGTACTTCGGATGGCTTACAGCTTGACTTTTTCTGGTTCTTAATTTTCGTTGGCGTTTTAGGCGTTCATCTGTATCTGTGGTAACTGGCTTTCATGACCAATTTTCCAATCTCAAGGTTAGCCTCTGGCAATTGAGTTAAAATCTGTTGCAAGCTTGCAATGCCATTCATATTTTGAGTGAGCTTTCTGGTTTTCACCATGCAGTTTCAAATTGGTGTTCGATATGCCTCATCAGCAGGTATCTTCTGTTTCCTTTATCTTATCCCTCTTTTGTTTTCCCTTTTTTTTTTTTTTTGTTGTTGGGGGGGGGGGGGTTTGGAGTTGCAGGAGGCTTTTTTTGCTTTAATTCTTGGGTGCAACTGGTCTTCAGCGTGGTGAAACATGTCTTAGCCCACTCGTCAACTGAAAAAGGGTTCAAGCTTGCTAACCATGTATTGCCTTCTGATGTGGTCGTTGACTTTGTTTTTGTGGCAGAGGCCCCTCCACATGCAGTGCTCGAGATGCCTGCATTATCCCCTACAATGGTAGGCATATGCTTCTTAAATAGTAGTTTTATCTGAACTGCATGATCCTGTCATATATTTCCGATTACTTCAGTGAATCTGGTTTACAATGGGTGGATTCTTGTGCAGAATCAAGGAAACATTGCAAAATGGAGGAAGAAAGAAGGGGATAAGGTAAGTATCGAATAAGCTGAAGCATAAGTGGCTGAAGTTCTCTGCTACGGGTTAGGGGCTGTTCCTTTGCCCAAATTCAATTTGCTAACCCAATCATGTTTATTGTTTCGCTTCCAGATAGCAGTGGGTGACGTTCTATGTGAAATAGAGACAGATAAAGCTACTCTGGAATTTGAGAGTCTTGAAGAAGGGTATTGCTCAAAATTTTGCAGTAACTTCTATTAACAGTCATGCTTTGAGTTATAGTTATTGAGCCTCCTTTTCCCTTTCTGTTTCTTGCTGTTAGCAACACGTGTGTTTATCACTTGAACTTCCTCCACACATGTATCTCCTTTCATTAGTGCAAAGGAGCATAGAGGCTACCTGGATATCTGAACATGGTATGAATGGAACAGTGGAGCTACAAGAATAACAATTTACGTGCTACCCATATCATTTGGATAATTGTCAATAAGATTATCTAATCTTTCTCAGTGCCACCAAAGTTGTCTAGGGGCAGTTTGATGGCATCAAAAGTTGGTGCCTTGGTGGTTCCATCCTCAATTTTCGTCTTCGTTCTTTCTTCTTACTGATGCTGTTCTTGGTTCAAGGCAAGAACAAAGGAAAAACCCAGATATTAGGTGTTCGGAAATATAGTGAACTTAAGGAAGCATTGTATGCTGATATACTTTTTCTTATTATTTCCAGATTTAAGTTTATAGCATATTTTAGAGTTGCCAATATAAAGCTAGTCAAAAGTATTATTTTTTTATTATGTTCCGTTTCCTTATCTCTTAGGAACTAAGATTATTTTGGGTTAGATATTTTATCATTTATTCCTTTATTCGAGATGCATTTCAGCTTCCTAGTGTTGGTCTCTGGCCTATATATAAACCTCCTTATGTGACATGGATATCAGACTTGAATGATTTAAAATGAGAGCTGAATAGTGCCTGAATTGTTCCTTTTTTTTTTTTGAGGGATAAAAAATATTTATTTATAGGCAGCAAGAGGATGCCACTCATGTAGAAAATTGAGGCAATCACAAAATCATCTCAAACCTTTAAGCTCTCTTTGTCTTTAAGAATCATATTAACAAAATCCGAAGCAGTCCTCTTTGTACTGTGATCTGGAATACTAAGTCTTTCTGTCTTGTCTTTATTGCACCGTGGCTTGAACTAAGTCTTCATGTCCTGATTTTATTTATTTATTTATTTATTTTTTGTGCTAAGGAAGTTTGCAATACTAGTAGTTGTTCTGGAACTTAGTTGGACCTCTTTTTGCAGGTACTTAGCAAAGATATTGGTACCTGAAGGTTCAAAGGATGTACCTGTTGGACAACCCATTGCAATAACTGTAAGTCCTTGTTATGCCACCAGTGTACGCTTTTTCTGCTTTAGGGCAATTGGTTCCCCATTGGATCATTTCTCTTGTTTCTTGTAACCTTCCCACAAATTATTGATTTTGATTTGATTCGCTGACTGAGATCTGTATTATTTTTCTTTTATGCCCTTTCTGGGTTCTGTTGAATCTCACAAAACGCCATGATAATGTATGCCCTTAACCTGGTGCCTATAATGAGAACCCTTTACGGATGAGGTCTAGTAGCTGCCCATATCTGTGGGCAAACTGCAAAAGATAGTGGTACAAAATGATTTTGATTGTTATTTAAATTTTGTTTGTTATATAAGCTCAATGTGGAAGTTGTGACTCTCTCTGTTCATTTTCTTCGCTTGTAAATGGAAGTACAACTGATATGGATATGGACTTTTGATATTAAGTTTTTCTTATTTATTATGATAGGATTTTCTTATTTATTATGTTAGGAAGCTCGAGGTGGAAGTTTTGTCAATGTGATTCTTTCAGTTTTCTCTGGACTTTCTATGTCCATTGTTCTTGATTGTAAGTGGAAGTGCAACTGAAGTGGCTATGAATTTTTGATGTTTTCTAAATGGAAGTACAATGGAAATGTGTGCTAGTCTTTTTTTTCAATTCGATTTTTCGGATTCTTAATCATTCTAACTTCTGCGGGAAATGGTTTACTCGTTGAAGGTTGAGGATCCTGATGATATACAAAATGTGCCTGCTGTTACGGGTGGTGGGTCTGAGGTTCGAGAAGATAGTTCAGCTAAACAAGAGGTTGCAGCTCAAGATTCCCAGTCGCAAACCAGTGCTGCTAACGTTGACACCTCGCAGCTCCCTAGTCATATTGTTCTTGACATGCCAGCACTGTCACCTACAATGGTAAGAACTTGTAAGGTTTTGGGTTAATGCTTCCACATTTTGCTGACTTCATTGCATCCAGTGGTTATCTGTTTCATGGTCTCTCACTCTCTGCTAAATATTTGTTAAAATGTTTTTCCACCCAAAAAGGACAAGGGAAACATTGCAACATGGAGAAAGAAAGAGGGAGATAAGGTTAGTTTTTTGTTACTTTCTAAGTTATTGAGTATCCTTTTTGGTTCATGGTTTGTTTGAAACATTTTACATGGTTTTGCAGATAGAAGTTGGTGATGTAATATGTGAAATAGAGACAGACAAGGCTACCCTTGAATATGAAAGTTTGGAAGAGGGGTAATAATCTTTTCCTTTGCTAAAGTCATACATAGTACTTAGCCATCTGGATGTAGCTATTGTTCTGCTGTACACAGTGCTCGTATTTTGAGCTGTTACAATATACTAGAAAGTAGGCATTATGTTGTGCTAGTAAATTGTCCACATAATTTGGCCACATCAAAAAGATTTCATTGCAAGTTGCAACTCTACGCTGGTCACCCATGCATAAACCCTAATTCAAAATTGTGTAGCCAATGCTTGCGGTATTTTGACCCAAGTCATTGTGGTGCGGGCATGTTATATCATGTGCATGTATACTTTTATCATTATAGTATCGGATATTTTGATGCTTAAAAAATTGGAACATCGGATTGTAGTGCACTATATTTTAGGGGTTTGGATTGTGACAAACTGTACTTAAAATTTGTATCACAGTGCACCAGAACGTAAAAGTGTTGGATTTCAGTGCGCGACCACCACCACCGAGTTACTGTAATACAATTATCACAAATTTTGGTGTATTGACATCCAATAACAAATTTCTAGGTTTACTGTAATCCAACTATCATAAAGTTTGGTGTACTGAAATCCAATAACAAACGTGCCATGTGGACAATCCACTCGGTGGTGGTGCATTGAAATCCAACACTTTTACACTTTGGTGCATTGTGATACAAATTTAAAGTGCAACTTGCCACAATCCAAACCCTTAAAGTACAGTGCACTACAATCCAATTTTCCTTAAAAATTAGATGGCTGCTGAGTGCTAGGGCCTGGTGTTGGCATTGTCTTATATGTTTCCAGAAAACTACATGTCTTGTTTTTATTTACTTTCTTCAATTTTTGTAGTTTTCTCCCTAATCCATGTTTTTTTTAATATAAATTTTCTTGTATTGGTTTACGGTTGTATTTTTTTTTCTGGCATGAGGGCCAAATTCATCAATCATCATTAGGAATGGAATTACGCGCTATAGATACCGCTTTTATTAGTTTTGTATCTAACGAGGAGTCCACAATATTTTCTCAGTTATGAATAGATATTTGATTTCATTAATTGTTAGTAATTTCCTGTCAGTGATTTTGATTCAATAACACCCTTTTTTCTGGATTATGGTGCAAGTCTGTTAGTAAGCTAGGTTATTTTCTTTCAGTGATTCTGCATTGATTGGAGGCATGCCGAATAAGGGAACTGTGTAATCTGGCAGTCTACACAATGACGTTTTAAAAAATTCTTTCATCCCTCTCTCCAAAGCCATATTATCTATTTTCTAGAAAATTAATTTTCTGCAACTTGAGCCATTTTTTAATCCTTGGTCTAAGCATTGTGCCTGCCCAACATTGACCCTGTGTTCTCATCCTCATAGCCTCGAGCCATTTCATACATATATTGAGGGCTTGAGAAGCAGATTCTTTCGTTGGCAGATATAGATGCACTGTAAAATATTGAGTCAGTTCAGAACATGAGTAAGATTCTGAGATTCTAGCATGTTATGCCGGGCATATCTGTAAAAGTTGGGATATTATTTGCTTTTAGTTTGTTTTACCCTTTATCCCATGATGTGTAACCACTAGCTACTCAATTGTTAACCTTGTTTTCGTGGAGGAAATGAATTTTAGATAAAGATACGAAAAATAAGTTATACCATCAACCATTACCGAACCATCATTAGTGATTGTTTGCAAGTAATTATCTCCAAAAAAATGTATTTACAAGATGCCATATACTTTTCTGACCTTTCACATCTAGTTGAAGGTTATCAATTTGCTACCTGTCTAATTTACAGGTATCTGGCAAAAATACTTGCTCCTGATGGTACAAAGGATGTCAGTGTGGGCCAACCAATAGCCGTCACTGTAAGTTACTGAGATACATTGGGTGATATTTTCTTTTGCCTCCTCAAACCACCCCTTTTGGATAAACTGTCTTTCGTTAATTTCCAATCATACTTGGCATTATTGATCTGATCATTATGGTTTCGAAGATTATTACACTTGTTAATTTGCCTTGCCCTTTCATGACTTTCCAACAATTTGGCATACTGCATTTTTTTTAGGTGGAATCTGCAGATGATATTGAACCAGTAAAGGCTGCATACAACAGCGGTCCAGTAGCAAAAGCAGAAAAGCCAGCAGTTCATGATGAAAAGACAGAAGTTAAACAACAGAAAAGCAGCATCAGTAGAATCAGCCCATCTGCAAAGGTGCTTATTTCAGAATTTAACATTGATGCGTCCTCGCTAACTCCATCAGGTCCTCGTGGCACTTTGCTAAAGGGTGATGTCTTGGCGGCAATAAAGTCAGGAAAGGGTTCATCGGCACCTGTTCCATCAAAGCAGCAAGAGTCTCGGTCACCTCAAGCCCCATCACAACCATTGCCTTCTGCCCCGTCACATTCAGATACTTATGAGGACATACCTAATAGTCAAATTCGAAAGGTGGGTTTGATTGTCTTATTTCAGTTCAGTTGTGACTTTGTTCTGTTTAGCTTGACTTGGGGCTATGAATTTTTTAAACTGCCCCCTATAGCTATCATCTTTAGTTTTCACTGTATCAGCTTGTTGGCATAGAGTGATCCAGCTTGTATGCATACATGCATGTGGTCCTAGGTTGTATCTAGCTGAGAGTAGGGATACACAATTACACATCATGCTGTACCTAACCTAATCCCAAAGTTGGAATGACGGTGACATGCTGTGACCAACTTTTTTCAGTGGCCAACTTGCCATATGAATAGCAGAATATGGGCCATAGTTGAGGGATGTACACTATATCTTTAACTATTAGTTTGAGATGAGAATCATGAGACTAACCACAGTGATTGTCGGAGCTGACTCTTTTGGGGTTTCCTATATCTTTACATGTTGACCCAGAAAGCCTACTGATCAATGATCTGACTTGAACTAGCTGACGGTAGACCCACCCAGCATACACAATACAAGACCAGTGTCATTCCTCTGAGGCAGGGCTCTGGTGAGCCTGGCATTTGTTTTGGAAATGGTCTGCAGAAATAGAGGGTTCAAGTTTCTTCCTTAAGATTGCGCTGCTTTCAGCAGAAAACTAGGGATTTTGGTGTTGGAATCAGTCTCTTGGTGGAGGAATAGTTTTTCATTATCATTTTTCCATTGAACAACCTCCTATATTTCATTCTTTTGTGATTAGGGTGTTCTGCAAAAGATTTTGTTTAAGTGGTCTCGTGGAACTTATTGCAGGTCATTGCTAGGCGGCTGTTGGAATCAAAACAAAACACTCCACACTTATACCTTGCTACAGGTCTGGAGTATTCATTAAACTTCTTTGTAGTTATGTTCTTTTTTGATCTTGCAATTTGCCTTTGTCTTTGTCTTGTTATTAATTAGTTGTCATTATTGTTTGTGATCAATATGATTTGAGCAGATGTGGTACTGGACCCTTTGCTATCATTCAGAAAGGAACTTATAGGTATTTGACTGTCTGTATCGGTGCTTCTGTTGTGTCATTTTGTTATGCTATTCCTCTTGGCACTGTTAACCCTACTTTTTGTATATATAGAGAAGCATAATGTCAAGGTGTCAGTGAATGACATTGTCATCAAGGCTGTTGCTGTGGCCCTAAGAAACGTGCCTCAAGCAAATGGTAAGTTCTGTTAATCTACTGTATTAGTTTCTGTAGAACATTTATGCTTAAGTTTTGACCAGGTAGTGTGCATGCTTCATTCAAACATCCTCCTTCCTAAATGTGGAAAATCTGCTTATGAAAGGTTATGAAATTCCTCGAAAGATGCCTTGTAACTTTTCGATATGACGGGCATGCATTCAGCTTATCTTTAGAGTTATAGTCCTCATTTTGTTGACCATTTTGACGTTTGCCTTTCTACTGCTATTGTTACCCACTGAAGTCCAACACCCACCATGACTATTAGTGTTGGCAGAAATCCGATCTGGATAAAATTCGATATTGGGTAAAAGGCTTACATGATTGGAATAGTGATGGTTGATAGTTGATACCCACATTTCAGACACTGATGCCTGAAACTGGTTTGGAACTTTGGATGTGATGGGCAAGGACGGCAGTGTTCAGAAATTTTTGGTCTAGAAAATGAAATCCCCTATTAAAAACCGTAGTCAACTGCAAAATTGCCATCCTACATCAGTACAGTATGTACAAAATGAACGATTTATGTCCAGTAAAATTTCTTCTATTCCCAACCAGGTGCACTCCCAAAATGCTTCTCAAATGTGTGTATAACAGTATGGGACATGGGCTTAGTGCACTATCTACATGTTGCTGAACACATCTCTCTTCACAAATTCTACTTAACTAATCCAAACTTACTGCAATTGAGAACCCCCTGGTGTTCTGTGATTTGGTTCGTCTGGCCCAAAATGTGGGTAGTTTTTGAATCTGAACGGTAGGGTCATATTTTGATTGAGGGATGTGGCCGATCCCTCTCTTCTGAAAGGACAGACTTGTATTTGAGAAAGAGAATAACAGCCCATTCACGCCAGGCGCCGGCCATGGGTGCCTTCTTGAGTTTGAAGAACGTGGTGCCAATCGGGCACGGCTAACTTGAAGTGCATCCTAGGCATCATCTTTACCTAAGTCCTGGAACTCTCAACCTGACTTCTCTACTGTTTAGGGACTTTTTTTCCATTTTTGTTTTCTTTTTTTCCTTTTGGGTCTGTTTGAGTTAGCCTCTTCAGCATTCCTATGCATGTGGGGAAGACTGTCTACATCTGGATCCTCTCAGGCCTCGCATTAGAGGGACTATACTGGGGTTTGTTGTTTTCTTTTCTTTTCTTCATTAAAAGAAAAAGCCCAAGTCTCTTACAAATTTTTGGTCCTAGTTAAATTCTATAGTTGAATGTACCTTTTACTCAAAACTGGGCAAATAAAAGCAATGCTTTTAGTTTTAGTGCTAATGATATGAAATTACGAATTTCATGGCTAAAGACATTTCTTTCCTTTTATAGGGAGGTGGTGATCCCCATTCCCTTAGCCTGTGTTATGATCCGAGCTTACTGTGATTTTGTAACTTTGAACTTGTTCATATCGGTCACCAAAAGCCCAAAAAAGCTATAATTTTGTGTTGATTTGTTGTAGGTTTCTGGGATGATGCGAAAGGCGAGATTGTCCTAAATAATTCAGTTGACATATCAATTGCGGTGGCTACTGAGAAGGTGTCTTTTTATCCTACTTTTTTCTTGTAAGTTTAATGTGTGGCTTCGCCTGAATGTTTTGTACTCTGCACTGTAGGGATTGATGACCCCAATTATTAGGAATGCTGATCAGAAGACCATAACTGCAATATCTTCGGAGGTAACTCTTGTCTTTGTGGGAAGCTCCTTTTGCATATAATATGCATATTGACTTTTGGATATAAAAAAAACTTTGATCAATTGGAAGATGGGAGGCTGGAGTGGGTTGTCGTGTAGAATGAATAGTTTCTTAAATTGTTTTCATGCTATGATTCTGAAGGCAGTCGCCTCTATGTCAATGAAATTAAATCAGTTGCGGGCAATCAATGTGGTATACTACTGTTGTGACATATTATTTTCTTTGCAAAGGTTAAACCATTATTATCGTGATTTGGTTATATTGATTGTTGTCCAAAGATGGACATGAATTTTCACAATGGAAACCGTGGCTAATTTTCTCTTATAATTTGCCCCAGGTTAAGCAGCTAGCAGAAAAGGCTCGTGCAGGGAAGCTTAAGCCTGATGAATTTCAGGGTGGAACATTTAGGTTAGTTTTTCATACAAACTTTTCCATCTTATAATTCTGATTGTTGTGTGTAAGAGCTGTTGTCTCTCCTAACGTCGTCCTATTCTGCAGTATCTCAAATCTAGGAATGTTCCCTGTTGATCACTTCTGTGCAATTATCAACCCTCCTCAGGTAACTAATTCATTTTCGTTTTCTCATCGTACAATTCTGTATGTGTATGCAATGTCATCATTAGCTTTTGCTCTTTACACTAATGAAAACTAGTTCAGTACCATCCAGCAAATAGGTACTAATCCTTTCTGTCTAAATTCCCGTCTCTAATACTTATCCCCCTTTCTATTTTTGCAGTCTGGAATTCTTGCTGTCGGTAGAGGGAACAAGGTTGTTGAACCTGTCGTTGCAGCCGATGGTAAGATGCAGCCTATGTTGCTTTGTCCCCAGTAGCCTTTATTTCAGCTTTGACCTGAGTTTGGGTATTTGTTTATTGTTGTTCAGGAACTGAGAAACCTGGAGTTGTCACAAAAATGAACATGACATTGTCAGCGGACCATCGTGTTTTTGATGGACAAACTGGAGGTAAGTGAAGTTGCAACCTTTCTTGCGTCTAATCGATTGTTTTTGTTACTATTGCTATGCTCATGACGGATGTGTATAACAAGCTTGTTATTTTTGTCCTGTCATGGTTGAGGGGGAGGTATGAATGTGTATTACGGTCGTTGCATGTGACTGATTTCTCATCATCCTTCTAAAGGGATTAGAGAATAAATACAAATTAGAAGGATGCAATGAAGCCATGCTAAGTTTATTGTCCATTAGAGTAACTGAGTAATTCAGACACTAGGAGTGTCTAGCAAGGTTCTCGATATGCCGGATTAAGGAATTCAAACTTGGGAATATAAGAGATTATCTGTTGTTTTTTCGGTAAGGATTAATGGACACCGAGCCGATGTCACACGTTTGCAAAAGGAGACAATCCCAAAACCTCAAAACGCCTCAAATCCCTAGGCTCTCTATAGTCAACTTATCAACAAAATCCAAAGAGGTGACATTTGCACCATTGCAAAAGCTTTACTCAAACTAAATAAAGTTCTCAAAAAATAAGTCTAAATCCATTTTATCCGATAATTCTTTCCTTGTCCTTCCTAGTGCACCACCAAATTGCCAAAGGGTATCGAATTCCACACAGACAATCCAAGTTTTCTTCTTCTGTTATCCAGGATATAAGGAAAATTCAAATAAGCGTAGTGAAACTCCTAAATACATATCGCTAGAATCCTTTCCTCCTGTAGCTAGTATCAGAAATTGCCAAAGCAATCAAACAGGAAAAATACTTAATCCCAATGACCCACTTCCCCCGCATCGAAGAAAAGAAAAGAGTAAAAATGAAAGCATTTAATCACCAACAGACAACAGTTAACTCGTGCATTGTTGCATATCTAACTTCTTGGATTTACCTTCTATCGTAGTTAGACGTGATGGTAAAGGATGTAATGATCATTGCAATTCTTTTATTTTTTATTTTTTATTTTTTATTTTACGATTATTAGTTTGCTTCACCAAACATGTAAGCAAGTATTGAAAGCAAAGTTTGGATGTCTTTTTTGGTTTCTTTTTCTTAGTTATTGACATATTTCTATGGCTATGTTTCAGGGGATTTCCTTTCTGCTGTAAGGGCAAATTTCAGTGACATGAACAGACTGCTGCTCTAATCCATCAGCCCCCATTCTACAAAAAGAAGAACAAGAAAAAAGCTTCTGAAGAGGGCTCCTTTGATAATTAACACCTGTTGCAATCTATTTGTGGAAGTGGTTCAACACCAATAGAGATCCACATTCTTTTTTTTTCTTTTTTTTGTTTGTTTTTTGAGTGCCAGTGGTAATGGCTGAGCATGCTGTGCAATTTTGACGTTGGTAATGTTTCCTCTTTACTTACGGTTTACCCTTGCAATTCTTCCCAGTAATAATCTTATCGGAAATTAAATCCACTGATTGATTCAGCCTAAAGAAACGCAAGGCAGGAATGTATACAAGTTTCAATTATTTTTATTGTTCTGGAATAAAGTTTTTGTTTCGCATTGTGGGAGGAAATATATGAGACTGCTGGATAAGAGTACATGCAATGGTGAGTGTGAGTTATACTCATTCGAGGTGGAAGTTGTAAAGCCCACCACGAGAGTTAGAGTTAGACTCCACATATTAGTGAGATTGAGTTTGATTAAAATAACTAAAAAAAATAAGACAAGGTTCACATTTAATAATTTAAATAATTTTAAAAAAATTTCAAAATTCCGTACCCTGTCCTCTGTGATGAAGAATGGCAGTCATGTGTAAACATGGTCACCCAACCCTCTGTAAACAAATTTGAGATCTCAAAACACTGTCTCCGACTACTTCTTCTCCATAGTCAAGTTGATTCACCATCATCATCATTATACAAATTTGAGATCCCAAAACACTGTCCCCAACTACTTCTCCTCTATAACCAAGCCGATTCACCACCACCACCACCATCATCATCATACAAGTATACAACAAATTTGAGATCTTCTAGAACTACTCCTCCATAGCCAAGCTGATTCATCATCATCATCATGCTCATAATCATAATCATCAACCTCTGCAAACGATGTCACCAAACACCTTGCAAAACACTTTTCAGAACAGAAACAAAATTATAAAAAAAAAAACCTGCGAGAAACCTCGTCTTCTTCCTCGGCACGCGAGGTTCACCGCGAGATTTTCTCGCCTACCAAACTTAGTCTTCCCATTGCACACTTATCCTCGCACTGGCACTCGCCAGGGACAGGTCATCGCCAGATCACCCTTAATTTCGCTGTTGCAGATGACCTAATACTCAAATAATTTGATGGGTAATTACTTCCATCCTCGCTGCATGGTTGCATAATTAAATCTGTGTTATATATGCATTATCAAATTTACCCTTTTTATAATAACCATTTTAAAGACTAAATGGTCATAATCTAAATATATATCATTATCATTTATCCATAATATAATTACTTAAAGTTTAAAAATAATTTTATTGACTCCTAATAATTAAGTTCCCCGGCCTTCCACGCGTTAAAACATTCCTTTTATTTGTGCAAATTATTGTATGCTCCTGGAGCATGTGCACCAGGAGATGACATGACAGCCATGTCGGATTTTTTTTTTTAAAAAAAAATCAATAACTACTTGACAGTTACCAGCGTCAGTTAAACTGAATTGTTCACTGAAGATAGCATCATTGTTCACCATACGATGTTCACTGAGTTGGATTGTTCACTCACTTCAACTGCATTGTTCATTTACTTCAACTGCGTTGTTCATTTACTTCAATTATATTATTTACTGAACTTGTTCCACATAGTTTACTCTAAGAAAAATTTAGATTGTTCATCATAACTTGTTTGCTCACTTGAAAGATTAAGATCGTTTACTCATGAAATCAATTTATAAATATAATCTTCTTATGTGACAAAATTACTATCATTAGAACTTATCGAATAACATGTACTTGAACTTGCAGGAGTGAATGACTAAACAATGAATTAGTAAATAATGACATGGTGAACAATGGAAATATTTTCAATGAACAACCACTAGTTACATGATGAACAATTGTAACATATTTAGTGAACAATCTCAACATATCTAGTGAACAATCTCGATATACATGGTGAACAATCTCAACATATGTGGTGAACTATCCTATCTGGTTATGAGTGAACAAAGACTCTTTCATAGATGAACAATGTCATATGCCATGTAGGATCCAGAGCACATGCTCCAGGAGCATATAATACATATTGGTTTATTTGTTGCAATGTCCTTTCTTTTTAATTTTGTTAGTTTCACTTTCTTTTATATTTGTTATTAACTTTTTTTTATTTGTATAGTTCTTTACATTCTCAATTTCTTTCTTGCGATTTTACTCACAAAAATCATATAATGTTTCAGCTTTTTTTAATACTATAGTACTGATATTTTAATGATATATCGATTTTTAATATCGTTGGTCTCAATATCTTTGGTTCATTTCGCAAAAAAACAATATTAGAAGTAAGCAATCTAAATCTAAGTTACATATAAAGTAAAAGAAGTATAATGGTGTATAATTTTCTCTTTGTCCATTTTGTCTTTTTAAACTTTTAGTATAGAGATAGAAGCGTGGGTAGTCCGGTGTACAAAGTGTACCTGCAAATAAATATGGAGAGAGAAGTGTCATTATTTATAATTTAGTTATTTAATTTTTACAAAAGAATAATTTTATTCCTTTTTTCCATTTTTATTTTCTAGTAGCAAGGCTCCAATATTTTTTTAAATGCAATATTGACTAATATGAATAAAATATTATCCCAAATTATTATTTGACGTTTTACAAAAAAGCTACATTTAAATTTACCTTGCAAATTGAATGCATGAACAATTTGTTTAAACATCAAATTTTCTAATTATGTAGTCTAGTTGTCCAAGATGACAATGCTTTGTGATAAACCAAATATTAAAAAAAAATGACATCAAAGAGATAGAAGGGAGGGGGGGTATTATCTAGTCTTTATTGTTACTTTTTTTTTTTTGAAAACAGTCTTTATTGTTACTTTAATTATAACACTTATAATCTATAAGGATCATATATATAAAGTAATGATCATATTAATATGCAATATTATAATTATATAATTTAACTATATAATTTTATTTCAATTTAATATATAATAATATATTTTTAATTATAGCGCTTGGGCAACTCCCAAAACTCATTATTTTCGAATATTGTTAGAGTTCCATATTATTATTACATCATTGATCATCATTATGCAAGATGTTCGTGATTTTGTTTTATCTTATCATGCAACATGATGGTGATTTGTTTTTTCTTTTCGACGTGCCCAACCGGTAAGGGATAATTTAATTATTTATTTAATAATAATAATAATAACAATATTTATTGTTATTATTATTATTATTATTATCAATCAAGAAAGATGATGCTGACTTTTATTTTATAGGGGTTTAATTGTTCAACTTCGTTTAGATAATTGGTTTGACTTTTATTACAAAATTTTCCCGGTTTGGAATCTCCCATAGGCTTCATTCTCACCCTTTCAATGTCAACGGTACCCTATAATAAAGTTAAAATCCCAAGCAACCGTAGACCTAGTTTCCACTACACCAATCGCCCCGTACCCGATGAAGTAGTATATTTCACTTATTCGTCGCTTCATTAGACTAACGTTTTTGAAATAAAAGTCCCAAAAATAAGCGTAGTTGATTATCCATGGCGGGTGAACCAGGGAGCTCCATGCATGGAGCAACAGGGAGGGAGCCATGTTTGGCCTTCTCGGTCAAGTCACCTGTCGTCGACACGACCCAGTTCACCCTACCAGTGGACACGGACCACAAGGCGGTCAAGTTCAAGATACTGTCCACGGCTCACCCTCATATGTCCACTTTTCATCTTTCTTGGATATCCTTGTGCACCACTTTTATATCCACCTTTGCAGCAGCACCCTTGGTCCCTGTCATTAGGGACAACATCGACCTGACCAAGAGGGACATCGGAAACTGCTCGGTTGCCTCTGTTTCAGGGAGTGTCTTCTCCAGGCTACTCATGGGAACCCTATGTGATCTTATGGGGCCACGGTACGCTTGTGCTTTGATGCTCATGCTAGGGGCTCCCCGTGTCTTCTGCATGTCGTTGGTTCGCTGTCAGGTTCGTGATTGGGTTCGCTCTGGCTACTCTATCGTCGTGCCAGGGCTGGATAAGTTCAATGTTTAACAGTCATGTCGTCGGTCTAGCAAACGAGACCGCTGCTGCGTGGGGGAATGCCGGTGGAGGAGCAACCCAGTTGATGATGCCGGTGTTGTATGAGATCATCAAGCAAACCGGAGCCACGCCTTTCTTAGCGTGGAGGATATCGTTCTTCGTGCCGGGGATGCTTCATGTTGTCGTCGGAATTTTGGTGATGACCTTGGGGCAAGACTTGCCTGATGGTAACCTTCAGAAGAAGGGTGGCGAGGCCAAGGACGAGTTCTCTAAGGTAATCAAGATACCGGGTTTATAACACATTTTAGTTAAATGCATTTGGTTGGTCAATGACCCCGGGAAAATGGTCAATTTTCTCGAGTTGACTTACTTTCCCCATGTTTGGATGTGGGTTGACTTCGAAAAAGTTTTCATAATGGACTCATCATTTTCTCCATTTCTTAGGGAAAATTTCCCATAGGGGGTCTAAGGAAAATTTTTCCTAGGGACTGAGGTTCTTACCAAACACTCTCAATTCTTGAGAAAAAGGATCGAATTCTGATGAACTATATGCGTTTGTGTGGTTTGATTAATCATTAGATGCTGAGGAATGCAATATACAACTATCGGACTTGGATCTTTGTGGTTCTCTATGGATTCTCCGGGGGTGTAGAGTTGACGATTGATAATGTTATTGCAGAGTACTTCTTTGACAGGTTTGCCAAACCTTTCTCTCAAAATAGGATTAGCAAAATGATATATAAACATCTTGCTGCAAGATAGTTCTTAATCATCTTGTTGCAATATAGTTCTTAATTATCTTACATTTCACCTAAATTACTCATAAAATTAAATGCAAGTATATTAAAATTATTATAAAAGTATGTTTCATTACTTTGAGGATTATTATAACCTATAAAAAATATAAAAATATTTATTTATTTATTTATATTTTTTTAAAAATATAAAACTATGCATAAAATATACATTTTTTACTATGATTGATAAAATTAGCTATTATTTATATCTTTTTGATCAAACAAATAAGTATTATACTCTTGTAGTTGATAAATATACATAATTATTAGAGAAAATATTATTAAAAGTTAATAAAATGTGAAATATAGATAATTCAAAATGATTATTAACCATCTTGAGGCAAGATGTGTATCATGGTCCATAGGATTATATTCACGCCCTTGTACTCCTTGAATGAATTTTATGAGAACGTGGGTATACTTTTATGAGCCTATATATATAAATTTATGAGCATAAAATTTTTGATCTTTGACCATAATATATATATATATATATATATATATATATATATATATATATGGGAACGGATCCAGCAGGAAGAGACTTTAGGTAGGAAGATAGGAAGAATAAATCATAGCCCTTGATTTTATATCTGATGGTGGGTGGTCATGGATATCAAGGACTCTGGTCATGGATTTCGTGACCACAACCCCTTTAATCCATGACCACACTCCCTGACATCCATGACCACAATCTCTCACATGCATATGTATGACCACATATTGTCAGATTCAAAATCAAGGGTTGTGATTTGTTCTTCTCACCTTCCTACATAAATTTTCTTCCTACTGGATCCACTATATATATATATAGGAAAATCGGATTAAAATAATTCCTACTTTCACCAATTGTGTAGCAATAGTCCATACTTTCATTTTGGATTCTGGCGGTCCAAAAATAAATAAAATTGGATTCTAGTGGTACCAAATCCACCTCCAAATTCTTTTTAATTTTTTCATTCCTATATGACATTATTTTTGTTTTTTTTTTGTTCCTGTCCCCACAAATGTAATGAAGTGTAGTTACTAAAACAAAATTAAATTATTTTTTTGAGATTCTGAGAAATTATTATGATTTTTTAAAAGGAATAAAAGTGAAAAAAATCATATAAAATCGTAAAAAAATTCAGAAAAATTGGGAGAAACACCGTAAATTCATTAAAAATCATGGTAAAGTGTTATACTAAGTTTTGAATCAAACGCAACACAAAATCTATGATATTTAGGGTATACTCTCGATGATGTCCCACTACAATTCAATTTTATTTTCTTTTTGGACCGTCATAATCCAAATTAATAGTAGGGATTATTATTGTCCAATCATGAAAGTAGGGATTATTAAAATCCAATTCTCCTAATATATATATATATATATATATATATATATATATATATATATATATATATATATATAATTTGAGTTGATAATTTATATGTACATTTATAAATTTATAAATGTATAATTTTCATTTTATGAACATGTGTATATTTATTAATTTTATGTATATACACATAAATTTATATATGCATGCGTGATCATAAAATTATACATATATGGTCGAGTGTACAAGAACATTGTACTCGTGAAAATATAATCTTAGTTCCGACCCTTTTTAATATTCAACATAGCCTTTTTCATGTCAAACAAATGTAAGTTAAATAAGCAAATCGGATCAAGTGATGAGATATATGAGCCTTACTATAACATATTTTTTTTAAGGGTGTGTTTGGTGCAAAAGAAAATTGTTTTCTAGAACAATGATTTTCTTTGTAAAATGATTTTTTTAGAAAATGAATTTTCATTTGATATTTTCTAGTGTTTGGTACACATGAAAGTGATTTTTCTGGAAAACAATTTCACCTATTTGACAATAAGGAAACAAAGATTAAAATGCATGTGTGAGGGAGAATGGTGAAGAGAGAGAGAGAGAGAGAGAGAGAGAGAGAGAGGAATACTAAAAAAGGGTGCATGAGAGAGACTACTAAAAATATGTGTATTACCCAACTACTTTTTTCAACCAATTTAAAATGGTTGGAAAAACCAACCATTTTAGCAACCATTTCATATTTTAACTATTTTCAAAAATTTTATGTGGGAAAAGGGCCGAAAATTCCAACCAATTTTGCTAAAATGGTTGGAAAATTTTCGTACCATCCTTTTTCCTACTATTTAAAAATGGTTGGAAAAATGGTCGGATTACCAACCATTTAGAGACTATAGCCGTTTACCCGTCGAATATAGTCGTTTATCCCTAACTTTTGCAATTTAGAGACTAATTCTAATTGAGGTAAGATTTGGAAATCATTTGCTACTTACTACTCCATGGAAAAGTTGAAGAAAAGGTTTAATGAAACATTTTACTTTATGCATTACTATCCAAAGTGATAATAACCTTCAAAACAATGAAATACATTTGTAACCATTTAATTGTGTATAAATATTAATTATCAAAGTAATTTGAGTGAAATTCAAAAAGGTTAATAATCATGTTGATTGAAGACACTTATCATTTTTAACTTTTATACACTCATCAATGTATATATTTTCATGGTTTTGTTTTGACAATATGTATAAAATTCTTGCTTTAATTTCTCTTGTCATTTGTTGATATTAAAAAAAAAAAAATACAGGTTCAACATGAAACTATACATAGCAGGAATTATTGCTGCCGGCTTTGGAATGTCAAATCTCTTTTCCCGTCCATTGGGAGGGTTTGTATCTGATTGGAGCGCTAAATACTTTGGGATGAGGGGTCGTTTATGGACTCTTTGGATCCTCCAAACTGTAGGTGGTCTCTTCTGTGTTTTGACCTTAAACTACTAGTGGGACAACACATCGATGATATAGCGCCCATAAGTTGAAGTTTCAATTTGACTTCATTGGGATTGTCTTAGGATTTGTTGAAAATTTTCTGCATTTTGTTGTTGAGATTACAGTATAAATATCCACTTGAGAATTAAACGTACTTTCAAAACATGTTTAACTTATGTCTTTATAACAAAAGTTGCAACCCCAATGAGCTTTCGTTCAAAAACTTACAGGGAGTGGGGAATGGACGCTCACCATCAGCAGACTATGGAGGGCGGTCACTCGCAGTAAATGTCTCTAAGCAATTGTTTGTTGAGGAGTATAAGCCTGCCCTAATATGACATCCTACTTTTGCCATATATCGAAGCATTTACAACTATAATTTCTATTGGTAGGTTTTCAAATTATCTAAAAGGATACACATAATTAGGATGTAACGGTTCCTATAAAAAATAAAAAAAATAGTTAGGATGTAACTTTGCATAATCAGAATTTGCGACTAATTTTGTGATTAGTTTGTAGGCATTAGTTTGTTTTTCAAGTGGTAGGAATCGAGTAAGTTAAAGAACATATATAGCTGCATAACCCCAAAACCAAGCCCAATCTTCTTTCCAAGATTTCCAAAAGAAAATTGGGCTAGCTACCCCTTGTAACTGCTCGGTTACGCAACCCGACCCTTTTTAACTTCCAATCTAGTCCAGAATAGTGTGATAGTCATAGAACCTTAGCATATAACCCACTTACCCACTAGTTATGGGGTAAGGAGGAGTAAGACCCCCACTCACCCTCTCCTCAAGCAAGGTAAGGAGTAAAACCCTTATTCACCCTCCCTAACCCTTCCTTACCCCACCTCCCAAGCAGACTCCTAAGGTGTACGATATAAATATATAGTAGCAGTAATTATAGGTGCATACTTTTTACACCATGCTAGATATACGTGAATTATAGGTGCATATGAATGGAGGGGGCTCCTCATTTTGTGGAAACTATTTTTAGGCTTTTATGTTTTAGAGTATATTTTACTATACCTAATAATTTAAGTTAACTATTTAATTACATTTACTCTACCTGAGGTTTGCTGTAATAATTTTTACACACCCCACTTTTGTGAAATAATTTTTACCTTACCTCACATAAGCTCTAAATATTTTTTATCTTACGCGAGTTTGTCGTAATAATTATTACAGACACCACCTTTGTAAAATAATTTTTATCCTACCTCACAATAGTTGTAAGTGATTTTTACTTAACTTGTTATAGCAGTAAGTGTTACTGAAAATCTTAATCTACGATTTCTGCCTTTATATATTACTGAAGATCTAGAATCTAAGACGGCATTTGAGTGCCATGAAATGTCGTCCTATGAACTAAACAAGAAGCAATCTATAATGAAATCTCAGTCTCCATCATCTATGCTCCATTAAACTTTTCCCAACCTCTCATTCCTCCCTTACTACGCTCTCCACCGCCGATCACGTAGATCAATTCTAAACTCTTTCGTGGTCGTCGATTTCCACCAAAATGTGAATCTATCCATACATAGCTAGTTATTGATTTATACACTTCATAATTTAAGTTATTAACTATAAAAAATAATAAAAAGTGATAAATTTACCCCTACTCCAAGCCAAACTCTTCTTATATAAGCTATCGGTCGCGCGGAAATTTTTTGCGACCAATACGATATCGATCGCTCTATTAAATATATCGTCGTATACTTGTTATGTTGTAGTGTTGTAGTAACACTTACAACAAACCTCAGGTAAGGTAAAAATCACTTACAGTTTATATGAGGTAAGGTAAAAATTATTTCACAAAGGTGGGGTGTGTAATAATTATTACGCCAAATTTTAGCTAGGATAAAAAAATACTTAGAGCTATTGTGAGGTAAGCTAAAAATTATTTCACAAATGTGAGGTGTATAAAAATTATTACAGCAAATCTCGGATAGGGTAAATGTAATTTACTCTTTTTATTTTCATTTCAACAATTTATTATGATATTATTTCAATTGATATCATTTTTGTTTTGATATTTCTAATTCGTTTGACCTATACAATTATATTTTTCTTTTTAATTTAAATATCTACTTTATCATATTTAATTTTATTATATACAATAAACCATGTATTGTATGGATTTAAAACTAGCAATAGTGGTGGTAACGACAACAATCAAACCTTTGTGCTAGCTCATTCAAAATACTGTGCGATAAAGGATGGTCAAAAGGATTTAATGGATGAATGAGGCCTTTCTTTCTGCACATGTATTCTGATGTCGCAATTCGCCACATTTTACCACAAATCATTATTTTTCTCTCACCTCACTTTTCTCTCACCTTCCTTTTCTCCTCTACTTTTTACCTCATCTCTCCTCACCTACCCTACATACCAATAACTCACCACAATTCCACCATACCCGTCACAATTCCACCACACCTCATCACACCATTCCGCAAAATACCGCATAAAAGAACATGGCCTGAGTCGATGGTTTTATCGATCTCAAAAAACTAAAAACAACAACATAATCAAACCTTTGTGCCAGCTCATTCAAAATATTTTAGACTAACAAAAAATCTGCCTCAAACCTTTGTGCTAGCTCATTCAAAATATTAATTGTAGAACTAGCTAGTTGGGTGATATTTATACAGCTGATGTTGAATTGTTGATATTGTTGTATTTTATAATTGATAAATTAATGTAATAACACATTTTTTGGCGGCATGATTTTGTTGACCTTCATATCAATGATGTTTAATCTGCTTGCCTAAGAAGCACGCTAGCAATTTTAAATAACAATAGACTGGTTTAACATAGTGGTTGAATGACTTTATCTTGTCATTTTTGGGAAAATGATACTTGAATGACTTCATCTTATCGTTGTTTTTATTAATTTGGATTATTTGATTTTTATTTTTTTTTTGCGCGTATCCTGTTTTTGTTTGGAATTGGTTAGGTGGTTATGCAATAAGTGGATAAGATGTGGAGAAAGATGAAAAATATTTATAATTTTTAATAATTTTTAATTAAATATTGTAAGTAAGTCAAGTCACATCAATCACATCACTTATTAAATATACGTTTTTAAATATATGTTACATGTAAGATGGACAAGATGAGAAAAAGTGGTGGTGATGGTAAAGTTGGTAAAGCTTGGATAGTGTAGATAAACTTAACCTTACCAGATGATTTATTCATGGATATGGCTAAAGAGTCATGGACAAGGTTATTTTGTTTTAAAACTATTTACTATACCGTGAATGTCTGGAGGGATAAAAAGAGTGTTTCGCTATAGTGTTTGTACAACAATACTAGAGAGAAAGATATGTTTGATATGTCTTGATACTACTGGGAGTACTTGGTGTGCTTTGCAAAATGTTAGAACACTCCTTCAAGGCACTTAATGATGGTCCTTCAAGATGACGTTGACCTTAACCAAGTTAATAGACAAATAGGATAAACAAGCTGTTTGACATTAGTTAGAGGCTAAGGGCTTGACACAGACTATGTGATGCTTGACATGGCCCATGTCAAGCTTCACGACCCATGTCAGATACGACACGGTTTGTGTTAGACCTGTTCCTTATATTTTTACTTTCTAGACACTGACATGGTCTGTGTCATGTCCAGATCTATCCATGTTGACCATTTAACTTGAATTAGATTATTAGGACCAACAACTTGGCTCATTTCCATCGCTACACATTTGTATTAAAACGTCACTTTTGTATGGCTAATTAGTCGCAGCTAAATTCTCTCAAAAGTATCACCCAAAATGAGTCTATCATCTTAAATTTTGTATTTCTCACTTTAAAATTTGTGTATTAATTAAGCCATGTAGCAAAATTCACAATATCATTAACAAATCAACCAAAACAATGTTTATAATTTGCAATAACAATATAATAATTATATCCCCAAACAACTGACTTTCTTGAATTAATTAGTTGACTGATGTTTACATAATTGACGTTAACACTATACTACCATATCACAATGACGCATGATATTATTTTTCTATTGATATCTTGATGAATTATTGTAATAATGCGTATTGTACGTGACAATTTTAATAATGTTGAGCTTCATGAACTAAAATGCCAGAATGATAACATTGACTTTGATAAATTAACTGAAAACAAAAAATAATCATGAAAAGCCTTTATTTGCATTCTAGCAAGCACCTTCTACCAAGTGAAGTTATATATAACCTAAGCTACATAGAGTTGGAAGAACATCACTTCCCATTTATATCTTTTGCTTTTTTTTTTTTTTGCTTTATTCCAATTGGCTTTTGTGTGAATGGCATCCCTGCTTTGTATTTTATTTAGGGTTAAGTTTGACGGGAATAATATTCTACCACTAGCAATTCATTTATTTTTAAACCGACCCACTTACTATCTATTACTTGATTGACTAATCCTTTATATGGGAATGGGTGAAGAGTCAAATATTTGGGCAATTCCTCACGAGGAGATGAATCAAGATAATTTTAAATTAGAGTTCTGGATTTTTGTTCATCCCTCGCCATAATAGTATCTTGGGGTTTGCAACGATAACTTGGTAGTGACTTCAAGAGATGTCATCAAGCCTTCTTTCCCAACTCCATCCCACCTTAGGAGTGTTGAGTTTTCTTTCATAGACCAAATAGCACCTCCAATGTACATTCCTCTCTTATTCTTCTATCAAAATGATAATCGTTATGACTCTGTTGATAAAGTTGACCGATCCTTAGTACTTAAGAAATCTCTGTCGAATGTATTGGTTCATTTCTACCTGCTAGCTGGTAAGGTTCAGGGTAACACCTCGATCGATTGCCATGACCAAGGGGTTGAGTACTACGAAGCAAAAGTTTCAAATGACCTTTTGCAAATCATACAAAACCCTAATCTTGAAGATCTAAAGGGGTTGCTCCCATTTGAAACCCTTGCTCCTAATCAAAACATACTCCTTGGGGTCCAAGTCAACTACTTTTCTTGTGGTGGTATTGCTATTTGTGTGTATATTTCACATAAGATTGCGGATGGATGTGCCTCAGAATTTCATTAGGGCTTGGGTAACCATGGCTCAGTCTCTAAGGGCGCGTAAAGAAGATGATCATCATCATGGAGTGTTAGAAAGCGAAAGCCCTAAATTTGATGGAGCATCCTACTTTCCTCCCCTAGATCTCAATGGGATCTATACACCCGAGAGCGCCTTCAGTAGTGAAAAGATTGTGACCAAGAGATTTATCTTCGATAAGAAGATGTTAGAAACCCTAAAAAATCAAGCCATCAACATTTCTAACGAAAAACCACATGTTACAAACCCAACTAGGGTAGAGGTGGTTTCTGCCTTTATATGGAAACATGTCATGGATGCTGGTCGAGGTACGACTTCAGACCTTCCCAAGATCTTTGGAGCCCTCCATACAGTAAACTTGAGGTCAAGGATCGAACCACGAGACCTAGATGACTCGTTTGGCAATGTTTGGTGGTACACAGTCGCACTTACAAACACATTTGTTGGAGGGGTACATGAGTACCCTGACTTGGTACGAAATTTACATGAAGTTATAACAAAGGTAGACAACAACTGCGTAAAGGAAATACAAAATACTGTGCAATGTTTGACTGAGATGCAAAATGGGAATGTTGAGATTCAGGAATTTCTGGTTAGATTTAGCAGTTGGTGCAGGTTTCCGGTTTATGAGGTGGATTTTGGATGGGGGAAACCTACATGGGTATCTACAACACCTACGCCTTTGAAGAATATGGTGATATTGTTTAGCACAAGGTGTGGAGAAGGAATTGAGGCTTTGGTTAACATGGCTGAAGAAGATATTGTCACACTTGAACATGATCTTGAGCTTCTTTCACTAGCTACCATCCCCATGTCTGGTTAGATTATTAGTCAAGTTTACTTAGAGAGATAATCCTAAATATGAACTTTTCTGGTTTAATAAGATCTTCTATTTTATTTGTGTGGCTTCTAAAAAAAAAATGTGTAAGTTTATCTAGATTGGGATAAAAGAAGGAAGTTGCTAAGCATAGCAATGGTGTCCCTTATGAAAATTAAATGTACTATTTGATAGCCCCTCCATTCTATGTACGAAGGAAGTGTTGAACCATTTCAACCAAAAGTTTAAGCTGATTCAAACTTGAGACCTCTTGTTTATTGGTCTGACTCTGATATCATGTGAAATGGTCTCAACCAAAAACTTAAGCTGATGGTTATAGTACCATGAATGGTTTTATAGTCTAACAAGAAGTTGGTTAAGTGACATCTTGTCTCTGGTTTACTGGTTAACAATGTTTACTTCAAGTGTTCATGGGTCATTCAAAGGCCCCTCTAATGGTGAGGTTAAATTCGACTCATTATTTATATGACATGGGTTGAGACTTAAAAATGAAATAAAATTATGTAGAATATTCCAATAGTAAGAATGAGACTTGACTTGCAAGATTGACATTGAGGTTCTCATAAGATGAATTTAATAGTGAGTTTATTACACAAATAGTTTAATTATATTTTTTTTTCTCTCCCTTGCTCCACGCCTCCACCTCATTTTTTTTATCAATAAAACCAAGTATATATCTCTTACTATCACGCCAGTCTAACACAGTCAAGGTCAAGGCCTGACTATGAGGGATGTCGTTCTCCCATTTATCTCGAAGATACTGTAATCAATATCGAGATTCTGTTTTGCTCCTCATCTTTGTCAATATGCTTTCGTTTCGTAAGATTTCCTTGGAGAATTGTCATGGAAGCAGCTTAAAACTTTAGAATCTGGTTAAGGTTGGCCTTATGGTTTAGTAGCTTTCTTCATGCTTCTTCTTGTCAGCTAATAAAAAAAAGGGGTGGCCGAAAATTAATATGCTCTCGTTGAGAGTCAAACTCAAGACCTCCCACTTACTAAACGGGTGCTCTAACCGACTGAGCTATGAGAGCACATTCTTGGCGTTTTTCTATACTTTGTGCCCCCTTTGGATATTTAGTTTATTTTTTTTTTTTTTTTTACTTTCCTATATTTCTTTTCAAGGCAATACTTGGCATAAAGCTTCTTCAAGAGATCTGGACAATTTTGATTACTAAAACAAAATAGGATGGCTTCATTTTTTTTCTACTAAAGAAAGGTAGAAATCAAATGTCTGTAGTATGCATTGTGGTATCCTACAGTCTCAAGATTGATTCCTGGGAGTAGCAATAGGAATTCATGCTTAATTAGTTCCCCCCCCCCCCCCCACCAATGGGTTTGTAGATTTATTGGATTTTCTCTGAAATAGGGGGCCCAATAAGTGATCTGATTTACAAATATAAAATATATATATATATATATATATATATATATATATATAGAGTATGAGAAAGATGTTAGTCTTCCGTTGACCTTTGATGATTATTGAAACTAAATTCAGTACATTGAATTTCTGTTGTACGTGACCCAACCTTAACTCAGTTGGTAAAGCATACCATTTTTGTTGGTCAAATCCCCACAGCTGATCTTTAGCTTCCTGGTTCAAATTCGTGTCGTTACCGAGCACAAGTTCCGTGTAATCTGGAGCTGGGAAAAGCTGACCCGACACGATTACCGATCTGAACCTAACATGATATTAAACGAGTTTAGGTAAAAATTTTCAACCCGTTTAATTAAATGGGTTGACACGGTAAACCCGTTTAATTAAATGGGTTAGATTTAAGTCAGGATTTTCGACACGAATAAACACCTACTTAACCCGTTTAATTAGGCATGTTAAATAGGTCAAGTCATTTGCTCGATAATTAAATGGGTAAACAAGTCAAAATAAGGTCATTCTTATATATAACTCGAATTATATTACCACACAAATTGTTGAGTATGATCTGTCATTCTTTCGATCCCACAATGAGTTGTTTTGTATAAATGATTAATGGTTAAATGGGTAAATTGGTAATTTTATTCCAACACGTTTACTTAAATGGGTAAACAAGTCAAAATAAGGTCAACCTGTTTAAAATTTAAACGGTAAACGGTTTCAATTTCCAACTCGTTTAATAAATGGGTTAGGTTCAGGTCGGAGGATATTGAACATGTTTAAGTTTGACACGAACACGAACACAAACCCGACTCGACCTGACCTATTAGCCAGCTCTAGTGTAATCTAACATAAAAGGCTTGACTCTTAACTTTGCAAGGGAGATTCACAATTCTGTAAATCTTTAATGTTAAAACTTTTCTGTATTGGGAGGAATGTCTATAGTGTTAAAGAAATATAAGCAACTGTGAAAAATGTTGATAACCAATAGAAAGCTTCGATCAGCATATATAATTTCTTATCTGTTAGAATCTGTGTTGATTAGGTTTCCACTGCTATCTCCTATTGCATCTATTTTGGTCACCAGCTTTTTACCACCCTTTCATCTTGGTGTCATTATTGGGTATGGAAGTTGATCACAACTGCTGGTGCTTCAGGGAAGTTTTCCTTCTTGTAGTTGTGGGCTTGTGGCATGTGATTTGAAATGTTACTCTTTTCATGACTGTAAAAGTGTAAATGTATAATGTCTTGCCACTCTATGATATGATCCGACCTTAGCTCAGTTGGTAGAGCGGAGGACTGTAGTTGGTCAAAAGCCCACAGATAATCCTTAGGTCGCTGGTTCGAATCCGGCAGGTCGGATGTTTTTGCTAATTTTAACTGCTGCTTTGGGAATATATATTAACTGCTTTTTTTGAACATCGGATGGTGTTGTGGTGTAGTTGGTTATCACGTCAGTCTAACATACTGAAGGTCTCCGGTTTGAGTCCGGGCGATGCCATTTATTTTGTTTGATTTTTATATCACTTGTGATTATCCCATTTGATCAGTTTTCAATTTGCATTTCTTTAGAATTCTTGGATGCTTGTTGTAGTGATTGGTATTAAAATGGAAGAGGGAGACTTCCCAGTCATTTTTGTGCCCCCTGTTCCCAATTGAATGGTTGTCCGCAAACTCAACATACTCCCGGAATGGCCCCTTTAAAGGCATTTCAATAAGCATTCTAGCATATCTTGACGTAGTTTTCTCCATGGCGTATATACACGCTTATATATACGTACAAACGTACATACGTAAGTATGTACATACATACACACACACTGCACACATATGTATATATATATAGTTAAATTTCATAAAAATAAAATTCAATTTAATGAAGATGAGTATACAGATTAGTAGAAAATTAACATTCATTTTTTAAATATTAGTTTTTATTTAGTGACGAAATCTAAATTTGATGACACATTATCAATTTTTTTCTATGTCTAATTCGTTTGGACAAACACAAATATTCATTTTCAAAACCTAGACATTCATTATAAGAATTATCATTCATTTTCTCAATTTAAAAAATAATTTTTTAATATATATGGACATATAATTATAGCTTGGTCAGAAAAGTTTTCAATCGGCCGAATAGTTTGTAAATTATATTTGGTTAAAAAGATAGTTTGGGTAAAGATTAACTCCAAAAACCAAAGAGGTGGTTGCCACTTGGTGATCATCCGGTCCAACGTTTCGACTAAGGTTCAAAGTTCAAGCGTTGGTGGAATCAAAAATTTCTGGTTGAGTGGAAACTGTGGGATTGATGGGTGATGCTTAATTATCATGCATGAAATTATGTAGGAAGTCAAACGAAAAAGGAAAAGGAGGAACCATGTATACATTATCATACAAAAGAGTGAATGAGAAACAATTGATTAACTACTCAATACCATTACTCCTAAATCTTACACCTAAAGCGACTTGCCTGGCCTTTTCATGTTGAAGTTAAAGAAATATATTTACAGAAACAGTAGAGGCAGAAACAAGGGCAAAGCATGGATCCAAGAAGTAGGATAGTTTACAGCACCCGGCGTCGTCCTACGTGCTGCTGCATGAGTTGGCCCGAATCTTGGCCGTGCTCTCCCAATGCCAAGCAGCAGCCCAAGTTTCCGAGCATGCCATGAAGAACTCATTAATGCACCTTCTTCTGAGGAGATCTGATCATCAGCACCACCATGCGCGCATATCAAAGATTACACAAAACTGACGCCTCAACAACGTAAGTGACATTGCCATGATACTTAACTTGTCTAATAATGACTAATGAAGTTGGGTGTTGTTTTGGGATGGAGAGGGGGAAATAACTAATAAGCTAGTTATTAATTATGGAGTTGGATGAGGTAGGGGAGGGTAAATAAATAGGATAAGAAGGGTTGACTTGTTCAAATCTGCATATTAATTTCCTGTGTAGGAGCGTAAAATGATTAGTATAATGTATTTTAAGTCTTGCTTTTGTTACCTTTGTTGACTATGGTTAATTACGTATGTAAGAATGGTATTAATAACATGAAACTTCATTCTGGGTTTCCAGTGAAACCGCCATAAATTAGTGCCAATCACTCGGTTTACCAGACTTTAATCCATCACCAAGGCGCGCTCCACCCAATACCTGGAAAGTTAGTATGTAGGAAACTAGGAATTAATCTACTTTGGCTATATTGCTATGAAATTCCCCTACTCCTACCTTAAATCCCAATTGTGGTGCACTATTCTTAAATATACGTACTTTTTTTTTACTTTTCTACAATCTTCAATATCATATTGGGACTATTAATAATTTAGATTTTGTGTTTTCAAGACTTGTAATATTATATTTTAAATAAAAATATTTTGTCTCTAATAATTATAATTTTATACGATAACTCTAATATATAATTTGATAAATTAATAATGGTCAAATTTTACAAAGTCTGACCTCATTAATCAAATAGGAACAAATTTTTTGGGATGGACGGAGTATTTCCATAATCTCTCTTAAATACATCCATGGTAAAATGCTCTGATATATGCAAGTGTTTAAACAAGAAATACCAACAACTCAACAAGTGATGATGAACTACCACATACACATCATATTTACATAGTTACATATATAGCAGTGTAATTTTAGAGCTATTCTCGTCTCTCATCAAACTTGAAAATGCAAGGAAAATTGCACAAAATTGGCACGAATCCATACTTACATATTTACAGAGATGTGTTTGGCATTCTGCTCCAAAAGAATCATGAATAAGATAACCGGAACTGGGGATCAATGAGGGATTTGGTGAGACCACAACCCATGATGGAGGAAGACAACTCAGCCACCCTATCAACCCCTTCTTCAAACACAACCCCCATTCCCATCATGAAATGTGCCTCGACATGGCAATGGAACAACCAAACTCCCGGATTATCAGCCCTAAACCTAATCGCAGTCCATCCATACGGATGCAACGGAACCGTGTTCTTCTTGATGGGGTTCACCAAGTTATAGTTCTCGGGATCATTCGACGGATCAAACTTACCTATGCCATACCCCAAGACCCAGAAGTCATGCCCATGTAGGTGCCACGGGTGAGTCTCGCTGTTGTTTGGTGTCATAGTGTTCGCGTTCTGCAACACTATGTCTACAGTCGTATTCCACTCAACCCGGTAGATGGCACTGCTGCTAGTGCTGTTGACATTGCCAGGCACACTGTATATGTCATAGTTTCGCCAATCAAAGTTATCAGGTGGTATTGTCTGATCGAACACTTCGTCGATTCTTTCCTTGAGTTTTTCCTCCTTAAGGACTACCAAGTACCGCGTGGTGGGAAGTGTGAAGGAGATGTTGTTGATTGACCAGC
Organism: Portulaca oleracea; assembly: GCA_029582165.1. Taxonomy (NCBI): domain Eukaryota; kingdom Viridiplantae; phylum Streptophyta; class Magnoliopsida; order Caryophyllales; family Portulacaceae; genus Portulaca; species Portulaca oleracea. Next base: position 28,555,675 of record CM055890.1, read on the forward strand.
GGTAAAACCCACCGTCGATCTTGTTCTGGGTGTTGAGGAAAGTTAGCACTCTGTCTGGGGTGCTCGGAGGTGGCTCGACGAACCCTTCTCGAGCCTTGATGGCTAGGCTCTGAACCAGCATCCGGGTCGTGTCATTCCAAAAGGGTCCACTGGTGGGAACTGTAGGGGGGGTTTTGTCAGGAGGGTTTGGGTAGTAGTTGAAGATGGCTACACCGGTTGGTGTTTTGGGCTTCCGGGTTACCACGTTGGTTGTGATCCAGTAGTTCCTCGAAGGGTTTTGGTCAGCTGTGACTAAAACCGAGTAGCATTCACCGGAGTAGATGAACAGGTTCTGCACCTCAAATGGGTCGACGTAGTGCCCGTCTGCCTCAACCACTGTCATGTTATGCCCCTAATACATATATACCAACCCAGTTTTAGTATATGGCAACAACTAATATATAATTATAATTTTTGGATGCTAATATACTGAATTTTTGGAGTATTGGATAATAATATACTAAACTTTGACTTTAAACAACAATACACTAGAGGGTGTTGAACAATAATGAATTCAGAAATTTAGACATTATATTACATTTGTTTAAACGTGTTTCCGCTTAGAGATTGTTGTTGCAGTTGTATAAAATCACCTTTGTTTGTGCAGATTAGCTGACATATCATAAATTGTGGCATTGCATTTCCCTGCAGAATTCAGCAGCGAGCAATTGTACTTTCCCCTCCCTTGTATCAGAAGCGACTGCAAATCGAAATCAAATCAACAAAAATAAAATCGCTGATCGAATCGAATTGATTTAAGGTGAATGCATATCTACTGTATATCTACCTGTGGTTCTCCAACCCAGGAAAAGGGAATGGAAGACAAACCAACTTCTCGTTCGTATACGCTACTGTGATACCAATCGGAAAGAATGATGCTACGATCGAAGTCGTATGCAAAGGGCTCTGAGTGTCCCTCGGGAAGGGATACTTGGATCAAGCCGTGCAATCCTGCTACTCTTTGCATACCGTAATGGCCATGATACATGTATGTGCCTGCCTGCAAGTTTGTTTTGCAAAAAATAGTGTGCAATTATTTCGATGACTGTTTAAGGTAATTAACTTTGGACTGAATTGGTGGTTCCAACTATGAAAATGAAAAATCTATATCCAAAACTATTATATGATATGTAGAGTGTTGGGATAAAAATGCTACTCGACTTTTGGAAAAATCCAAAATGTAACTGACTTTGAAAATGTGTCATTATTGTCATTGAACTTTCCTAAAACGTCAAAAATGTCACTTTTACCTGCTGTAGCAAGTTTACTAGTGACATTTAAAACTTGTCATTGGTGTTTGGGCTAAACTGACACTCAACTTTTCGAAAAAGTAAAAAAACGTCACTGCTATCAATTGAAATAGAAAAAAATATTACTACCTTTCATTTATTTAAATTAATATATTAAAATATTCAACTTGCAAATAGGGATTTGCTAGAAAAATAAAAGTTTTGTTATAAATCTTGAAATTGTAAAAAAAAATTTACGATAAGAATTTATATATCAATGTTATTTTTTTATGTTTTCTCAATTTTATTTTATTTTTTATTTTATGCTTAAAATATTATAACAGTATTCTCTGAATCTCTGTTATTAACTTGTTCTCTATCTCCTTTGTCTCATGCAACACATCAATTTTAATGTTGAATTTCTAAAATAATATATTTGAAAAACTATAACATAAATAGATTTATGTGAAAACTCTTTATTATACTCAATCATCTAAACAAGTGATAAACATTCTATATATGTTACTTGTGTAAATAGTTCATTTATTATACAAATACTTTGATAAGGTCATGATCCCAGGGGGTGGATGTCAAGCCCCTCTAGGGGTGTCCACGGACACCGTTGGCAAAAAAAAAATGTGATTTTCTAATACTATTCGGAAGAAACTTTTTTAATTGGAGTAAGTGGACACCGTAAAAAAAAAGTCTCAAATATTTTCTTAATAGAGGTGTCCAATTTAGTAGCATCCCAAAAAGCTTAAAATATTACTCCCTTCATCCCAAATAAATTGTCCAAGTATAACTAATTAGGTCAAAATTTTTAATTTTTGACCTTTAATTTATCAAATTATATGTTGATTTATTATATAAGACTATCACTGTTAGATTTGTGGTGAAAAATATTTTTACCTGAATACAATATTATAAGTCTTGTTAAGATAAAATATGAAAAATTAATGGTAAAAGTGTTGTATCCACTGCATGATCCATATGTTGTAACTATAATAATTATTACTTCTACAAATGGTTAACTACTATAAATATGCATACAAACATACTAATTATATATATATATATATATATATATATATATATATAGGGAAATTGGATTCTAATAATCCCTACTTTTTCAAATTGGATGGCAATAATCCCTACTTTAAATTTGTATTTTGGTGGTCCAAAAAAAAATTGTATTGTAGTGGTACCAAATCTATCACCACATTCTTTTTATTTTTTTTAGGACTAGCCCATATTGTTTTTGTTTTTTTCATTCCTGCTCCTAGATAGGTAATGAAATGTAATTGCTAAAACATTTTTTAAATTATTTTTTTGAGATTCCGAGCAATTATTATGATTTTTTAAAAGGAATAAAATTGAAAAATCATAAAAAATTGAAAAAAATTGAAAAAATTAGGAGAAATACTGTAAATTCATTAAAAATTGTGGTAAAGTATTATACAAAGTTTTGAATCAAATGTAACACAAAATCCATGATATTTAGAGTATACTCTCAATTATGTCCCACTACAATACAATTTTATTTTTTTTGGACCACCAGAATACATATTTAAAGTAGGGATTACTGTCATCCAATTTGCAAAAGTAGGGATTATTAAAATCCAATTTCTATATATATATATATATATATATATATATATATATATATATATATATATATATATATATATATATATACATATATATATATATATATACATATATATATATATATATATACATATATACATATATATACATATATACATATATATACATATGTATATATACATATATATATATATATATATATATATATATATATATATATAGGGAGCGGATTCAGTAGGAAGAAAGATACAGTAAGAAGGTAGGAAGAAGCAATCTGAGGCGTACAAATATGATCCGATGGCTAATAATAAAACCACCTTCATTATCCATAAATCAACTAGTGGTTTTTGCTAAATAAATAAATAAATAAGATCATTTAAGTAGATGTGGTTAGCTAGAATCATGCATGGATGAGAGAGATTTACTTCCCTAAATTGTAGGGATTGAGTTATTCAAATTGAACTCAATTATTATCAAAAACTAAAAAAAAATAGAAGTCAACATTCTATAAGGATGTTGTCGCGAGTCTGTATCGTCCAATATTTTCGTTGTTTCTCACACTTCATGACCACACTCCCTAATATCCATGACCACACTCCCATAAATCAAAATTATATCAATGATCACACTCCCTAATATCCATGACCACACTCCCATAAATCAAAATTATATCAAGGACCACACTCCCCTATATACATGACCACACCTCCCTATATCAAATCATATCTTTATTGTCGCATTATATCGAAGACCACAATCACTAATATCCATGACCACACACTGCATAAATTTGTCCTATAAATTTGTCCACACGTTGAACATATTCAATATTTGTTCTACTGTGGTCATATTCAATAGATATACCCAACACACTACATAAATTTGTCCACAATTTGAACATGTTGTGGTCATATTCTATGGATAGTGTGGTGATGGTGTGATATCTAGTGGTTATGGATATTAGGAATTAAATTATACTTTTCCAAAGTCTACGAAAGTTAACTGCTTGTACACAAATACTCATATCATATCTATATAATGGAGTATGATCATGGATATTAGGGAGTATCATCACAGATATATCTTGATAACATTGATATAATTTTGACTTAGGAGAGTGTGGTCATAGATATTAGGGAGTGTGGTCGTGGATTGTGAGAAACAATGATTATGTTAGAGTAAATATAATCTTTACAATTTGATAACTTCTGCTTTTTCTTTAGTTTTTTATGATAACGAAGTTAAATCTGGATAATATAATCACTAAAATTTAGGGAAGGAAATCTCTCCCTCTAATTCCATGCATGATTCTTGCCAATTATATCTGCCTAACTGATTTTATTTATTTTTTTTCAAAAACCACTAGCTGATTTATGAAGTAGGAAGGTGGTTTTATTATCAGCCATTGGATTAGATTTGTACGCTCCAGATCGCTTCTTCCTACCTTCTTACCGTATCTTTCTTACTATTGGATCCATTCCCATATATATATATATATATATATATATATATATATATATATATATATATATTCTTAAGAACTATGTACCAGTTAAGTTATCAACTTTGCATGCACGGCACAGACAATATTTCAAGACTTCAATGGATGTAGATTGTTGTTAAAATGCTAGCTTACCCGGTCAACAACAAATTTGTAAACAAAGGTCTCTCCAGGAAGAATAGGACATTGTGTAACTCCTTCAGTTCCATCAGACCATAGCGTTCCAATCTGAAAATGCATGCATACAGTATATAAACAACTTAAGGATGAACTAATTAATCAATGAAACATACACCAGATCACGAGCAAATTAATCATCGCACCGACCTGTCGGATGCCATGCCAATGGATGGCAAGGTTCTCCGTAAACAATCCATTCATGACCTCGACAACGACAGTGTCACCCTGCTCGGCAGTGATGGTCGGTCCAGGGGACATGCCATTGATAGTAATTGCCAACTTCCTGACACAATCAGGGGACTTAAACTCATACTTGACATCCCATTTGTAGTACTGGGTTTTCGCCCGAGCACCTGTCGACGACGACATCAGACAGAGTATTGTCAGAAGAAGGGTGCGAAAATCGAACTCTTTCGCTCCCATTTTTGTGGGTTTATCGCATTGAAGAAGACGAGGATAATATGCAAGCTTATTCTGCTGTCATTTGCTGCACAAACCCAAGCTTAATTAAAGGGGATATATATATATTTGACCAGGGATTATATAATGATATCTAGTGAAGCGTGATCTGCGATTAACAAAATTTTTAGGTTAGTTTGCACGGTTCAACTCTCTTCGTGTATGTCATTTCAAACGTTTTTTTTAGTAGAAATATGTAATTGAAGAAGGGGCCAGGATATGGTGCAGGGAAGAAGGTGGCCCCTTTGGATTATGTTTTGCTGTCATTTGCAACACAAAATGAAGCTTACTTAGATGGGATATGTATTATTGACCGGGAATTTTATAATTATATCTAATGAAACGTGATCTGCGATTAACACAATTTTTAGTTTGGAAGATCGACTCTTTCCGTGTTTATCATTTCAAAGCTTTTACTTACACAAAAACAAGCTTACTCAAATAGGGTATGCATTATTGACCAGGATTTTTATAATCATATCTAATGAAACGTGATCTACGATTAACAAAAGTTTTAGTTTGGAGGTTCAACTCTCTCTGTGTATATCACTAGTAGGCCATGCCTGTGTAAAGCACGGGCAACATCAAGAAATAAAACACGTTCCTCTTTTATAATATTGTCCCTAATAATTACATCTTTCTATAATTGTTAGTTGATGTCCAAATGTTTCATCTCACTTTCCAATTAGCGGTTGAATGTATGGACAAACTCTGATAGCCAGAATTCACAAAAAACACAACACAATCCACATAAGTTTATTGTAAGGTTATATATCTTACCACAAATTTATTGTAAGAAATAACATTTTGGGGATTATTTATGAATAAATGGGTGACTAATATAATTTATGTGGACCGACTCTGATAAAAGTCACCCCTTGATAAATTATTAATTACGTATATTCGTATTAAAAAATCATTCTAATATCACTTATATTAGAATTTGCGGTAACATATATACATTTTGAAAATATATTAGAGCTTATGAAGCTTGGAGTATGGACTCTTAGGAATATACGGTTTTGCTTAGTTCATTTCTGGACAACACAATCATCATTGCTCCCATTTACCACTCATAAACGGGCATCAAATAACGGGATTGTTGTAAAACAGAGATAACTAGTGCTACAGCCAAGAGGATGTACAAAGGCATGAAGAGAAAATTAGCTGAACAAATTGTCAACAATCTCTTGATTAAGCTCCCGGAGAGATGGAACCTGAACAACCTGTCTGGCCAACTCACCAGTCACTCGGTCCGTGTAAACCGCATAAATCCCTGACCTCCTTTCCAGCAATTGCACCGCCTTCCGAGCATCAAGAAAAGAAGCCACCCACTCTTCAAACATACCTGCATAGAATGACGTGAAAAAAATCCGTTGATTGATTCTTTGGATTAGGGCTGTAACAGAGTCGAGTGGCTTGTGCTGTTTTCATCGATTATTTTTACTTTGAGGGCCAATTTCAGGAAATGAAAGCATTTCCATGAAATCTGTCATATTTTTTACGAAATTGAGTTCTTAGGTCTCAAGGTCTGATTGATGCCAGCCTCACCCGTCCTAGAATGAAGCAAAATAGTATATTGTTGGATAAGTGGCAAACCATTTAAACGAATTCTTGCTAACTAAATTGGAAGAGCTGATTATATCGGAGTCTGAAGCGAGGCGAGGGGAGGTTGTCCCGAGCGTGGTGTATATGACGGGATCGACTCAGGTCAAAGCTCGGTTCGAGCTTGGTTTGACTAAAGGTCGGCTTGGCAATTATATTCCAAAAGGGTGACAATATCACATCCATCACTCCTTGCTTAAGCAGGACTCTAGGATTTGGTTTGGTATGTTTGTTTCATCTTGGATGTAATATCTACAAAATTTATATATACTCCTTGCTTATTGAAATGAGGGATGGTGTCATCATGTCAAGGACTGATAAGCTTTGGTCACAACTGCAAGTGCCAAAATCTTCACAGAGAAAGCATTTACTACTTACTAGTGACCTAGTGTCAATCTACTTTACCACAGTATATAATCAAAAAGTAAGAGACTAATTAACCATCAAGTAATTTGTGCTAAAGCCAACACATACTTGTATTGAAACCATCTTCTTTAGACCAACTGATCAAGTAATCTGTCACCAGGAACTCAATGAGCTGAATCCTGCAAGTCATGTGTTTAACAAAACTCTAGATTACTCTCATAGTACAACAGATGCATTCACCATTTGATGACATATATACGGTTCATGCATGCAGCTTATATGAAAGCCTACAACCACACCAGAGAATATTGCTTAAGATGTTCTGAGAAAAAGTACTGACTGAAAAAAAGGAGGTTCTGAGAAAAACGGCATGCGGCAAATATGCAAGCAACACAACACATGGGAAAGTAGCATCAAAGGAAAGATTAAGATGGAATGAACAAAATTAATACCAAGCATATTTATCGATTTTGGCTTTCTGATTTATATACAGAGTCTTAAGACCGCGATCACATGTTGCATATTCTCATGAAAAAATAAAGAGAATCAGAGTAAGACCCTATGTGAAATCTGAGGTGTTTGAAAAGATATTTGTTGCACAGACAAGTCCTGGTACTCTAGTGATGAAAGCTCGAAGACGTTCCAGAAATGAACTATGTGAAACACTTCAGAGATATACAAAAATGATCCCAAACAAACACTCCACAATCAAATTACATGCAATTGATAAGAAAAGATGCTGAAGTGCCACAATATTTGATAAGATTCAGATCTTATAATTCAAGGATTATGTGACTTACGATAAACCTTAAAATGCAACTAATTGCATGATATGCAGTAACATGTAAAAGTTGAAAAAAAAACTTACATCAGAAACATATTGTCATGTATAAGAGCAAAAGACTCATCAAACGGGTTTAAGAAGAGCAGTCTTTCGGCTAGTTCAGATATCCTGTGGGAGAGAGAAAACAGAACTCGCTGGCCTAGGTAGGACACACTGGCAAGCTTACGGAGAATGTGTTGGATATGGACTTGTGTATCAGTTTCTGGGTCATACAACTCTGCAAGGATTATTTCAAACATCAGAAACCAGAAACAAGTGTAGCAGATTGAAAAGAAGTACCCAAGGTAAAACTTCAACGTACATGGAACTCATGAACATCATAATATGGAGAGCACAAAAAGGCAAAAGACTTAAATAGGAGGAATCTGAAACAAATAAGTCGATTTCTTTCTTTTAGAGCAGCCACAGGGTGATCAAGAAAACAGTTTAGGCTGGAGAGGAGAGACAACCTTGTCAATTTTAGTCGCAGGGGCGGGGGGGCATTGAGAAATTCTGGATACAACGCTTGATAAGGAAACCTCCTAAAGTTGTTGACTAGAATGAATGTCATGTAGAATGTATAAACAAATCCGAATGCTGAAAACAAAAAGAGAAAGGAATTACCATCTTCCAATAGGGTGCACATCCCTTTAACCAGATGTGTTATCAAGTTGTTGATAACTTCTTCGATCATATCCAGATCCTTTCCCATTAATAAAGCACGACTCAGAGAACCTTCGACAAATGGCACAGAAAAAACATTCTTCAGATGAAAACTAATTATATCGGAATCCTAGAATACTCAGGTACTGCACTGAACAACTCAAAATGCTTGATGAGGTCTTCGTAGGTAATTTGTCCTAAACATGGCTAAAGGTCACTTAGAAGCATTATCAACAGAAAATGGATATAACTTTTGTGCCCACGACAGAATATGAAGGTGGTTATTGTAGCAGCTTGAGAATTACACACAATTTTCAAGCAGGGCTACAGCCTGCAGACAGTACAGGATGGATGGTGTTACCCTAAAAAAACCCTGAAAGGCAAAAAAGTCAAGGCACTATCGGGGCATAGGCCAACACATGACCAGCTTAATGCACATTAAACTTCCTCAAGTGATTGTTGATCAACCATGCAAACACAGACCAAGGATTCCAATCAACGAAAATTTGTAGTAGAATTTTGATTCAAAAAATAACCAGGAAGAAATAACTTTTTTCTGCTATAAGTCCAATAATGTTCACTGACATTGAACACGCCATGGGAAAAAGATGACCTTATGCAAATGTAAAATTGAAGGAGCTAACCTAGAATGAACTCTACCGCTTGATGAGCCTGGTTAGCAAAATGAGGCCTCTTTGCCTGCAGAAAGTACAAAGGTTGCTCCACATTAGGATAAGATAACTAAATTCTCCTTTTTTACATCGCATACCATAGTATTAGATCCCAAAAACACACAACTGACAGGGCAAGGCGCGTCACAAAGATCCGCGAGAAAATCAGCCGATAACTTCAGCTGCTCCATATCGTCTTCCCTGTAAAATTCTGTTTAATGGCAGCAATGAACTTTAGCTATAGTTCAATCATCCAAACAAATTCATCACTTTTCTTAATCAACATTTCAAAATACTATACACGAAATTGATCAATACAAGTGCTTTGTAACCTGCTAAACCTCGCCTGTGAATGGAATTCTTTGTTGTTTTCTTGATTATCCCATGCAAACGTACTGCAAAGAGAAGAATCATTCTAGTAAAAAAATTTCAATTTCTGATCACAAATTCTTTTGAAAATTCACATGGGTAGGAACTGACTATACCTTGTCGGAGAAATCTCCGGCGAAGAACATCGGTAAACTTTTGAACAGATTGAGAATCATCATTCAACTGCTTATGACTTAATCTCTCCAAATCATTGAAGAAGTAACACTTGCAAGATGCATTTTGTGGATACAGATCAGAGCGCAGATTATTTGATAGCATCCAATAAAAGAAAATTCAATGCTACACAGATGTAAGACTTGAAGCATTTATCACGAGCTCATAAATCAACACCAATCGAACATTGAAAAATTGCAAAATTCAGAGAGAGAATTAGAACCTGCAGCTTCCTTGAGGTCCTGTCTGAGTCTAATAATCTCCTGTTTGCGCTCTTTCGCCTGGAATTCGGAAAACAATGGCGCCAATTCAGGATTTGTGCTGTCGCAGAGAGAGAGAGAGAGAGAGAGAGAGAGAGAGAGAGAGAGAGAGACCTTTTGCTTCCATCGTAGGGCATCAGCGTGAGGAGGAGATGAGGCCGAAGAAGGAGGAGGAGGTCGGGATCTGGAGAGAAGCTTGGAACGAAGAAGAGCCATGGCGATTGCTATCTTCATTGATTCGCCGGAATCCGGCGCCGTCTCCGCCGCTTCTGCCGCCGTGGAAGCCATTTCGCTTTCTCTTTGCTGGCTCTTCAGCCGGTAGTTGCTACTCGGTAGGCCGTCTGTCTGTCTCCGGAGTCCGAAATGACTTGCTAGGCTGTGGTGTTCATCAACTGCTCCTAGTCACTTCACTAGCACCTCTACGATCATTTCCCGTTGTATTTTCGTTTTAAAAAAGGAAGACGTAGGACATGTCAAATTCATGGATAACATCAATTTATCAAAATTTATCAGTTTTAATCTAAAGTTACCAAAAATTATTAAAGTTACTCAAGTTAAAAGATATAAAAAAAATTGATATATTAACGTAAATTTGTAAAAAATTACCAAAAATTACTAAAAGTTACCGTTCTTTTGTGCGTTACGTTGCGGTTAGTTGTTGTAGATTGCGGTAAGTTACGGTGAAAATAGTAAAAAGGTAATGGTAATTTGCGGTATGTTGCGGTAAGTTACAATAATTTGTGTTGCGGTTAGTTGTGTTAACGCATAAAAGAACGGTGCCTTAAATGTGTCCAATTTGAGCTAGGTGATTGAAAGTAACTATACATTTTAATTTATTCAGTTCCAAATACATTTAAAAAAAAAAAGAATTCGTATATATGTCAGTTTTATTTAACTTTTTATATATAAGACTATACTCCCTTCGTTCCAATAAATTTATCCCTTATTTGATCAATAGGTTAAATATTATACTTTTTTATTGCTAATTTACTAAATTATATAATGACTTATTATAAAATATTATCATTCTTGATTTATAAAAAATAGTTACATCTATATATAACATTGCAAGTTTTAAAAATATAAAATACAAAAAAAAATTAATGGTCAATGTTATACGTACAAGACATTGCAAAGTCAAACGAGACAATTTTTGAGATGGGGAGTACTATTTAAAGCTCAATATTTGCTTTATAGTTTGAAGTTAATTAGTATACTCCCTCCATTTTATATTAATTGTCGTATTTGAAAATCGTGCAGTTAAAGTTTAAAAATTTTAACGATAAATTTCTCAACATATACAATGAGTTGTTATACAAAAGTACAACCATTAGATTCGTAACGAAAAATACTATTATAATAGTATAATATTGTAATTGTTAATAACATATTATGTAAAAAATTATCAATCAAATAATAACATTGGAGACCGTGAAAATTAAAATTATGTCAATTAATATGAAACAGATGGAGTATTAGCTTAGCTTATTTGGTTCTAAATCAACTTTAAAAGATTGATATTATTTTTAAAAAAAATTTGAAATGTCACCGGACAATTTTTAAACGGGGCAATTAATAGACTTACTGGTCAACTCCGTTAATAAATAACCAAGACAACGTGTCCAAAAGATTAGAGCAATAATTATACTCTAATTATACTCTAATAATTTAATTTCCCTTTTTCAGGGCATCATAAACCCAAAATGGCGCCAGAAGAAACCCCGCTAAAACACCCATTTTCCCTTCCAATTTACCCGCAATTTTTTTGCATTTCTAACCAAAAACTTTCAAATTCTCCCGCGCCTTCTTCCCTTCACCCTTTTACCTCCTCCTCATCTCCCCCTTCTTCACTTCTTCTTCTTCCTCTCTCTCTCTCTCTCTCTCTCTAACTCTCTCTCTCTCTAGACATCTCTCTTTCTCTCTCTAAACCCCCCTCTATCTCTCTCTAAATTTGCCATTGATGGGGAAAACAACGAGGGGGAGAAGCAATGTAGGGCGGGGCAAAGTGACCGCAGTTCAGATCGCCTACATCGTCGATCGTTACCTCACCGAACACAACTTCTCCAAAACCCTAATCGCATTTCGCTCCGAAGCCTCCGATCTCCTCCCCAAACGCTCCCTCCAAGAGGTACCCCATTTCGATTTCGTCACGAAAAATGGACGAATTAGTAGAGTAATATTCCGGGAATTTGATTGATTGTTTGTTTGTTTGTTTTTTTCAGGCGGCGAGAATGCTGAGTTTAGAGGCGATGATGAATGAGTATATTACGCTCAAGGAGCTGAAAGTTAGTTTGAATCAGGAGAAATCTAGGGTTGAGCGGGAAAATCTTAGGGTTCAGACGCTTCTGCAAGGGATGCAGGATGTTATGAATGCTTACAATTCCGGCGCCACCACCGCCGCATGCCTCACCACTCCGCCGTCGGCGACGGCGCAGCCTTCGTCGGCCACCGCGGTTGTTCCATCCTCTGCAGGTCGATTGCTGCGTTGTCCTTTTACTTGGTAGCTTGATTTGGAATGGGTGTTTGTTGATTTGCTTGCTTTCGTTTGGTTGTTGGTACTAATGATGTTATTTTGGATGTGTGTCTGTTGTTTTATTGAAGTTTGTTGAGATGCAATTAGGGTTTCGTATAACTAGATTAGTGGGTTTATTGATGTTTCGGCGAGGTTATACTGGATTTTGGAGAATTTAAGTTTTTTGGGTTTCTACCTAAATTGACTCTATTATGTTGATCTTGGAGTGGTAGGTAGTGACCAATTTGTAAATTTTGGGTCAATTGGAATTAGTCTCTTTAAATTACAAAATTTAGGGTAAGAGTACTACATTCGTGATTCGTCCCTCATAGCTAGTCTAGGTGGGATTTTGGAGAATCGGTTTTGGGTTTGGTTTAGGTTAATAGAGGGCAAGAGTGAATGTGTTGGGCCAATTTTCTTTGGAAGTTGAGTTGATTGGCTTTGTTCATTATATCTGGTTTTAAATTTTATCTGGGTTCTTGAGACTGAATAGTAGCACTACAATGAAGTGGCTAATGAGAACTGCAAGAAATGTATGACTTTGGGATATTAGGCTAACCTTAATGTTGTTTCCCATTTGGGATTTTGCAAGAAAGTCGGTCTAACTTACGCCAAATTCATAGCCATGATATATGTAATATGTGCTGAGTAAATTGACAGTCACATACAGTGAGATGTGAAATCGGGTTCGAGTGTTTGCATCTGCAGGACTGTATCCATGGGAAAATTTGGAACCTCTAGGGTCTCTTTGATCTTTTAATTGCTGGAAAGTTGATAAATGTGGCTGTCTATTATATTAACTTCCTCTGGCTTTGATTTTTTTTGACATCAGCCAGTCCTGCATATAGAACTCCTGTAATGGCATCAGTGTCGATGACCCACAGTGTGAAAGTAGATCATGCCAACTTCTCCACATCCCTTGTTACTTCCCGGCCTCCAAGAAAGCGGAAAATATACAAGGACACCTTAGAGGCTCCTCCTGCGCCAAAGAGAATCTCCGGTCCAATGTCCAACAATCAGTTGACATTAAACAAAGGTGATTTGTTTCTTCCATCTTTTCGATTGGAAACTTTGTGCTGACCCTGTAAATTTGAGAACAAAATTGACTTGGAGGCTCAATATGTTAACAGGATTGATGCCCTTTTTCTGCTTTTGCAATTTGTTCTCACAAACTCAACTTTATGCAGGCAGAGATTCAGCAGCTGTTCAATCAAATAATGCATCGAATGGTGATTGTGTGAGGCAGCAGTCTCCTTGTCCGGAATCATCAGTGCCTAATTACGCTCAAGCAGGATCACCGCCTATTCAAGGATCAAGTGTAGCTAAGAATTTGTTCAACAAGCCTTCGGATTCTCCTACATCCAACTCTTCTGGCCCAAAGACACCACCACGAGCAGCCTCTTCTCAGAGCGATAAATCAGTTTCTCCTCTGGAGGAGGTTTCTTCTACTGCGAAATCACGCGATAATGACACCCATATGCAAACTACACCCACAAACTGTACAATTATCTCGTCTAAGACTATTATAGTGAGTCCTGCGAAGCACTTCTCCATTGAGAGGAACCAGTGCACATTCTCCTCCCCGAGCAAATCCAGCTTGAAGAGGCAAAACAAGAGAGAGCACTTCAAAGGAAGGCTAGATTTTGATGGGTCTGAATCTGACATGCCCAACTGTTTGGATAACACCGCTGTGAACGGGGATGGAAGCTCAACGTCTGAGTCTGAAAAGGAAGGAGATGTGTTAGACTTGGATATCCCTAATTTCGATCATGCCTTTGGACCAGACTTTTCGCTGACGGATCTCTTGACTGATTTTGGGATCGACTGTGGAACTTTTGATATTTCTTGCCCAACGACATCCGGTACTTCTGCTGATGCAGTTCCAAAGTAAGAGGGTTTCCTTGGTTTCCCTGACTGCCTGCCTTTTCAGCATGCTGCCCATTTGAATGTTTCTGACTTTTCTCTTTGTCAAACAAATACAGTGCCCTTTGTGAAAACAGCAGTGGAGACTTGGGAACAAGCCCAGATATGGTAGAACATTCGTCGTCCATTACAGAAGTTTTTGCCGGAGACATTAACCAAATAGGTACTATACCCAAACTCTTTATGTCATTGAATGAAACTTACTCCTTTTCTCAATCATGTAATACTACTCTTTGAAGCGCATCGTCTGAAATTAATAACCTTTTTCTGTCACATAGCAGGTGGGGAAGCGATGACTGCTGTCAAGTCTGTAACAAAATGCATAACAATATTGAGCCCTAGTAAGTATACATACATCCATCTACTTAAGACCCGGAAAATTTCTCTCCTAGACGATATATAATAATGGGTCTCGACTGTTCCACCTGCAGGCAAAAGTACACGAAACTGCTCTACGAACGATCAAGAAAAGACATCTGAACTTATCAGTTAGCAATCCAGTTGACCTCTAATATGACAATTTAGATAGCTGCATAGGGCATTCAGGAACCGAACAAACGTCCAGACAATCCCCTCTGAGGTTCTGAAGGAGATTTTCGATCCCTGCAAGATGGACGAAAGCCCTCCTAATACTTCATTATTTTATTCACAATGATCTAATGTATGGTTACCTCACAGGATTTCCTGTTTGTAGTGCGTAAATTTAAGGAATAGGCTAGATTAAAAGAAGCTTAGTAATGTACTAATGTGCTTGTATCTGACGGAACAAATTCATGATGATCGGATGGACTATACATTCAATTAGTTGGACTATGTTACAGATACACTTCAGTTTATGTGTCTGATTTCATTTGATTGGGCACGGCATGAGTTCCAACTTGTTCTTTTATACGGTGCGGTGCAGTATCACAACTCACTGTACTAAATATTTTTCCACACTTTTCTACAATCATCATCAATATATTTTCTTACTTTTCTCTTCTCATTTTTCTCCACTATTTTACATTCTCTCTCATCAAGTATCAATCACAACAACCACACTTTTCATAAATTTTACCATACCAATTTACACTTTACTGCACTTTTTACAGTTTCACCACACTATACCATTTCTGTATCTTATCAACCGCACAAAAAAACAGTGTCTAATGTTCTATAGTGTGTTTCAACCAACCGTTCAGTTGGATAAAACTGAAAAATCTAGAAAGCAAATGCAATAATAGTGTCAGTACACCTAGCTGAAAGCCTGAAATATAGATGAAACTAATCGCATCAGCCAAGAGTACTTGGATAAAACTGCCCCTGAAAATTTTAAAATGGGCAAAAATGTCACTCAACTATTAGCTTGATCATTAGTGTCACTTAAGTTTCCTTAATGATCAAATTTACCGCTAGAAAAAAAAATTACCAATTATCTCAAGTTTCCCCCTATTTTTTTTCAGGTTACCCCTAATTAGGATTTTTAGATGCTAATATATTGTACTTATATTGTACTTTTGGGGTATTGGACAATAATACACTGAACTTTAATCTTGGACAATAATATACTGTACTTTGGGGGTGTTGACCAATAATACACTCGGATCAATTCCAATGGTGGCTGACTCGGTGGCGATCCTACATGGTCAGCCTGCCTCGCAAGTCAGCCACCAAGTTAGCCACCGTCAAAATCCTTTCGGGTGTATTATTGTCCAATATCTTCTAAAATATAGTGTATTATTGTCCAAGATCAAAATTCAGTATATTATTATTCAATATTTCAAAAGATGAGTGTATTAGCGTCCAAATTTCCTAATTTCTATAAAAATAAAAAAAAGGACGAAGCTTCTCAAGGAAGCCAGCCTTGAGTTCCTTAACTTCCTGCATCTCCTCCTTTTCACTCAATGTGCACGCCATCGAATAAAAACCCCAGTGCTCTTCAAGAATTGTAAACCCTAAACTCTTTTCATTCTCCAGCTTCCTCAGTCTGTTCGACTTCTTTCTTCTTCTTCTTCTTCATTTCCTTCATCCTCTGTTCCTCCATAGCCATGTCGTACAGCTCTGGTCATTCACGCCAATTTAATGGCAGGCCCCTCCAACATAACTATGCCAGTTGCAACTGCATGGCACCGCAGGACTCGGAGGTTAATTGTTCTTGTGGTTGGGATTGGGATTGGGATTGGGATTGGGTTTGGGTTGACCCATCCATTTGCGAGACCTTAAACTTCTTTGTTGTGTGGTTGATGGAGGAGAACAAAGGCCTGGAGGAAAAGCTGCACAAGTCAAAAGAGAAGGTGGTTCATCTGACGGAGAAGTTGAAGGCAGTTGAAGCTGTTAATCAGAAGCAATGGAAGATCATTCTGGCCCTGTCTCTCATGATTTTTGTGTTTGGGGTTGCTCTGGTTCGCCCCTGAATTTGCGCCCTCCAAGGTTGCTGGGTTGGTAATGGTGGAAGGAGGTTTTTGGTTTTCTTTTGTGTGTTGGTAAGTTTAGGGTTGATGATGGTGAAATAGGGAAGGTTGTAAGTAGGTTGTAACTGGCCTGGTTGGATGATCAAGTTGTTTGGGATCATCAACTGACATTTTTTGCTTAAAAGGCCTTGATTTAGTATGTTAGGAAGGGCAAATCTTCTGTCAAAATGTATTGGGAGATCACTGTATGTGGGAACTACTTGTGTATATTTGCTCAATTGAATGAAAGGAGCTATCTTTTGGGTGATCACTGTCAAAATCTTATGTGTTCATTTTTTTTGTTTAAGGTTTTACTTCCTCAGTCCCAAATTAATTGATACTTTGACTAAATTTTGGTCGTTAATTACTTATAAATTATAATGAGTTATAATATAAAATTATTGTCATTAGATAGATATTTTATTAAAAATTACAATTAGGGTAATTTTATAGTGTAATTCATTGTAAGTTATGAATGATGAACGGTCAAAATTTAATCAAAATATCAATTAATTTGGAACGAATGGACTATTGTTTAGGGTTTGTTGTTTCATGAGGCTAGAGGAAGAAGGGTTGGGATCACCAACAAAGTTACAGAAGAAAAAAAAAAGTTGCAAAAAACTACAACAGCTCAACACCACAAACAATGCAACACAACACAAGGATCACAAAAACAACAAAACTGGGTGTATCATTCCACCATAAAAGAGCTTCCCTGAATTCAACCTCTGAAACTTGCAAGCCAAGGTATCAAAGTACTTATCTAGATATACTTGAATAATGAAGTGACAATCATCCAAACATTACACATGTAACCATGGTGGCTAAACAAAATCCATGACATTATGTCTCAACCAGTAAGTGGTACCTCAAAAATACTCCAAACGACCCAAAAAAAAAAAATCAACTAATATGACATCTTGGAGCAAAATATACAGAGTCAACAAAAATAAGCCTGCTCCTCATTGCTCCAAATTTATCATATATAGTAGTACAAGATGCTCACCTCATGACCAAAAAAAAGGGGGATAGAAGAAATGTGAAGGAGAAAAAAAGAAAAAACAAAACAAAAATTAAACATGGGATAACGAAAAATGTCAGGATATTTGTGGCTGGCTACACTGAACTTAAAAAAACAGACCGGGCGCAATCAGAGAAGACCCTTGCATGCCTCGACATCAGCAGCTTGTGCTTCCAAAATCCCTTGTCCGGAAGGGCTCACAGAGACAGCCTTGACCACTGCATCAAATATCGGCTTCCTGAAAATGTCGTCCTCCACCTTGCTCAGCACCTGACTCACCACGCCGAAGCTGATTCCCCCGGCCAAGATTAGCTTGCCCATGATGTCTCCAAAATTGTTGGGTGCCTTGGGAAGGTCTATGGCAATGTCATCCAGCATTGATCCGTACAGCAAGCACCCGCTCCCGACGTCCTTGGGTGTGAATACCTCCTTGGTCAGCAAATACTCCACGAGCTTCGCGACGGGGTCCACGCATGGCGGGTTCTTTTCCAGCCCTAGGTTGATGGCCTCCTTGACGACCTCGCTGTGATAGGACGGCGCTTTGAGCTCCTCCACACACTGCAGGGCCTCGTCCAAGAGCCGGATGCTGAAGTACTCCTCCAACAGGGACTGTGTCTTCCTCTTCAGCTCGTCGGGTTTGATGTTGCTGCTAGGAGCAGCAGCAGCAACAGGAGGGGAGGCCGGCCTTGCAGCGGCAGCAACCGGAGCTGCTGGCGTGGCAGCAGGCTTGGCGGGCCCGCCTGACCCGAAGCTAGGTTGACGAGCAGGGGGGGCACTTCCTTGGAGTAGGGCGCTTGTCTTGCCACTGATGAATCCTCCGCTTCCCTGGGGTAACAGTTTTGAGTTGAACGACGAGGATTTTCCGACCAGTGGGGACTGGAGGCGGCCGCCACCAGGCGGGGTGGTGTTGGCATCTACACCACCGCCACCCCGAGGCATGGACCGGCCCCTCGGGACCTCCCAGTTGTCGTTGTCCATCCCGGGCATACCAGGCATCTTGCGGGTCCCAGGCATTCCGGGCATCATGCCGCCAGTGCCCGGACGGTTGACCGGGTATCCTGGGCTCATGTTTCCTTGGGCGCCGGGGAGGATGCCGCGAGGGTTCCGGATACTTGCAGTGGCGCCGGGGCGCAGTCCCAGGGTCTTTTCGGCCTCCGAGTGGATTTCAGTAATGGTCTTGGCCTTGACCTACATTAGTATTATGCAAAGTGCGACGACATCAGCAAGGAGAATTATTTTCTACTTTTTTTTGGGGGGGGGGGGGGGAGGTGTTGAGGTGGAAGAAAGTGGGGGGAACAAACCTCTTCCCGCCTTGGAACCCAATTGTTGGATCGAAGATCGAGAACGTCACGAATCATGAAGCGCAGACGAGGGGCTAGCTGAGGGTTTGTACTGAGTTCCTTCAACCGGTTGAAGTAAACATCGTTTATGCGCCGTGACTTGGGACTCTCATCAAGCTGCTTCCCAATAGTGTTGAAGAACTGGCATATGGCCTCCACATTCTCCTCCTCCGGGCAACTCTTGACATCAGCACCCAATAGCTCCTGTGCACCGACCAACATGTATGAGATTTACATGTGAATCCAATAAATCTCTGAGAAACAAGAGGATGAGAAGGAAATCCTGAGTACCTGGACAATGTGATGGACAATCTTTTCGGGAACCATCTTCTGCTTGAGAAGTTCACCAATAAGACGGATGTTTCCAAGAGTACGGAGCTTGACCATTCTTTCCTTATCTCGACGTTCAGCCTCTTGGTCAGGGCTAGTCATCTGCCTTAGTTCAGCTCTTAGTTTGTCAGCACCTTCAAAAGCCTCCTGACAGTTGTTCAGGAGCACGCGCTTGAAAGTGATTTCTTTTCCTTCAGGCTCCTCAGCTGGGAAAGAAGGCAGTTTGACATTGAGATCAGAACACAACTGCGCATACATAGGGCAGAACGTGGGCTCCAGAACAGCTTTGTCGAATATCAACGATATCACTCCCTGAAGGAAAAAGTAAACACGTCTTAGCCTTTGTGTACACATGATTATAACAAAGTTAAGCACAAACTGTTTACAAAGAGGAGTGCGTACCTTTAGGATATCAGCAGTTGTGATACCGGAATCCAGCAGTTGGCCCTTGAGGAGATCATATTTCTCCGGTGTGAGCTTGTTCAGAATACTACATTAGGGAAACCAGCACAAGTCAATAGATTGCCCGAATGGGTACACCTTTTTGTGGCCAAATACCGACAGCCTAAGATCTAGATTTTCCTACTACAAAGAATGGATGAAAAAAGCAAGAAAGCGTAAAAAGTATTAATTACCCTTTCACAGTCTTAAGCACCCGGTCCTTGTCAGAGAGGTTGCCTCTTCTAACAGACCATGGCACCTCAGCCTTAATCAAAGCAGGAGCAGGACCCTGCTTCATGACAACAGGATAAGACATGAGCATAAACAAAGATAAAAGGACGGTTCATGGACAGGAAAAACAAATGACAAATATTACTCATTTCAATGTTGCATAGTAGGGAAAACCTCCTGAAAAGAAAAATGAAGATTTTTGCCTCTTAATAAGTACTACATAAATGGAATTTGAGTGCTCAAAAACATCTAAACGGCTTCATAGATTAACTTCCTCACAATGCAACAACAACATAACAGTATCAAACAGCATATACCATTCTTGATATTAGCTTTGGCATCCATGCCCTGAAAAGGTAATACAATCCCAACATCCAACAAAATAGAAAACACTGACTAGAAAATATCTTACATGATTTGATGTTTAGGGACACTAAAAAACACTGCACTATCCATGCACAGGGCTAAGGTCAAGGCAGATGACCCTAACTGCCCATTACACAACGATAATCACGTTTTTATGTACAAGGGACAAGAAAATTCAAACAGCATTAGCACCAGTGAAGGATGCCCAAGTAAGAATCCTAACTTTTGTACAAGGTGGATTCCTCTGAATTAGAAGGCCCCTAGTTAAGAAATTTTACTCACCCAAACACAAATGAAGTAGAACTGTAGAAGGCCCCCACTAGTAGACAACTACCTGCACCTCTATATTAACACCCCCTCCCCCTCTTTTTTTATCCCTCTCCACCATGCCCCCACAAAAAGGAGTACAATCGGCAAACAACAGATATTAGTTGTAAGCTGACTAATCATCAACCTATTAAAAAAGTTAACCAGCCATTGCCAAAATAATGAGAAAAAATAAGACAAAATGGGTAGGTACTTCTAACCCCATCAAGTGAATATAAGTGAAGCCTGCCTCTTGTTTGACTTCCCAAAAAGGGGGAAATTCCAACAAGTCATAGCATGTATATCACCCAACATGGATATCACCAAGCCAAGCAAAAATATAAGAACATTGTGCCCAATAGACCCACAAAACAAATTTTGAAAAATGTCTTATAAAGTCCCATTTTCCAACCCAAACCCAAAACACGCCGAAATTTATGATATACAAAAACTGATAAAACAGTAAAATCTTGAAAGTGTCTGCCACATCATTGACAACACTTTTACATGACAGTATCAGACTGGCCATCAATCATTATTATTATAATATCCAAGACAAACAAAACATAATGATGCGAGCATGACAAGATGAACCACAAATTTAATAAGGTACAAGCATGATATGATTATTCAATACAAATCCCTCAAAATCACCCCCACAAATTTGTCACTAGATGAAAATCTTTCCAGAAAAACAACCTTCAAGTCCAAGAAATGTCAATGTCACAAGGTTGTCATAAGATGCAAGCATCAATGAAATCTTAAGGCAATATTGAATAAGCAAAAATCTCGAGCGAGAAGACATTAGTTAATATACCTCGCAATCAAGTCTGAATCCAACAGGGAAGCAGAAGAAAGCGAGATGTTAAGTTCAAAGCTAAATCTTAATAGAGGATGCTTACCCCTTGATTGGAGGAAATCTCAGCTCTTGCAAACTGTGAGCTGAGCTGGTCTTGACGATTGGAATTCTGACCTCTCGGGTCAGGTTTACCAGAAAACTCTCTATCCCGGATTGATTCCCAAGACCTCTCCTCTGCTGGAGCAGTGATCTGTGCAGAAGAGCGGCTGCGCCAATCACGATTATCAGGTTCAGAGTAGCGACCTTGAGGCTGAGTCGGAGGCTGCTGCTGCAAGGAAAAAAGTTATTTGAACTTCATCAGTCCAAACATTGGGAAAATGTCACTAGTATTTCTGCAGTGTGTCAGAGAGTACTTACATTGGCTTCAGCACGGCTCCAGTTCTGCTCTTCACCAAAAAATTCAGCATCGATTTCCTTTTTCACCTTTAGGATTTCCTCCGGAATAGTTGCCACCTTCGTTCAAACATGAAAAGAAAGAGATAATGAGGCTACAAGGTATAGACAAGCAAAGGTACATTCACGGGGTGTTTATTTTGGGACCAACAACCAAGTCAGTTCCAACATGCATTCATTAGTACCAAGACAAACTTTTCATTCCTGTTCGGATTCACCCATGAGTAAATGTCCCACATCAAAAAAGTAAAGAAAAAGCACATGGTATATAAGTCAAGTGGGCTACTCCTCTAAACGCCAATTGGTTTTAAGATGGAACCTCACTTAACTTGTGTACCATGGGCTTTGGTTGAAGTGCCCCCCCCCCCCCCCCGATCTCCCCAATAATTCCAATAATTTACATGTCTATGTTTCCCTTTGTTATAGCCAACTAAAAGCAATCACAGTTATCCAAGAAGACCAATGATAGTAACATAAAATAAATGTCTGAATTCACAAATATCAAATGACTTCAAGATTACAATCGAAAATACCGACACACACACACACACACATAAGTAGCAACCTCTATGATGATTACCTCTCTGAGTTGCAACAGTTGTTCCCGAGTGTAACGGACACGCTCACGACTTTCGAACCTAGCATCTCCGAACTGAAATCATATAAACACCCATGTAAGTGTACAGGCCAATATAAAGCAGCAACATAAATGAAAGCACTATCATAAAGTAAAATCCAATGAATACGAGAAAGCCACTACCCCAAGATTTTCACTACAAATGACCAATATATGACGTTCAAAGGTTTAGGAAACAAGAAAAATTGCGCCACACAACAATAATTAATAAGATAAGCCACTCAGCAGCATCATTTAATTAGACAAAAGATAATGGTAAAACATATAAACTGAAGGACTAGGGAAACCATGTGGACAACTAGACAAGCACATATCTTTACGTTAGCAGTGGTCCAAACAGAAACAAACGACACCTGAAGGACCCAAAAAATGTAAAAATGGCAATTTCTTCAACACTTGCTAGTTCCATGCACAAGAGGCAACAAAAGAAATATAGATCAAAGGAACATGGGACTACACATTAAACAAGGCTATATAAGATGACTACATCTACATGGCCTACTCTATGCAACTTCTATTCAGACAATATGAAGGTAAACAACCACTACAAGTCCTTAGTGATAGTAAATATATCAAACATCCACTTCAAGTCTTCAATGAAGCAAACAGTTATGAGAATGAGTGTAGACATTGTGGGGGGGGGGGGGGGGGAATTGCAACTGGCAACGCGTCCATTGCTTGGAAAAAAGACCATAGAATGATAATTTTGCATATGGCTCCCAACCAATTATCCCTTTCTCCTTGTTTATAACGAATATGCTATAAAGTATAAACATATTCCATGGGTAAGCAACCTTCAAAGTCAATCAATCATCCCATGCAAGGCCAAGTGATTTACTTAAAAGAGATTGATTCTACAAAAGGGGATATCATACACTTTAAGAATCACATAAAACCAAAGAAAAAGGACAGAAAAAGGCAATAAGTACAGAAGAAAGAAGAAAAAAGGTGAACACAAAGGATTAAGACATAAGCCCTTGTACTCCAACAAGCTGAGAGAAGAGCATAATACCCAACATCAAACCAGACTTGACATCAAAACCCTTCATATTTCTTGATATATGGAAAAACAAATGAACTTTCCATGTTATCAAATGTTATACACCGACGCCGATGCCCTTTCAAGCAAGTAGCCAACAGAAAACATATAAAGACGATCAGCGCAGAAAAAGTTCCAACTACTACCAACGCCTTCATCAAACAATACTTTCCGGTAACCCCTACATTTTTTCCCTCGACTGAGATGCCATTGCATCAAAATGTCAGTAGGTTCCTTTGTGGGCAACAGAATCTCACATATTGCCCACCTAAAACCCTACATATGCTGTACGTCCATTTTTACAGCAGTTAACACACCTCATGTGCACTACCAAGAATTAGGACGTTGTAATGCCAACCAAACCAATTAAAACTCAAGAAACAAATTCATTGCATTTGGCATATTCAAACCACTCAAAAATCTAAACAAGCAATTCATAAGCATAATCCTAAGAACAACCTAGCGTAAAAACCAAACAGATCACTCAAATTTACACCTCAACCTCAAAACTTCCTCACTTTAAAAAGTCCAAAATTTATCACTGCAAACCATTAAAAACAACCAATATTCACTTCTCAAACCAACAACCCATCTACTAATTCTTATCATTGAATAGAATATTCTCAGCACAAACAAAATTCAACGCAACAGGTACATTTAGCACAACCACAAAACATTCGCAAACTCGCAAAAAAACCACGAACATCATATAAAACGCATGACAACCCTATGAACCCTCCTCAAGCTACAAAACAATAAACATCGGACCAAGAAAATCCGATCTTCGATAGCATCAAATCAAGAAACCCAAATTCCATCCAATCCCAAAACGCAATGACACAACACAAACAGATCAAGAAACCCAAAAGGGTGCCCTCATTTCCTCAAACCCAGACACAAAAACTCCCCAAAATCAACAGATCTACAAAAACAAAAGGATTCCGACATCAACCTTGAGAGAGAGCGATGAAGAACCGCCGCCATGGGGACGAAGGAGCTGATTATCGGAAGCAGGAGCAGCAGATGAAGATGACGAAGAAGTTTCGAAACGGGGTCCGAGAAATCGAGGGCCTCGATTGCCTCCACCGCCACCTGGTCGCAAGCTAATAACGGTCTGGTCAGCCGGTATAACTCAACTCAGCTGCTTCTTCTTCTTCTTTCTTCCTTTCCTCGAAACGTAGAAAGAAACGGCGGGTAGATGTGCGGAATCTGAAGAAGAATAGGGTTGGATGGATACAAAGAAAAAATCGAGATAGATGGAAAAAGATAGAAGGGGGAAGAGAAGAAGAGGAGATTCTCTCTCTTCTGGGATGAAAGAGAGAGAGGAGGAAGAGAGACAAGGGAGGAGAAAAGAGAGAAGGGGAACAAGGGTTATGAGAGCTCCATTATATGTATACACACTAGAGAAAAGAAAACCCTCATCTTTTTTTCCCTATTTTTTATTCATTTATTTATTGTTTATTTATTTGACGGTATTTTTTTCTTTTTTCTTTTTTTTTTTTTTGAGGGAAATTGGAGAATATCTTTTCTTGGTCTTGGTTCTTAAATTAAAATCTGTTGGTGATGTGGGATATTTTCTATCAGTTATGTGCATCCATCTTTCACCAAATTAGATGTGATTTTTGAATCATAATATCATGTTTATGAGAGCATGTGTTATGGAAAATCATGCCAATAAATTTTATATATAAAGGAATGTTTGGTAGAAGCCTCAAAGAAATTTTACCCGAGAAAAATATTTCTTAGGGTTTTCTTTTGTCACCTAAGGGAAATTTTCCCTAGGAAAATATAGGAAATGGTGACTTCTATAAAGTTTTTTCAAAGTTAACTCACATCCATACATAGAGAAAATAAATCAACCGGAAAAATTGACCATTTTCTCAAGGATTTTGACTAACCTAACGCACCCTAAGAGATTGACATGGCATGTGCCTAACGGTAGCGTTTAGCATTTGTACTAAATCGAAACTCTTGTATAAATATAAGTGTTCGGTAAGCTGGCGTTTTGACGAACGTTTAGCGTTTCAAGTAGCGTTTTATGAAACGTTAATAAAGTTAACGCTTGAACTTTTTGAGTATGTAGCGTCTCATATTTTTTTATCAAATAATTACCCTTTCAAGATTTTATCTTTGGAAATTATTTTTATCTTTTTATGTCAATTCACATTAATTTGCTAACTCAACCGCTAAATTTACCGAACACAATTATCATTTGAACAACCATCTACTTTACATGTTATTGGCTTCCTAACCGCTATCAGTTACAAGAACAACTCTCGCTATCTAAAAGGCTAATTTTGTCAAACAGGGATGTAGAGTATGAATATATCTGTAAATCTAAACAAATATGAATATGTATGTAAAATAAATATGAATATATCCCTAGTAAGGTTAGAAGAAATTGTAAACAATCTTGGCTTTGTTCGAATCACGGAGAAGCAAGTGAATTCCACTATTGTTAAATCTCTTAATGGTGAAATGTTTAATGGGTATGTTTTTCATTTTTTGGGCTAAATTTAGCAACATAATCAAGGCCAAAGTCCTCAATGAGAGTTTAAGGTATGGAGATGGGTTTCTAAGAACAAGCAAATTGATGAGGATGGGCTTCTATTGTTGCCTAGGTTTGGTTCATGATTCTGTTAAGGTCGTAGTAAATAACCTCGTGAATTTTCTACATGATATTGAAGATAACCCTCCCGGCCCGTTAATTCCCGATAATGACTCTTTTGAATCGGTGGACTCATATAGAACCATCTCTAACCTAATTATCGTTGTATTGTTGATTCACATGGAATATGTACTCCAGCTCATCCAAGAGTACACCAAAAGGTACAACCACATGTTGATCCTAAAGATAATGTGGAGGACGACTCCTTATTTGTTCTCTTTGAATCTGATCTCCCTCATAGTTCAAGAATTTCGTCCTTGAAGGCGCCAAAACACATATTAGAAGAAACGGGAAGGAAAAAGTGTTGCTGAAAACTAAGTGGCAAATGGTTATACAAGTAGCTGAAAGAGCCAAGTCAACCTCGAAATTCGAATGACACTCCTAAAAAAAGAAAGTGAAGTCAATTATCAACGACACAAATCTAGTCGTGAGGGAGGGTTGAATTCAGTGACAACTCAAAAGATGGGAGTTTTGATGATATCGAGGCAAAGATAGCTCATAGGATTGTGATGATTAGTAATGATATTGATATGTTGATCCTTGATGACCAAGTGGCAGTTGTGGAACACTTTAAGATGAATGTTCAAAAGAAAAAGATGACATAATGGTTGATCCATTTTATAGCAACTTACAATCTTGTTGGGTTTAGTCATCCACTGATACCTTTAGGTCCGCTTGGGAAGGGAGTTAGAAATTACAGTCTTGTTTGTTCTCTAACTCCTCTCTCTCTCTCTCTCTTTCTTTTCTCTCTCTCTTTCTCTCTCTCTTGAGAGAAAAAGAGAGAGATATGTGTGTGTGTGTGTGTGTGTGTGTAAGAGAGAGAGAGAGAGATGTGTGTGTGTAAGAGAGAGAGAGGAAGAGAGAGAGAGAGAGATGTGCGTGAGAGAGAAAGAAGGAGATGCGAGAGAGATAGAGGGGGGGGGGAGATGTGTGTGTGTGTGTGAGAGAGAGAGTGAGAGTGAGGGATGTGTGTGTTATGATTCAATTAGGGTTAAGGATTGGTCATTTTTTATTTTATGTATGTTATGATTCAATTAAACACTTGTTTACACCCTAAAGTGTTAGAAAAATAAAAGTTACAAGGAGTAAAGGAGGGTGAATCACACTCCTCCTTACTCCCCCCTTACCCCCTCTCTCTTCCCAAGCAGGGGTTAGTTGTTATTTTGTAAATATTTGTATCATTTGTGATCTGAACTTTCAACCTTTTAAGAGACACGGTCCGTGTTACCCCAACACGTTCCGTGTTAGCCTAACACGACTCGTGTTGTGTTGATTTCTCCAAGAAATCAACTCTCAACACTTCCAAACATAATTATTTTTGTGCCACATATATTGTTTTAGGCATTGACTTGTGTGATCCAATAGGACCAAATAATATAATTGTAATCAAACATATTTAATTAACGAATATGAAAGCCTCTAGCAAGACATATAATGACTATATTATTTTGGCTTAAACTCTAAGTATATTGAACATTGTCGGGATACTCCCAACAATCCCCACTTGTCTCATAAGTGTTTGATTCCTCAAATTCTCTTATTTGTTACTGTCGACAATAGAATCGGGAACAAGAGTAGTATTTTCTGTTAAAGATTTTTTGACAGTAGTTTGAGAGGTGTCATGAGCAGATTGCTGAAGGTGAGTTTAATTGCCAAAATTGAGGAAAACCCTCAATGTCTCTATAATGCTCTTTTGTAGGTAGATTTACAGAATTTGAAAAAGGAAATATATGTTCCTGAAAAATGACATTTCTACCATGGATAGTTTTATGTGAGTTTAGATCATCATACAGCTTATAGCCTTTGTAACCAAAGGTATATCCAAGCAAGATATATTTTATAGCTCTAGGTTCAAACTTATCATTATACTTTAAGTCAGCAACAAAGCATTGGCATCCTATGGTCTTAAGATTGGATAAGATTGGTTTATTCCTAAACATAACTTCATGAGGGCTTTTCCATTTCAAATTATCTATTGGAAGGAGATTTATGAGATGAGTGGCAACTTCCTAAACACAACTTCCTAAACACATTCTCCCCAAAATTTCTTGGGCAAGTGGAGATGAAATCTAATGGCTCTAGCTGTGTCTAGAAGATGCCTTTGTTTCCTCTCCACCACTCCATTTTGTTGGGGTGTGTAAGGAGTAGTCTTTTGATGGATAATGCCAAGTTTTGAAAAAAGGGAGTGACTATATTGATTCATAAATTCAGAATCATTATCAGTTCTGACAGTAGAAACATGTACATTAAATTGATTGACTATCATACTCGTAAATTCTCGAATGACAGAACAAACAACAGTTTTATCACTAATCAAGTGAGTCCAAGTGGTTCTACTGAAGTCATCTACAAAAGTCATGAACTATTCTGAACCATCAATGTTAGCAATCTTATAAGGTCCCCAAAGATCAATGTGTATAAGCTGGAAACAATGAGTAGTATGAATAGAGCTCCTGTTGAAGGGCAATCTATGAGTCTTAGCAAGAGCACAAGTTTCACAAAAAAAGCTATAAGGTACCATCTTACTACATTCAGGTATATGACTCATTTTTTACAAGGAAATGTGTCCTAGCATATTATGGATAGTGTGGAAGAGTCTGGTGTTACTAGAAATAGAGCTCATGATCATAGGGAGAGCAGGATCTGTTGTAGGCTGTTGAGAGTGAATCTTGAATAATCCAGCTTCAAACTTGACCACAACCACTGCTTCTTTAGTTGTAAGCTCCTGAAAGATACACTTATCAGGATAAAAATGCAAGGCCATATTCTGATCATTCATTACTTTAGGAAGAAACAAGATATTATAAGGAAATTCAAGTACATAAAGAACATGTTGCAACACAATTTTATCTGTGAGAGGAACTGATCTTATTCTTTTGATAGCCTTTAAAGATCCATTAAGCAAGATGACCTGAACAGGTTTAGTCAGAGTTTGAACATCTTCAAAATAGAAGCATTGAAGGTCATGTGATCACTTGCACCGGTATCAATGATCCAAGAAGAGTCCATACCACCTTGCGCAGAACAACATATGCTAAAAAGGTTACCTGCAAAACCGCTGGTACCAGCAAATTGAGCCAAAGATTTATCAGCTGTGGTTTTAGACTTGTTATACTTTGCAACTTCCTGTGCCAAGGCCGGAATAAAACTACTGTCAAACTTAGGCTATGGAGGATCTTGAGTAGAATAGGTAACATCCAAGGGGGAATATGCTTCTTCCTGATTTGCATAGACATTGGCAGCCATCTAGGATCCATTTTCAGATTTCTTGTAGTCTCTAGGTCCAGTGTACCAATCTGGATACCCTATCAAGTGGAAGCATTAGTCTGAGGTGTGTCCTGATCGTTTGTAATTGTCACAAAATTTTCTTGGTCTAGGATTCTTAGATTCTTTAGCAGATCTTCCTTGATTCTTGGCCAAGAAATCTTGTGCCATATCTTCAGGATTGGCTCCAGGACCAGCACTTTTCTTTACTACACAAGCTGCAAAGTCTTTGGTGTTGTTAGCTCATCCTATGATTTGTCTTTGTCTATCAACTCTTTGTATCATGTTGTAAGCTTTATTCACAGTTCGCAGAGGGTTAGATAAAAGAATCTGGACTCGAATGACATCATATTCCACACTAAGATGCATCAAGAACTGCATCAGCTTCTTTCTTTGGTCAATCTCTATGGCCTGTTTAATATAAGGATAGACCTCAACACATGTGCATTCTGGTAACTCTGAGACATCTGCTAGCTCATCCCATAGCATTTTTAGTTTGGTGAAATACACAACAACACTATCATCATTCTGATACAAATATGTGATTTCTTTCTCTAAGTGGAACAGAAAAGGACCATTAGACTGCCCAAATCTCTCAATTAAATCATCCCAAAGATTCTTAGTAGAATCGACATAGAGGAAAGAGTCAGAAAGATCATGTAGCATAGAGTTGAGAAGGCAACTTACAACCATGGAATCCACTTTGATCCATTGCTGATATTTTAACAGGTTTGCAGCTGGTTTGGGACATTTCCCATCGATGAAACCAAGTTTAACTTTGGTTCTTAGGGAAATCTTGACTACCTTAACTCTAATGATAAACATAACTTAACTCTAATGATAAACCTAACTTAAATAACTGATCTAACTAATTAACTAATAACACAAGATCATCCAATATACTTCACAACATGTGTTACCCGAATGCCCGAAGTTGTCCAGCCCAGTTAAAAGCCGGTTATAATTGAACTCGATTGTGACGTTGATCGAATTGGCCGAATTTTCAGACAAAATATTCTCTTTTTTCTATTATCCGAACCCAATTTTGACCCTAATTTAGTTTCGTCTGAATTTTCCGACCCGATTCACTCGAAAAAACTGAGTTCGGACAGTAATGAAAGAACCCTAGAGGGGGGGGGGGGAATAGGGTTATTGTAACGCCCCCAGATACATAATCACCAAATTATCACTAAACATCTCATAAACCAAAGATTAGCACTGCGGAAATACAAATCCAGAGGCATTACCGCCGTCCCCATAACAAAGGACAAGGCTTAAGAAATCAACCAATACGACACCATACACAACCATATGTAAAAACTTAATTAAATTCACACCACACTTACAACTCCTTCACATCATAATCGACAACTCCAAAATAAAACACAACTTAGGGATTACATTCATTCATCAAAATATTTAAAACCTTCCTATTTCCAAAAGGGAGAGATTCATCATCACCATCCAGGCGGAAGAGTTCTTATTCTCGTTACTGAAGGCCTACCTTAACTAGGAATGGACATTCCACTTACTTTTTCGGACCTGGGAGCTTATTGCCCTGGGAGGAAGCACTTCCTAAAACAAAAACAGAAAACTTCGCAAATGAGTTGGCTAAACTCAATACACATACCCCTATAGTGTAAACTTTCACAATTCATTTTAGTTCGCGCCTGGTTAAAACTTTTGAAAAAGGAAAACGCAGTCACGTCACAAAACCTTGAATAGTCAAAGAAAAAGAAAATAAACATGATCGTTAACATCATAAACATCGTCATCATCATAGACCTCATTATAGACCTCAATATAGAACTCATTATAGACCTCATCATAGACACTGGCCAGGTTGCATGACAGATGCTCATTGACATTGAAAGTACCTCAGTGCGATTAGCACCATAGAATAAGAGACCTCATCATTGAAAGAACAAAATCATAAACTTTCCTTGCGTTAAACATCAAGAAGTCACCAACATAAAGCATCAACATAAAACATCAGCATAAGACATCATCATAAAACATTAGCATAAAACATCAACAATAAAACAAGCTTGGGAAAGGTAGGCAATACGCGTACCGTGAACTGGATCGCTTGAAGGATCACTAGCACTTCAACGGACTTGAATAGGTAGCGGCAACGACCCCTTGGAGTTAAGTTGAGATAAGAATAAAGATAGAATTAGATTGGGCTCTTGGAAGGGAGGATTTCCTTGAAGAACTAATAAATCAAAACTCAATGAGTCGGAAGATTCCAAGAATTTCCATAACACTTAGAAGGTATGACTCTTTTTACACATCTTGAAAGACCTTGCACGAGGACTCTTTGGAAGGTTTGGATAACGCCTCACAACTTCATAATTAAAGCTTAAACTAAGAACGCATGAAAAGATGAAATTGAAATAAGATAAACAAGCGAACTTTCTTAGAAAAAATATGTATGGGAGTGGTGTTTCAGAAGCCTATAAATCAATCTCCAAGTACTGTTTGAGTGCACAAGAGTAGTCTATGGGAAGCTTGAAATACATACTACAACTTTTATGTTGACCTCAAACTCATACAAGCCTTAGAAAAGGTCCTAAAAGTGTCTAGAATATGCTATGGTTACCATTATTTCTGGGCAAAATTTAATTGCATAGCTAAAAAGAATGGACCATAACTTCCTATCCCTATGTCTAATGAATGACCAAGACCCCATTTCGGAAAGCTTTTGGAACGTACAACAACTTTCATTTTAATTACAAATTGATTTGAACATGAGAAAAGGTCGGATTTTGGCCAAGAATACAGAGCAGTCAAAATAAGTTTCTGGGTAATCTCAGATTACTACCTCATAATCAGGAACTCATAAGTCTCACTCCTGACATCGTATGACTACGTAATTTACCTTTCCGGAAAGCTCAATGAATCCTCTAAATCTTTTATGTTTAACAAGTCACCCAAAAAAAAGTCTCTAAACATATGAAAAAATGAATTTCCAGACTGCCTCCAGAATTCGTATTAAGATATGAGGCCTCACGATTTTGGGCATAACTTTTGCTATACTTAACGAAATTCTACGATTCAAAAATGGGGGTGTAGCTAACATCTGAGGCTACTAATTCATTCATAAAATAAGCTAAATTCACACTTCACATCCCCTGAAATTTTCAGAATCCAATCAGATTGCAAAACTACTCAAAGAATTGCTGGCATGCATGTTTAAACTCTATAATCCACTTTAATCACTTCCTAAAAATACTCTTCAACCATAAATGTAAATTTTCAGAATTGATAACATAAAGAAAACCTTCATTTAAGCCTACCTTAGAGGCATGCAAAGCAAAGCATCCTATAATTGAATTCCCTCTTCATAATCCATCATGCATCCACATCAAAAGCCATGAATTTAACCAAATTGATAATCTAACCCTAATCTACCATCATGCAACTAAACTTGAACCAAGAATTCAACTTTTCACAGTGAAATAAACAACCAAAATATCATGCATGTACAAATCTCAACAATCCAACATCAACCAAGTCATATTCATTCAACCATAATCCATTCTTTTATGAGGCATTTCATCAAACGCTTTATGTGCATCATAATACACTAAAAAACCATCTCTAGTTCACCACTTTAATAACCAAAACTCATTACAAATAACTCTAAGATTACTTTCAGATTTGGAACAATAATTAAATCATCATAAAAATGACATGCACACTACACTATACCTTCCTCAAGTACATCCCAACCTCCATACTTAAATTCCACCATTTCTTACTTGATTCACATCAATCCCAAAATATTTTACTCTCTAATATTTAACATAAACCCAAGATTAAAACTTGCACTCTTATTACTCCCTAAAACAAGTAATTATACTAAGAAATCCATAATTTGCATCATCTACCTCAAAGAAATTTGAATGGAGAAATTAGGGTTCAGAGGTTACTTTAAGAAAGATGAGAAGATAAGAGAAACAGAAGGAGAAAGTTGCAGCAGGGCGCCGAACACTGTTCGACGGCATCGCTGTCGCTGGTCTTCTAGGCGCCGATAGTGGAAAGAGGGGCACGACAGGCGGTAGAGAGTGAGACACTGAGAGACAGTGAGTGAGAGTCGAAGAGGAAAGACTTACTTGTTCTGCCTTGAGAATTTAGAAGAGAAGGATGAAAACCATGTAATAATTTTGATTGTTACCTCCAAAGAAAAGATTATGGGTGTGGCTAATTATAAGGCCCAACTCATCTATCACACAATCCATCTCCCTTCCTTATAATTATCATTCCCTTAGCCCGATACCATTAACTTTGGTTCTCGAATAAAATTCTACGAGACTAATTTAAGAGAAATTTTAATAATGAACATTTCAGGAATACTCATGTCCCTAATAATAAAAAATCCGAATAAACCCGAATGAGAATTCGTCAGACAAATAATCGAAATATTATGGTTGCTAGGAAGAAACAGAAATACTATTTGAGGAGGTATCTACCAAAATTACTATATTTGGAGAATCGGTGGTCGTTACACTGTTCAAGTCCTGCAAAACACAAAGTTAGGTAAATTGAAAAGAGCGACTTTGGTTAATTAACTTGATTAAATGACTTTAGGGTCTAATTAACACTTGGTTATTACAGTTATAAAAGCTTCTGCACAATTTCTCACTAATAAACGACGTTAGGGTCTTAATCTTTTCAGATTAAGATTCAAGCTTAGATAAACTACAATAAACTGAAATAAAGGATAACAAAAGATAATTGAATAACCTCCTTTATTTCTTTTGGAACAGAATGTAGATTGAATATGAGCGTCCCTATGGTGAACGCCCTTAGGGTTACAGTCGAACAGAATAGCGAACAAGATTTCTGGAAAATATACACCAACACAGTTTTGGTGAAAACAACAATCGATCCTAAGCCTTTCTAGGAATCAATTACACCAACATAAATCAAATCTAAGTCCGTTAAGAAATGATTTCACTCAAACACAAATTCTCTCACAGAATTCAACTTTCTACACAAAGAAAGATTTCAAAACAAAGCTCTCTTTGTTTTGTATTGCACGATTTCTTCCTTGGAATCGTTGAAGTTCTTCATCCTTGAGGTCTTGTATTTGTAGGCGAATACGGAAGCTTAGGCTTTCGCGCTAGCGCGCTCGAATGTATCAGAGGTAGAGAACCGTTTGAGATTGATTCCTTCCCGATTCTTTCCTTCATTGTGACTTGCCTTGCTTCCTAATCTGCGTGAGATCTCTTTGAGATTTCTGGAAATTTCCAGCCATATCTTCTTTCCAATTTCTTGATTAATTGTTTCCCACAATAAAAATAGTTGCAATTAATTAGTCTGATTAGAAATGGATAGAGAAAACATGTATAAAACTTTCCCTAAAACTTCCCTGTTTGTTTTGTTCTTTTTGTCTTTCACGTCAAAACTCAAGAGCTTCCTTGAATGTCCTTGCTGTTGATGGAGCAAATGTTTTTTGTCCCGCACTGACCAATGTCCTTTGTACAGAGAGAGTTTCTACAATCTCCCCCTTTTTGAGTGAAAGACAAAACTACATAGGGCAACAATTTATGTAGAGCAATCATACAACATATGTATATCAAGTAGATAGAGTAATTAACTAATAGCCATGCATAGCAGCAGATAGTAGTTTAATTACAAACCCAAAAGAGTAAACAAGTCATCTCCCCCTTTTTGGCTTTCACCAAAAAGGAAACAGGAGGAATGTTTGGCAAAAGAAAACGTTTAAGAAAGTTTAAGATTATCACAGATAAAAACGTTTTCAGGGAAGGGGTTTACTTGGAGTGGATTCATCAGGGTTGGGTAGGCTGAATGCTTGGGGCAGTAGTAGGGATGGATGAAATTGCTTCCAGCTGAGAAGTGATGGCACGATGAAGAGAGGCGTTTACTGCATGAAGGCTTTGAATTTCCTTGTGTAGAGCATGAACCTCGGTGCGGAGGTTTGAGACTTGCACTTGCAGAGCATCCTGAACGTCCTTTGCAGCAATGACGGAGGTGCTTTCGTGAACAACCTTCAGTTCATCAGTGTGAACCCATGTTCCATTCTCTTGCAGTTGATAACCTAGAGTTGTGAGGAGGGGAATCCCTATGGTAGAGACATTGGCAGGTATCTGGTCGGAGACATTTAGAGGGACCGCATGGGCTTGAAAGATTTTTGTGAGGAGGTTGCAGTAAGGCAATGGACCAAACATGGAGGATGTGGCCCACATAAGGTGGTTGACTACAATTTCTCCTATCTCAGGGTGGCGATCATTCATGATGTTTAGAATAAAGTAGGCACAGGCTTCGTTCAAGGTCTCTTTGTTGGTTCCTCTAGGCAGAATAGTTCGAACTACAGTGTAGTAAAGGAAGCGGGTTTCAGAAGTCAAGGCTGTGTACTGGGTATTTTTGTTTTTAGAGGGACAACCATAAAGGTTGCAAAGTTCTTGCTTTGGGTCAGAGGGTAAAAGAAGGGGTGGTTTGGCGATATTGGTGTTGATATTTAAAATGCGTTCAACTTGGTTTGCGGAGAGAAAGATGTCGATACCTGAGACTTTTGGATGAAGTGAGGGTTTGGCCGAATTTGCAACCAGATTAGCGAAGAATTGGTGGATGAGGGATGGATAGACGCTATGGTCACAGTCGAAGAAGGGTTGATAACCGATGTCCTTGAGGGTGGAGAAGGAAGGAAAGACGTCTATGAGGGAGTCCAGGTCGACAGTGTCACAACACAGCATTGGTCTCTTGGCAAAGAGTTCCAGCCGTTGTTGAGGGGAGAGTTGTAGAGCAGAGTTGGTGCATGAGTATTTTTCTTTGCTTTGTCTTTTTCTTCATTTGAATACTCTGATCTATCTTTGTCAACTTGTATTCCCTCAACAATCTTGCGTGGGGTAGGAAAATTTCCTTTGTTGACAATGTCCCAAATGTCCTCATCTTGATTTCGCAAGAAGATCTCCATTTGACAATGTCCCAAAAGTCCTTGACTTAATTCACTCATATTATGATCTCCCAAGATCTTTGCCACAGAGCGATTAGTCTCTAATCTTTAGTGGACCAGGATCTGATACCACTTGAAAGAACCCTAGAGGGGGGTGAATAGGGTTATAAAAGTTTCTACACAATTTCTCACTAATAAAGGACGTTAGGGTCTTAATCTTTTCAGATTAAGATTCAAGCTTAGATAAACCACAATAAACTGAAATAAAGGATAAAAAAAGATAACTGAATAACCTCCTTTATTTCTTTTGTAACAGAATGTAGACTGAATATGAGCGTCCCTAAGGTGAACGTCCTTAGGGTTACAGTCGAACAAAATAGCGAACAAGATTTCTGGAAAATACACACCAACATAGTTTTGGTGCAAACAACAATTGATCATAAGTCCTTCTAGGAATCGATTACACCAGCACAAATCAAATCTAAGTTCGTTAAGAAATGATTTCACTTAAACACAAATTCTCTCACAGAATTCAACTTTCTACACAAAGAAAGATTTCAAAACAAAGCTCTCTCTATTTTGTATTGCACGATTTCTTCCTTGGAATCGTTGAAGTTCTTCATCCTTGAGGTCTTCTATTTGTAGGCACAATGTATCAGAGGTAGAGAACCGTTTGAGATTGATTCTTTCCTGATTCTTTCCTTCATTGTGATTTGCCTTGCTTCCTAATATGCGTGAGATCTCCTTGAGATTTCCGGAAATTTCCAGCCATCTCTTCTTTCCAATTTCTTGATTAATTGTTTCCTACAATAAAAATAGTTGCAATTAATTAGTCTGGTTAGAAATGGATAGAGAAAACATGTATAAAACTTTCCAGAAAACTTTCCCTAAAACTTCCCTGTTTGTTTTGCTCTTTTTGTCTTTCACGTCAAAACTCAAGAGCTTCCTTGAATGTCCTTGCTGTTGATGGAGCAAATGGCCTTTGTCCTGCACTGGCCAATGTCCTTTGTACAGAGAGGGTTTCTACAAGTAATTTTCATCCAAATTTTAACAATTGGCTGAATTTGACATATCTGAATTTGCCTGGACCCAAACTTTTACCAACACCTTAGATGGAGATTTTAGATATATATAGAAACAAAAAGAATAGGGAACGCCAACCGCCCCCTGAGCGCACAATGCTCTGTAATCTTGAGAGCATAGTCAGAGCCTTGATCTAAATAAACACCTATTCGAAAGAACGAGTAAAAAACTAGTTATAATAAGATAAATTATAAGCATCTTGATTCAAGATAGTTAATAATCTTCTTGAATTATGTCACCTAATCACTCAAAAAGTTAAATATAAGGATATTTAAATCATTATAAAGATATATTTCATTACTTTAAGAGTTATTATAACTTATAAGCTGTATAAAAATCTTTATTTATTTATATTTTATAATAATTATAAAATTATGCATAAAATATGTATTATCTAGTATGGTTGATAAAATAAAGCTATTATTTAAATTTGTTGACCTATCTAATAAGTATTATCTCTTATAATTGATAAATATATACAATTACTAGAAAAAATAGTAATAAAATTTACAAAAATATAAATTATAAGCAATTTTTAATTATAAAGCTATCTTAATGCAAAATGTGTATCGTTATCCATTACAATAAGGCTTTCTCAAAAAATTAAAAAAAAATCCATTACAATAAGGCTATGTTCTTTTTAGGGGTGAGCGGGATCGGGATCCTAATAAATTTTGGAAGTTCCGGTCCCAGTCCCGGATGTGACCGAGAGTAGATATTTGCTCCCATTCCCGGTCCCGGTTGTGACCGGGAGTAGGGGTGGGCATAACAGGTTAACCGCATATGCGGTTAACTGCTTTTGAGGTTTTTGAATTTTGAATACCTAAACCGCAACCACAATATGCGGTTAACCGCAATATGCTTTTGAAATCTGAAAACCTAAACCAAACCTCGAAACCGCAATTTAGAAGCGGTGCCGGTTAACGGCTTTTAAAATCTGAAAATTTACCCGGTTAACATACATGGTTTATGATTAACTGATTTCCTGGAAATTTACAATAGCATTTATGCAAATAAATGCAATCATATTACTAATAAATTCATATTCCGATACGACGATACGCGGTTAAATTAAATTCATATTACTAATAAATTCATTTTTTTTCAACTTAATTGAGAGCGGTTAACCGCGGTTAACCATTTCATGAAAATCCAAAACCAAAATCTAAACCGCTTATAGCGGTTTGGTTAACCTAAACCGCTTTTATGCAAAAATCAATTCGGTTAACCGCATTTTGCGGTTTGGTTTTTGCGGTTCAATTTGCGGTTTAGGTTTATGGTGCCCACCCCTAACCGGGAGTAGACTTTTGCTCCCACTCCCGCTCCCACCAGGAGCCGGAAATGACTGAGAATTTTTTAATCCCCGTTTCCTAATTTATTTATACGTATTATTTAATTTAATTTCACAAAAAAAAACCAACATAAAAAATATAAAGAAGAGGCTGCCAAATGAGTGTTGCGATAATTAATTAACAGTAAGGTAAAAGAGAAAAGCTAGCTATTGTTGTTAGGCAGGAAGGAAGAGTTTTTATTCATACTGGATCTTGATGTCTTGAGCATCAAAATGTAAAGTTGTATTATTGTGCAACTATAATTGTAACACTCCGGATATGTGGTCAAAGTGTGGCTTAAAGGGATTAAAATGACTACTCATATCACCAAGGTGCACCTTTTTTTTATGGTAGCTCATCCATTGGGAACTCTTCAGTTAAGCGTGCTTGGTTGGGAGTAGTCAAAGGATGGGTGACCTCCTGGGAAGTTTTCCTAGGCAGCGTGTGAGCGAGGACGAAGCACGCTGGAAAGATTCGTGGTGATTTGTGGGGTTAGTCAGCGATCCTTGAAGCAGTTATCGATAATGTCCGCGGCCTGTTAGTTAGGTTGGATCATTGTGTTCAGTATATCCGTTGGTGGGCTAGTGTTATTTTGGTTATGATGTATAGGGGCTTTGGTAGTTTTCCTTTTCGCTTCAGCTATGGTGAGGCTTGGGGGTCAAAGTTTTTGTTGCCTCCTGGCTCTTGTAATTTGAAGTTTGTTGGTTTAATCTAATTTTCCTTTTCTTCAAAAAAAAAATGCAACATTTTGTGCAATATTTTAACATGTTCAATATTTATAGGCTAAAGCTCCAATTCTGTTCACAACTTTATATATATATATATATATATATATATATATATATATATATATAATCGGGAATCAGGACCTAACTCCCGGTCTCGGTTCCGGTTGTGATAGGGACTTAATTTTTAGTCCCGATCCCATTGGGATCGAGATTTTGGGATCGGGAGTTGATCGGGA
This sequence comes from Portulaca oleracea, assembly GCA_029582165.1. Taxonomy (NCBI): domain Eukaryota; kingdom Viridiplantae; phylum Streptophyta; class Magnoliopsida; order Caryophyllales; family Portulacaceae; genus Portulaca; species Portulaca oleracea. Next base: position 28,595,681 of record CM055890.1, read on the forward strand.
CCAGGATGGGATCAGTATTCCCGGAATTTTTGCTTACCACTGGTTCTTTTATACGGTACGACACGATGCGGTGCGATACCACAACTCACCATACTGCTTAATATTGTTCCACACTTCACCACACTTTACCACAATCATTACCAACATATCTTCTTACTTTTCTCTCTTCTCATTTTTCTCCTTTATTTTTCACATTCTCTTTCTTCACTTATCTCATCTACCATAAAAACTTCCACCACAACTCACCTCACTTTACCCCACTTTTCAATTATTTCATTGCACCATCACCCCAAAAGAACAGAGCCTACTTGTCAAATTGCAGGGTAAGTTCTATTTATCAAGATTTATCAATTTTTACCTAAATTTATCAAAATTTACCAAAACTTACAAAAAATTATCAAAGTTAAAAAATACTTTTTTTAAAATTTTAATATATTAACGTAAATTTGTCAAAAATTATCAAAAATTACTAAAAATTACTAACAATGATCAAAATTTAACTTTTACCCAAGAATTTTACGCACCCTAAAGAGAAACCCTTCTCATTTTGCAAGTGGAGAAAGAACCCTTTTGGAATTCGTCAATTTGCCCTTTCCTTGTCCTTATCCAAACTCAAAAGGAGTTTCAAACCCAAAAAGCGAAAAAAATAAAAAAAGTGAAGTGAATTTGTACGTGGGTTGATGAAGTTGCATGTGTGAGCAGCTTACACAAGGAAGCTGTCTACTACTACACGATATACATAAAAAGGATCATCTCAGCAAGAAAACACCAAATACCACCGTTTTCATTAATTCCCTCTGGAACCTTCAATATATTCACCTTATTATATATATATTAACCACACGTACGTACACAGGAGAAGAGAAGAAAAAAAACGTACAGGAAGTAAAAATGGCAACGAGCAGCAACAACGGAGGAGGAGGAGGGGGAAAAGCGATAGGAATAGACCTGGGAACGACGTACAGCTGTGTAGGAGTATGGCAAAACGACAGAGTAGAGATCATCCCCAACGACCAAGGCAATCGTACCACCCCTTCATATGTCGCCTTTACTGACACCGAGCGTCTTATAGGAGATGCCGCCAAGAACCAGGTCTCTACTCCCTCCTTTACGTAGTATCTGCACTCACTTTACTTCATTTCATTGATAAAAACAAGGAAAATTGGAAGGGTTATTTGCATTTTAGACCCCTAAGTATAGGGGTATTTAATTTCAGGACCCTTGGTTTTCATTGTTTATTTTTAGGACCCTAAAGTTTATGTTTGAATAAAAAAAGACCTTCAAGTTTGTAGTTTGAAAAAAAAGTTCGTGTACTGTTTTTCTTTTTCTTCTTATATTTGAATTTATCTCTCGATTAACGCTAAACTTTAGGAGTAAGGGTAAGACTGATATTGAAGTTATAATACACCTCTCTTATTCATGTAGGAACTAATTAGACCCTAAAGTACCCAGGGTCTAAGTATTTCTGGCATGAATGAGAGAGGTGGTGCATTACAACATGGTCTAATTTGTTCCGGCATGAATAAGAGAGGTGTATTACAGATTCAATATCAGTTTTAACCTTAGTTTCCTTAGTTTTGAAGTTTGACGGTAATCGGAAGATAAATTCAAACATGCGAAGAAAAATAAAAACAGTACATGGGCCTTTTTTTTCAAACTACAAACTTTAAGGTCCTTTTTTATTCAACCATAAACTTTAGGGTCCCAAAAATAAACAATGAAAACCAAAGGTCCAGAAATTAAATACCCCTATACTTCGGGGTCCAAAATGCAAAAAACTCATTCGGAATCCAACAATATAAACTTCAGGGATAATAACATTAAGGAACTTAATTAATTAGTTAGAAATCTATTTTAACGTGCTCAATTTCAATGGCGGATCCGAATATTAAAATTAAAGGAGTTTAAAATTAGGGGTGTCCGCTTAATAATAGCTACTGTTACATATATTTGAAAAAGGAAATCTTCCCGAACCATAACATGCTATCAAGATTTGTTCAATAGACAGTTGGGTTGTATTAAATTGGGCATTCTAATTAATATTGTGGACCTTTTTTGAGTGTCATCTTAAAAGTAAATATACAATAACGTACCTCCTAAAATATAGCAAATTTTTCTTGGATTTGAGATATATGTACACCCATAGGCTATATATAGGCTGTGTATTCAGTATTCACCCATGCTCAATTTCCATCCTAGCTTTTCTAAAATATAATCACCGTGTGACTAATCGGAAAAGTGACGTTGAAAACACACACACATATATATATATATATATATGGACAAAATACATCATTTTTTTCTAGTATATAAATACATTGACCCGTAAGGTGATTTTTTAGTGAGTTAAATAAATAGGGTGATTACCTACTAGAAAAAGTGATGAAAAGTTGACACAATAGAAAGGATTTTCTCACATGGGTTCATTAAAAATTTCTATCACAGAGTTCATACTATTAGATTTCATTTTTTTTTCTTTTAAAAAGTATTTATTACCTCTAAGTAATTTTAATTTGTAGATCTATTTTCTATAAAATATCACTTTATCATGTAAAATGAATAACTTTTTTTATCAAATTTATCTCTTATTCTATCGTTTATAATATAATAATATAATTTAAGTACAAATATTTTTATTTTTATTTTTATATTAATTAAATACTATTTTTTTAAATATCTGTTCTAGAGCTTGAAATTGACGATGATTAAGAAGGATTTTTGGATGACAATAATGTATTGAATTTTTATCTTGAACAATAATACATTGTACTTTGGGGATGTTAGATAATAATACACCTATAATGATTCTCATAGTGGCTAACTCGGTAATAATTCTATGTGGTAGGCAGAATAGACGAATTGACTAAAAGTATTTAAATTTATGTCATGTTAGCTAATCCATGGACATGTGCAGGTGGCTATGAACCCGGAGAACACAGTGTTCGACGCGAAGCGCCTCATCGGGCGACGCTTCTCGGACGCATCCGTCCAATCCGACATGAAGCTATGGCCATTCCGGGTGGTCCCCGGTCCGGGCGACAAACCAATGGTGGTGGTCAAGTACAAGGGCGAGGACAAGCAGTTCGCCGCGGAGGAGATCTCCTCGATGGTCCTCACCAAGATGCGCGAGATCGCCGCCGAGTTCCTCGGGACCGCCATCAACGACGCCGTGGTCACCGTCCCGGCGTACTTCAACGACTCCCAACGCCAAGCCACGAAGGACGCCGGGGTGATCGCGGGCCTCAACGTCCTCCGCATCATCAACGAGCCCACCGCGGCCGCCATCGCCTACGGGCTCGACAAGAAGGCGGCACGTACACATGCCGGGGAGAACAACGTCCTCATCTTTGACCTTGGGGGCGGGACTTTTGACGTTTCGATCTTGACCATCGAGGAGGGGATCTTTGAAGTCAAGGCCACCGCCGGGGACACCCATTTGGGCGGTGAGGACTTTGACAATCGCCTGGTCAACCACTTTGTGGCGGAGTTTCGGAGGAAGAATAAGAAGGATATTAGTGGGAATGCGAGGGCTCTGCGGCGGCTGAGGACGGCGTGTGAGCGGGCAAAGAGGACGTTGTCATCTACGACACAGACGACTATTGAGATTGACTCGTTGTATGAAGGGGTGGATTTCTACGCGACTATTACGAGGGCCAGGTTTGAGGAGCTTAACATGGATCTGTTTAGGAAGTGTATGGAGCCTGTTGAGAAGTGTATTCGCGATGCTAAAATGGATAAGACTCAGGTAAGTACATTCCTAAGTCATGGACCTTGGCCGAATGCTTATTTATTAATTTAAAAAAGAGATTAATTTATTAATTGATAAATTTTATAATAAATTAATAAAGTAATATATATTGATGGACTTTATAGTAGTGATAAATGTATGATGAATTTTATAATTAGTATTATTGATGTTCATTTTTTAATTTAAGGCATTCAAAAGTTGAGGTAGGTAATTTAAAGAGTACGTACGATATATTGAGGTAAGTATGCTTACGGATGATGATATGAGTCTTGCTCTCGAGAGTACACTCAGATTTTTGCTCCTCCACACTTCAACCACCCAATTAATTGTTAGTCATCCCGGGAAATTATGAAGTTTTACCTTCTTCCTCTGCAAATATTGATACCGATTTTGTGTAGAGACATTGGTGAAATATTGTCCCAAATTTTATGGTTGGTTTGGTCATTGCAGATAGATGAGGTGGTGCTAGTAGGAGGGTCGACGAGGATCCCAAAAATCCAACAACTACTACAAGACTTCTTCAATGGAAAGGAGCTTTGCAAGAGCATCAACCCAGACGAGGCGGTGGCATATGGTGCGGCGGTCCAAGCAGCCATTTTAACCGGGGAAGGGAACGAGAAGGTCCAAGACTTGCTATTGTTGGACGTGACGCCCCTAAGCCTAGGGTTAGAGACCGCAGGAGGGGTGATGACCGTCTTGATCCCCAGGAACACGACGATCCCCACAAAAAAAGAGCAAATATTCTCCACCTATTCGGACAACCAACCCGGGGTCTTGATCCAGGTCTACGAGGGGGAGCGAGCCAGGACCAAGGACAACAACCTCCTTGGCAAGTTCGAGCTCTCGGGCATACCCCCGGCCCCTAGGGGTGTTCCGCAGATAAATGTCACCTTTGATATAGACGCCAACGGGATTTTGAATGTGACCGCTGAGGATAAGACGGCGGGAGTGAAGAACAGGATTACCATTACGAATGATAAAGGAAGGTTGAGTAAGGATGATATCGAGCGTCTCGTAAAGGAGGCTGAGAGGTACTACTATATTATTATCCTCATCTTATACTTTTATTTTAATTGAACATATTTTGAGGAAAAGAAGTTGAAGAGAACGTACAAGACCTTAATAATTTGATGAAATTTAGTGTTTGCCTTATTAATTATAGTAATTAGAATTTATTCGGAATTGAACTTATTCTGTTCCAAGAAATTGACTAAAGAGAGCAAGGCTTGCCTTAATATTATGATGAAACTTTTAATTAGTTACTATTTGTTTGTTAATTATCATAATCTAAGAGCATGTACAATGACATTCCATATTTATGGAATGTTGATAGTGGTCCATTTATACACATCATCTAAAATTTTAATTTTTTGGAACTCCATTTCACTCAATCTCACAACAATTAGAACTCATTCCACTCTTTTAATGTAAATATTAAATTTGGGCCCCTATCTATTACAATTATAAATTAATTTTTGAATTATATTTTCCAAATCCAGCCACTTTATTTTATTTTCAAATATTTTATCTTTTTTTCCTTTATAATTTTGGCATGCATGGAAGAACTTGATATCATTCCAACTTGCATTCCTCCACTTCATTCCATTTTGCTGTAGCTATACTATTTCCACGCATGTCATCTTTTACTTCCTCATTCCATGGGCTGCCAGTGCTCTAAGAACTTATTCTGAACTATACTCTTTTTTGAAGAAAGAAGTCTAAGAAAACGCGACTTTGATAATTGGATGGGGTTTTGCAGGTACAAATCGGAGGATGAAGAGGTGAAGCGGAAGGTGGAGGCGAAGAACTCGCTGGAGAACTACGCGTATAACATGAGGAACACCGTGAGGGACGACAAATTTAAGAGTAAGTTGAAGGATGAAGAGAGGGAGAAGATTGAGAAAGCGGTGGAGGAGACATTGCAATGGGTAGAGGCCAACCAGTTAGCCGAGGTTGAGGAGTTAGAGTACAAGCAAAAGGAGTTAGAGGAGGTTTGCAACCCCATCATTTCAAGGATGTACCAAGAAGCTGGTGGTGGAGAGGGTGGTGCTGCCAGCGATCAGGCCGGAATGGGTGGTGATTCTGGTAGTGGTGGTGGACGGTCGGGGCCTAAGATTGAGGAGGTAGATTAAGGGCAATAGTCGTCATACTGGTTGACAATATGTACTTTTTGGTTTAAGGTGGTTGTGTTTCCTTTGTTTTTCTGTGCTTTGTGTCACATATACTTGTGGATGTAATATATAAAGGATGTGAAGTGACTGACATGAAATAAGAACATCCTCAAAAGTGATTATGGATGTGATTTTTATAGTTGAATGGAGCCACTTTATAGGATGAGATTAGTGTATCATTAGTGGGAAATGGATGTGTTCACCCGATGAGCTTCGGGACGATGTGCGGTTGCTGACATGAAATAACAAACTTTTTAAATTTTTTTTTACGTAGGTACGTACTCCAACTCATCGGGTTCCTATTTCAGGGGTATAACCCACTAATAGGCCTATAGCGGAAGGGGTACGGGGATGTTAATGACCCAAAGATGGACCCCATTCCAACCCACAGGACTCTACCAAATGGTAAGGGAGAGATGTCGTCCCCAAGATTCGAACCCTGAACACTTGGCGTAGGTGGTGGACCTCTTGCTACTCAGGCAAGAGGTGATTGGCATGAAATAACAAACCTTAGTGCCTAATAATTTTGTAAATTTTAGTTTTTACACAAATAAAGTCAGTCTCTTCATATGTAAGAGTTTTATTATATCGTTATGTTAGTACCTCTTTTGGATAGGGTCTTGTTCAATTGGTATGAACTATTGCACTAGATGAACATCGATTTCTAAATAACAGTAGCACGAATATTAAGGTTCTCTATCAATAAAAAAGATGTAAGTCACTGAAAATTCATAATTAAATTGTCATAATTTCGAACTCAAACACTTGTATGATTTACATTAGGTTTTTAAAGTTGATTTAGATACCCTTATTTTAAATTTACAATTTACAATTATTTATTCGAGGCGTGAAATTATTTGTTTATATACTACCTTCATCTCAAAATATCGTTGATTACTCACAAATTACAATTAGTTACATATCTAAAATTTAAACCATTGTATTTTTTAGTAATATTTTTTTTTTGCAATGACCACTATTTCATATTGTAACTCATTACAATTTGTTAGTAATCAACTGTATAGTCAAATTGATAAAAAAATGAGACGGAGATAGTATTTTGTCAAGACCGGATGTCTTGGATCATACCTGATGACACATTGACACGTGACATGATTCATTGATATTACATGCACCTAAAACTTGTGTTTCAGATTAGATATGAGTTCATTAATTTTATTGGAAGTGAACAACGTGTATGTATGGGTGAATAGTTATGCTATAGAGACTAGAGACTAACTAATGAATAGATAAAAGTGAACAATTATACTATTAAGAGTGAACAATTATTATATTTGAAGCAGATTTTCCTTAAGCATGTAATAAATTCAATCCGAAATCCATTATGGATTTCTACTGGGCCAAAAGCCCAACTGGAGCAAACTACAACTTGGCCCATTCGGTCTACACTGGCATAGCATCAGCAAGAGCGGGAGAACAGTAGAGAGTGACAGATAGGATAAGGCAAGGGAAGTTAAAGCCAGAGGAAGCACACTGACTGCGAAGTCTCACAGCCAAACTTCTTCAATGGCTGCCGGGCTAGCTTCCTCCGGTCCTCTTCTCAAACCGCCATTGTTGTCTCGTCTCAAGCTCAAACCTTCCTCTCTTCAAGACTCCACTCTCTTCGGCCTTCGATTCTCTCCTCCGAACCTCAAATTCGACTCTTCCCTTTCTCTCTCCACCTCCTACTCCGTCGCTGTTTCCGCCCGATTTGGCGGCGGCAATCGCTCCGACGATGAACAGGTTCTCGATTTGTCCTCTGTCAGGTGCGGAATTCTATCCATTTTTGCTTCATTTTTAGGTGGAATTCTAACTCAATTTTGGTCTTGTTGTTTGAGTTTCTGCTGTGTTGTAATCTTGCTGTTTGAAATAGGTCAGATAAAGTCAGACTAATTGACGAGCAGCAGAATATGGTTGGTGATTTTTCTATTATTTCATCCCAAGTTGCGAGGCTGTGTTTCTCTAAATTTTCACTGTTTGATGAATTTGTTGGTGTTGATTTAGATTGGAGTTGTATCAAAAAGCGAGGCTATGCGAAGAGCTGAGGATGCTGAGCTTGATTTGGTATGTGTCGTTCATTCTTGAAGCATGATGTTGTCTTCATCGTTTAGAATTGCAAGTTTGGATTCTGATAAGGTCAATGTGTTGCTCTCTTTTGAATTTGATCAACAAAGAGAATGTCAATATGTCTTTGGTTGAAAGCTGACGTGCATTAATCCTTTTTTTGATGAATGTCATTGTTCCGTGTAGTGGCTGATCTAGGTCTTCTAATTAGGGGTGACCAATACAATATTATATTCATCCAATACACATAAAAGCATAATTTTTATCACAAATTATACTGAACTATTAACTTTTTTTTGTGTTACCGGTGGCCGTGGCCACCCTTGGCTAAGCCTGGGATCCGCTTCCGTGATTGAATCATTCAGGGAAGTTTGAACTGAAGTTGAGGTTAGCTTCTGAAGTTATAGACATAGATTACTTTCCAGTTTCCACTAGTGCTATTCTGGATTAGAGCAGGGGGTGGGTGGGGGAGCTTGAGTCTTGTTGCAGTAAAAGTGGGTCTGTTTTATGGACTTCTTAATTGCAACGGTCTTGGAGCCCAAAAGAGCTTGAGGTGCACAAAAGTGCTACAGTCTTGGAGCCCAAGGTGCAGGCTATGTGAGGCACACAGATACTAATACTTAAAATTATTCCCGAACCATAATTCTTTTTTTTTTTTTGAGAGTAAGATATGAGATCAAAGAAATTATAAATCTGAAAAATAGCACACTTTGCATTCTTTTGGGCTTGGAGGGACACAGCGAGGAGTAAAAGTGGGATAAAGAGAAAGGAAGAGAAATATTACAACTGAGAAAGATCATGAAAATAAGAGGGCTTGATGTTATTGTAAGACAAAAGCTTTTGAGCTTGGTTTGAAGTACCAAAAAGCAATGGGTTTTCCTATCAAGGTGCAATGGTTTGGGCTTCTGGTTTTCTTGAGCTTGGTGCGCTTTTCTAAACTAAGAATGGGATGGAAAGCTAGTATTGGTATACAGCGAGACTTAGGGAGACATGGGTGTGACGTGTTTCATGCTGGGCATGCAACTGCTCCTTTGATAGCGATCGAGACTGGGTTGTGCTTTCTAGATTTTCATTCAAAAAATGGATGAGATATAATAAGGCTCAATTGGATGACAAGTATGTGTGATAAAGCTATCTTATTCAATGAGAAGCAGAATATCAGTCTTTTTGCCTTTTCTTTATCTTTAAAACCTTTCATCGAAATGGGCTCCATTTCACTGCCTTGGCCTTATGTACACTGACCAATTTGCATTCCTCAAGTTGGTTGCGAGAATTGAACTTTTTAAATTCAATTTTGATGTATTTTTGTTTTTATGAGTTCATGCCTTGTTTAGTTTTTACGGATAGCCTGATAGGTGATTGAGCTATGTAAGTTAATAATTGATTACCTTCTATCGCAGGTGGTGGTTTCTCCTGATGCAGATCCCCCAGTTGTCAGAATAATGAACTATGAGTATGTGTCATCCTTTCTTTCTTGCTTTCTTTATTTCTTTTTGAAAGTGGGTAGGGAGGCAAAAAGGTCAATGTAGATATACGTTTGCATTGATTTGATTTATGTTTGATGTAATTAAACCCTTGTCAATGAGCTCATCTTGCTATCAATGTAGATATTCTATGCATTGATTTGATTATGTTTATGTAATTTGAAACCCATTCAATGAGCTCATCTTGCTTCTTATTTCATGATATTTTCTGCATTTCAGTAAATACAGATATGAGCTGCAGAAGAAGAAAAGAGAGCAGCAGAAGAAAAGTGCTGGTGAATGCCTTCACCCTTCTCTGTTTAGCATCTGCAACTGTCTGTTTGTGTATTCAGTAGTGTGAAAGATACTGATGCCATTATGCTCTTGAATTTTAGCCAGTCGCATGGACTTGAAAGAGCTCAAGATGGGGTAAGATAACTTGTTCTACTTCTCTACTACTTTGACCTCTTTCCTTGTACCTCAAGTATTGGCTATGGGGAGAAGACAAACGGTCACCTTCACTCAAGTGATATTTCCTCATTGAACTGTTATTTTTTATTTTTCTTTTTAGGTACAATATTGATGTTCATGATTATTCTGTACGCTTGAAAGCTGCACAGAAGTTCTTGAGAGATGGTGATAAGGTTGTTGGAGCTCCTTGCTTTATTTGCTTGTTCGTTTATTTATTTATTAGTCAGTTGTGATGCTCCGTACTCATTACAGTTATACTTGCTGTGTTTGAGCATTTTTATTCTTCTTTGCAGGTGAAGGTCATAGTAAACTTAAAAGGTCGAGGAAATGTCTTTTTAGATAAGGCGATTGAGCTTATCAGGAAGTTCCAAAATGACCTTGGAGAGGTATCTACTCTAATCTTCTGCTAAATGGGTGATGCAAACTCCTGATGCTAATGTCCTCTTATTATACATTCAAATGGGAGAAATTAAAGTTTGGTGTGCTTGCTCAAAATAATGTAATACTCCCTTTAAATTTTAGGGTTTTTGGCTCTGAATAAACCAAAGTTAGAGGTGAATGACTGAAAATAATCTAAACTGACTTTTTGGCTGAAAATGTGCCAAACTTTTAACCTATTTACTCTTACTAAACCAGAATCGAATTCCGACTTCGGAAAGCTGATTCGATACCCTTAAAATTTCAAAACTTACTAAGAATGATCTAAACTGCATCTTTGAACTTTCAAAGGGAGCGAACTTTCCAACGTTGGAATTTGATTCTGGTTTAGTCGGAGTAAATAGGCTAAAAGTTTGGCACACTCTTAGCCAAAAAGTCACTTTAGATTATTTTCAGTCATTCACCTCCGACTTCGGATTATTTAGAGTCAAAAATCTTAAAATTTATATTGGAAGTCATGAATTATTATTTTCTTTGGTAAGATGTTTTCATTGGACAGCCATATCATTCACAGACTTCTATTTGGAAGCTCTTACCTTGTTCTTAAAATTTGTGAGGCATATGTGGCTCTGAAACTATGAATTCTTGGAAGTTTTCTGAAGAGCTGAAATGCATAAGTCCACCATTGTGACACTGCTTAAAGCCATTTCTTATGAGTTTCAAATACACCGTTAGCTCCACTTCTTGGTGGCATCCTCGGGTTCAAACACTAACTTCATGTTGCAGGTTGCTGTTGAAGAAGGGAACAACTTTGCTCGACGGAAGAGAGAAGACATCACAGAGAGATTCATATACATGATTCTGTTACCAAACAAGAATGTTGCACAAAAAGGTCCTCCTGATGCACCGAAGAAGAAGGGCAGTTCAGCTGCAAGCGAAGTGTCTGCCAGTGTTTGATTCTGTAAAAAAACAGTTGAACAGCTCTAGGAGAAGAGATACGTGGTTTGAGCTGGTCATCATGATCATCTACGTTCAATGATTGTAGCAATTACAGTTTTCTGTATAGCATCAATGACATAGAGCTCATATGATTTGCGAGAGAATTTGTATTAACTCAAATTTATAGAAATAGCAATAAACTTTTGTGTCAGTATTGGAAATTGATAGGGACTAAAATGAGTTTTATTTCACCCTTCCCTATCCTCCCTTTCTCGATTGCATGCGAGTGACTCTCGTTGTCTTGTTTGAATTGCCACAATAAGAGCATAATGTCGAATGTCAGATTGTAGGATTCTATGATCAAAATATTGTTGAATGTTCCAACTTGTGTTAGTATCGCGGCTTCATTGGAACAACTTGTGCTTTGAGTTTGTATCGCCGCTCCATTGGAACAACTTGTGTTAGGATTGCAACCAACTGAAATCTACTCACTAATGATTATTAAAAATATAGTTAGAATTCTAAATCTAATAATGAAACCTCAAAACTAAAGAAGATGAGTTAGGGTTGAGTAATCTTCAAGAATTCTACTTGATTCTTTCAGTCTCCAGTGGAAATTCCTTCAAAATCGCATTAATCTTCTTGTTCTCCGATCTTCAATTTTGTGTTTCTTTGATTTGATATGGATGAATGGATGGATGAGAGTGCTTCGATAAAAATGCCACTAAACTTTTGAAAATTTGCAAATTTGCCACTCGGAATTTTCATGTCATCAAAATGCCACTAATCTCTGTTAACTGTGTAAAAAATCCCACTTTACCAGCTGTTTACCTGCAGTAGCGACTCACTTCTTCATTAAACATTAAACCTACCATATTAATTATTTTACCAACCAAAATTAATTACCCCTCCCCCCTTATTTTTTTTACCAGCTATATTTACTCCCTTTCCCCCCTGATTCTTCATCTTCTTCTTCCTCTTCTTCTTCTCCGCCATTAACGAGCTCCCCTCAGTGCTTCTTCTTCTTCAATTAGGGCTTAAAAATTAGGGCTTCCCTGTTTCTTCTTCCTTGTGCCTCCGAAAAACCCTAACTTTCCCAAAATCTGCCATGGCTAAACCTTCTGCGCCATTAAATTAGGGTTTTTGGAGACTAACCGGGTATGAATGTCAACCATACAAACCTTCAATCCTTGCAAAAACACTTCCTTGGTATGCGATTTTGTTGATTGTGGTTCAATTTAGGGTTTAATTGATACCCATTGCAGAAATCAAAGGGTGGAGGTTGAAGAAAATGGCAATGAAGATGAAGAGTGAAGAAGTGAGGTGAACGTTACTGGTTTTTTTTTTCAAATGGAGGGAAATAAGTGAGGACCACTGATTTTAGGGTATAATATCTAATTAGGGTGTTAATTAATTTAATTAAGTGTATATTTCCCTTAATCACAACCACCAACACCATTAACCTACTGCTTTAGGTTGCTTCAGTGTAAACAAATTAAAGTGACATTTTTTACACAATTAACAGAGATTAGTGGCATTTTGATGACATGAAAATTCTGGGTGGCAAATTTGCAATTTTTCAAAAGTTTAGTGGCATTTTTATCGAAGCACTCGGATGGATGATGGTGAAGATGAAGACGGAGGATGGATGGATGAGTTTCCCATAGGTCTCCCTTGAGGTTTTCAGGCTGAGAAATGCATAAAAACGTCATTTTAGCACTTAAAACCGTCAAATTATGTGAAATTGCACAATATGGCAGTAAAAGGGGCCACCATGACCAAAGTGACAGGGGTAGTCTGAAGTGGCTTCTATTCGGATATTTCTAGCTCCAAAAATCTTGAGTTTTCTACCGCGGTCCAGTTGTCCATAGGGGAGGTTCGTGGTGTATTTGTTTTCACCAAAAATTAAGAGAATAACGATGTTTTGGCCTCAAAATCTACAAATTTACATCAAAAATAGCAACAAAAAGTGTAATATGGAAATAGGGATATAAATCAACATTTCTAATCTAAATAATCGCTAATTCACTATCAAAAGTCCCTAAAAATCTAGGTTAAATATTTATCCGCAGACGATTTCTTGATAAGTTGCGTGGACCTCGGTGGAGGTTCTCCTAATTGGGAAACTTGATCGCCTAGAGCCTGAAGAACCCGCTTGGCTGCCTATTGAGGTACTTCAGGTACAAAACTCCACCTTTGCTATTTGTCGTAAAATTTCCCATGGAAAATTTTTCTCGGAAAAAATTTCCTTGAGATTCCTACCAAATGCTACCCTAAGAATTTCCTGGTACATAATAGCCAATCACGATTTCGTATTCAAGGAAAGGAAATGATGTCAAGTAATTAATTTAGTCTAACAAAAATTCCTACTAAAATACTTAATATAAGTGCAACAAAATTCTACTTGAAGTTCCATTTGAAATGAATATATGTTTGTACATAATTATGTAGTAGCATGAAGAATGATGGAGATGTGGATGGCTACATGTTAATTTGTTTAAGTTTGGACGGAAGTTTGGTATATGATGGATAACAATCTACCTTGAATTTCACCTGATCTAGTAATTCTCATATCCCCTGGATTTTTTCTTATTTTTGGTTTATATTTAGTTGAAACTTAACCATCCACAATAGTCTATAGTTGAAGATGGAACACCTTTTTCTCCCATGATATATCAATCATTAAATATCTTGGGTTCACAAAATTATACTCCCTTGGTTTTTATTCATATGTTGTTAAAAATTTTGACTGTTAACATCTTAATTTATATAATTAATGATTGATCATATAATTAATGTCATTAGATTAGTAATGAAAAAAGCTACTAAAAAAGTATAATATTATATTTTTAATAAAAAAATTTATATCAAAAATTATTAATTAAAAATTAACACTGAAAATCATAAATAATAGATAAAAAAGAATGGAGGGAGTATCTTCGAGTGGATTTAATTGTTCATCCATTCATATTATCCTCACTTTAGTATTTCACTATTTATTTTTATGTTTTGTTTAAGTTAGTGATAAATAGAACTTGGAATTGGTACAAATGCAAATTAATTAATGAAATATATAGATTAATAATGTGAATGTTAATCGGTGAATTACATTTTTTGAGTTCCAGTTTGAGTCGGTCCAAAATCATAATAGGCCAAGCCTGGTCCAGAAACCACATTATTCTAGAATTAATTTTTTCTTCAAGTAAATAATTTAAAAAATGCAAAAAATAAAAGAATGTTGATTTTAATTTAACAATTGCAAGCCACACATAAGCATTTCAAGAAGACTCTGAAGTCTAAATACAATCTCTAATATCCTCACAGCAACAAGTCCTTATTGTGTGTTAGCATGGGCAATGCAGAGCTTTCGGGATAGAATGAAGTTGATTTTACATTTCTGTCTCTTCCTTTCACCACTCCCGATGCAATTTTTACAAGTTCCTTCCCTTTGCAGAAACCTAGAATGAAAGAAAAGGAGTGAGGATGGAGAGAGAATAGAGGCGTTATGAGGAGAGGGGAGATACGTTATTTTTAGAAGAGAGAATAGAATTGTGAAATTTGCATTGTACATTGCCTAAAATACTAGAATGTTTGCATTTGTCTGTCAATGCTTTTGACATTAAGATTAGTCACAATTTACTAACATTGAATATGGTTTAAGAAAAGTAAGTTTGTTCATCGCTCATGATACCAAGCTATTATTCCATCTTGTACTTTTTCAATAGATATAACTCAAGAGACTTACAATATTAATCAAATTTACATATTTTCTAAGCCGGTAACAATATAATTGTGAGTGTGCGCAACTTCTATATTTTCTACTTAATATACATGTAATGTCTACTTATGCCGATTAACCCTTGTCATGCATGCCACCTCCATCTCTTCTTTCCACGGTTCGATTTCTGGAATGAACATTCCCTTTTTTATCAGGAATGTGGGAGTGTTGTGAATGGGATGTGGGCCCAACTATTTTAAGTGTTGGCATCATGTACCTCATCCGATAAAGATTCATTGGGTTAGGGTTACCCTAAAATAACGATTCAATGGGCTGAATCACTTATTTTTTTTAAAAAAAAAAGTCTACTTAATTATATTTAATGCATCATTTCACAAAAATTAGAAAAAACCTTTAAATTTCATTAGGCCATCACAACAAAAAAAAAATTCCTTTTCTTATCTTCCTCTAACATTCCTAAGTTTTCACCTCCAAAAATTAGTCTAGAATAAGAACCTTACCACCAAAGAATAAGAGGGTCCGTATTACAATTTTTTTATTCATGCCCTTGATTAAGCCAATATATATATTACATGTCTGATGCACTTGGAGCATGTGCTTCAAAATATTTATAGTAAATAAATTATAATAACAGGAGTGAACAATTATAATAATAAAAGTAAACAATTATTATATTTGGAGCACATGCTATCGCCAGCTACACCTAATAAATTACATGATCAAACAAACCCTTAAAAGTTAAAACCATATCCTAGCGTAATTGCTACTATATTTTTTAAGAATATAATTGCCTCATTAAATATGCACATATACAAGAAATCACCATTTTGTGCACCAAGGTACAACAAACTCCATTCCCCAAATCTTGATATTACTCATCATAGTTGAAGCACGTGTGATGGTTGCTTCAGATTTGATTTCTGGTGCGCACTATAATAAACTTCATGTTGCCCTTTACTCATAATATAGTCTACTATTTTTCTCCAAAAGAAAAATTACAATCATGAAACAATAAATAACACAAAAAAGCAAGTCACTCACCATAAAACAAGTCATAATTTGGTAGAACCAAAAAAATACAAAAAAACTTATACTTTTTTCAACAAAAAAGGAGGGAAAAGTGAGAAAGCAAGGATTGTTTACATTAGTTAGAGAGGATGCTTAACTTCAAGGCAATGGGGACTCCACAACTAACTTATTACCATTAGGTGTAGCCCTTGAGCTTTATGTCTTACCCTCCTTCTTCTTCATTCATACTTACATTAAAAATAGAAAGCCTCCCTTCAACCTCACCTCATTTCCACTCTTCCTCTCATTGTCTTTCCTTCTTCTTCCCTCTCAAAATGGAAGCTAGCGCCGGGCTTGTCGCCGGCTCTCATAACCGGAATGAGCTTGTTGTCATCCATGGCCATGAGGAGGTAATTCACAATTTACATTACTACCTATAACTTTGTGAGGTCTTTTTGTATTGCTTGGACACGATCGTACGTATCCATGTCAAAGTGTCAAGAGTCATGACATAGGCTTGACGTTTCTTGGAAAATTGAGTGTCGAGTGTTTGACACGGGTGATTGAGGGAAAAAAAAAATGAAGAGTCTAGATGACATGTTAGAAAAAATTTTGACTGATCAAAGAGCTGAAGAGCGACATGGTTCTTAGATTAATCTAAGTTTGACATTTTATGTTTTAGTTGTATTTTGATCAAGAGCTGGTTAGATATGTTAGCTGCTTTGCTATACTTGTCGTATGACATGGAACCATCTCAATTAAAAAAGCTTAATTAAGCTGATGATTAAGGATTCAGTGATGATTCTTATCCTCTAATACGCTCCCTCACGCGAATACTTTTGGGCTTGACGTGTGCATGCTGCAAAATCCAATTCACCTTGCGCATATATATATATAGGGTTGTTGAGACTCGAATATGAGATCTCTTGCTCATGTCCGACGTTGATACCATGTAACAATATTATGAATGAAAGGCTCATATGAGTCAAGCCTTGGATGAGTTGGATCTACTCATCTATCTACATTGAGAAAATCGACTATATACAATGATCCTCTACTATATGACATCTTTAAAACTAGTAAAATTGATGTTTTCCATGCTTGCATGTACATATAGTATCATTGTCAAGTGTAAATTATCAACTGATAGATTATTCATTCATAAGTTAGCTGTTAAAGAAGGGCATGCATATGAATGCATGGGTGAATTTTACGTCTGAAAACTATCATACAAAAGTATAGTTGTAATGAAAAAGTAGAGGTGGATGTTAGCTGATGCATGTGGATATATGTTGAGTGCAGCCAAAGCCACTGAAAGATTTGAGCGGACAAGTGTGTGAGATATGTGGGGATGAGATCGGAGTAACTGTGGATGGAGACCTCTTTGTTGCATGCAATGAGTGTGGTTTTCCGGTGTGTCGCCCTTGCTATGAGTATGAAAGGAGAGAAGGCTCCCAAAACTGCCCTCAGTGCAAGACCCGATACAAGAGGCTCAAAGGTATATAATTTTAACTTTGAAAATGATAACTGTCTTGATTCAAAATGCTCCTGTTTCACCGAATTTGTTGTTATTCTCGTTGTTCTTTTAACTAAACAATGTATAGAAATGGTAGATAGTTGTCGGAATAGTGGATACATTGATCTAATTTAGCCGGTAACAATGGAATGGAAGAAAATGTGAGTGGTCAATTGAACGATGAATTCCTTTAACATTAACTTTTTGAACGATGGCTTTTAAATACTAGGTTAGTATTGATTTATGGACAATTGATTTTATCATAGTCATCTCAAATGTTTTATTAGCCAGCACAGATTCTTCATCCAACTACACGTATTCGTCTCTGACACATATCACACACCAACATCTTTAGGCACTCTTTAGACACTCAAAAAGACATCGTAAATATAGAGAGAGGAAAAAAAAAAGAAGATAGGCTTTTGCTATTGACAATAGTAGAATACATGCCCTAAGAAAAATTTGATATTCTCTTCATCCAAAGACAACCCTTTTCAATGTTGTAAAATAAAGTAAGTCGTAAGCACGTCAAGAATAGAAGAAACGTGTTTTCATATTACGTGTCCACTATATGTGTCGTGCCCTAAAATTTTTAATATTCACTTGTTGGTGTGTCAGTATAATGTCACATACATCAAAAGCCACCATAAAAACGATAACGTCACAATAAGTTTAAGATGAGATAGCCTCACACAAGGCCGTTTATGTAATTTTTTATATAGAAGAATATAAACGATTTGTCAAATAGGGGGTTTTAACAAAAAATAAATAAATAAAAATTGTGAAAGGTACTTTCGAAGGCCTGTGTATTTAATCCCTATCCTATGGAAAGAGAATTTGGGTGGACTTGTGTGCATGGACAGATCTTTGCCCGGATTTGGGTTGGTAATGACCATCCTTAACCCTCAAAAATGGTAAAATTCAACATTATTTGGGATAAAATTTCAGATCATATATTTATCAAACGGATATAATAATGAGTTGGAATGACCTGGATCCGCCACAGTAGTGTACCTGACAAATTTTGCCAACAGTCTGAGAAGTTTTAAAGAGGAAAAATACACTATGATGGCAGAAATGCTTATAGATCCAATTACAATCTAATCACTGCTATAGATTTGATTCAGTCTCCTAGCAGACAAGAATGTCCGTGTGATAAGGCTACTGCTACATCTAGATCTTCCCAAACCCTACATATATACGAAATATTTCATGGAAAATCAGCAGCCATGTATATGCTTCGAGTATGTTGCATGTCAAGGGGTGTACCAATCTGAACTCTAACCCTGCTGGTGGCAATGAATAGGAAGCCCAAGGGTGGAGGGAGACGATGATGAAGAAGACATCGATGACATTGAGTATGAGTTTAACATTGATGACGAGCAGAACAAAAACAACCAGGTTGCTGAGGCGATGCTCCATGGGAAGATGAGCTACGGCAGAGGCCCAGAAGATGAAAGTTCCCAGTTCCCTCCTGTCATAGCTGGTCTTCGATCTCGACCTGTAAGTCAAGTGTCAGATAAAATTGTCATTCAATTTCCGAATAGTAAAAGAATGCCACTGAATTTGCAAACATCCACTAAATGACACTCAACGTTCCCTAAGACTCAAATTTCATTTCGACCAGCTACAGTAGTAAAAAATGCCACTGAATTTGAAAACATCACTAAAAAATGCCAAGCAAGAAAGCAGATGGCATTTAGTGAATGTTTTCAAATTCAGTGACATTTTTTACTATTCTGGAAAGTTGAATGACAATTTTACCCAAGCAAGATACAAACACTTTTTACTGCAGAATTCACTGTCAATTGCCACTGTGCACTTATCTGACCTCAATGCACAAATAATTGCAGGTGAGCGGAGAGTTTCCCATAGCTGGCCGGGGTGGAGAGATGCCCTCATCGCTCCATAAGCGTGTTCATCCATATCCTTCTTCTGAACCCAGTATTTACCCTGATATCATTCTCATCTCTACATATGCAAAACTGTTGTCGTAGTTTTAACTGTGATTTGAAACAGGAAGCGCGAGATGGGATGACAAGAAAGAGGGAGGATGGAAAGAGCGGATGGATGAGTGGAAACTGCAGCAGGGGAACTTAGGGCCTGATCACGACGATTATGCTGACCCAGACATGGCCTTGTAAGTGCCATCTTTTCACATGGGAACGTTTGGTAGAATCCCAGGAAAACTTTTTTTTTCTTGGCCCACCTCCTTAATGAGTTTGACTACGAAATAATGGGCCCCCAGAAAATTTTCCCACGCATTAAACTCGACCAAACATGGGGAAATATGGCAGCCAAACGCTCTCAGTCTTGGGGAAAGCAGTAAAAACATGCGGGTGTTTTCTGTTTAGGGGGGTTGCTGCACCCCATTACCTAACCCAACCCAAATTTACTCATTCTTCCCATATTTTAACGCTCGACTTTTGAACTTTCATCTGAAGTTACCAACACTTACTTTACCCATCTTTTCCATACCCCTGAAAAGAACACACGTGTTTCCTTCTGATCATTGATCAACTTACAATATATATTACATGCACCCGGAGCATGTGCTCCAGATATTTACGAGTCATAATAATCAGAGTGAACAACCTAACTTGTGTAAGTGAACAATCTAATATATGTGAGTGAACAATCGTAGTACTTGCTTAGTGAACAACCTAACTTATGTAAGTGAACGATCTAATATATGTGAGTGAACAATTGTAGTACTTGGAGCACATGCTCCAGGTGCACCTAATAAATTGCAATCAACTTACATTTGGCTTAACTTTTATGTAGGATTGATGAAGCCAGGCAGCCGCTGTCAAGGAAAGTACCAATTGCATCGAGCAAGATCAACCCTTACCGGATGTTGATTGTTCTTAGGCTTTTCATCCTGGCAGTTTTCCTAAGATACCGTATTCTGAACCCGGTGCATGATGCCATTGGGCTATGGCTCACATCTGTCATCTGTGAGATATGGTTTGCCTTTTCATGGATCCTCGATCAGTTCCCCAAATGGTATCCCATTGAGCGGGAGACATACTTGGACCGCCTTTCTCTAAGGTAAACTCCAGTTCCCCCTCAACAATCTGCACAAGTGATAAGATATTAGATATTCAGTACTTTTCATCAAGTTAGGATATCGAAAACTTCTGAATCTGACTGTGGTTTATTCTGTAGGTATGAGAAAGAAGGTGAGCCGAATATGTTGGCTCCCATTGATGTCTTTGTGAGTACAGTGGATCCATTGAAGGAACCTCCTCTTGTCACAGCCAACACTGTGCTGTCTATACTGGCAATGGACTACCCAGTTGAGAAAATCTCATGCTACATTTCTGATGATGGAGCTTCCATGCTTACCTTTGAAGCACTCTCAGAAACCGCAGAATTTGCTAGAAAATGGGTTCCTTTCTGCAAGAAATTCTCCATAGAACCCAGAGCCCCAGAGTTTTACTTTTCTCTGAAAATCGATTATCTCAAGGATAAGGTCCAACCCACATTTGTGAAGGAGCGTCGATCCATGAAGGTTCTATTACGATGCCCTTGTAACTACATACGAACATTCAATAACTTCACACTATGAGTATGACTTTAAATTAATCTGAATGTTTTTGCCCTTTTGCATGACAGAGAGAGTACGAAGAATTTAAAGTTAGGATAAATGCGCTGGTTGCTAAATCTTCAAAAGTACCTCCAGAAGGTTGGATCATGCAAGATGGAACCCCGTGGCCGGGGAACAACACAAAGGATCACCCAGGCATGATTCAAGTATTTCTGGGCCACAGTGGAGGAACTGACATAGAGGGAAATGAACTTCCTCGCCTGGTTTATGTTTCTCGTGAGAAGAGGTCTGGATTCCAGCATCATAAGAAGGCCGGTGCAATGAACGCCCTGGTAAGGATAAAACGCAATTACGTTAACTTGCAAAATCTAGGAACATCAAATGAGATGCACTTTTCTTACAAGTTACAACAAAGTAATAATCACTCGAGAAATCAAATGTGACATTAATACGTTTTCCAAACCAACAGGTGCGGGTCTCTGGAGTCCTAACAAATGCGCCTTTCATGCTCAACTTGGACTGTGATCACTACATAAACAACAGCAAGGCTGTCCGGGAAGCAATGTGTTTTCTGATGGATCCACAGACTGGAAAGAAAGTTTGCTATGTCCAATTCCCTCAAAGATTTGATGGGATAGATAGGCATGATCGATACGCCAACAGAAATACTGTCTTCTTTGATGTAAGTTCCTGAAATACAGAAATTTTGGCATAAAAGTGTCCCTTGTAAGGTATATTCTAATAGCAGATCGTCCACATTTTGACAGATTAACATGAAAGGTCTAGATGGCATTCAAGGACCCGTCTATGTGGGGACTGGATGCGTCTTCAAAAGACAAGCCTTATATGGGTATGAACCTCCTAAGCGCCCAAAACGCCCAAAGATGGTTAGCTGTGACTGCTGCCCATGTTTTGGACGCCGCAAGAAGCAGGAGAAGTACAAAGGTGGTGAAGGAGACGTTAATGTCAACATTCAAGGCATGATACACACACAGTTTCTGACAATTTGCTTCTCTAATTGATTTTCTAACCTTGATCAAATTAACAAATGCCACTGGAATACAATTTCAGGTTACGAGGAAGATCCTGATCAGTTGATGTCTCAGATGAATTTTGAAAAGAAATTTGGACAGTCTGCGATTTTCGTTACCTCAACATTGATGGTCGATGGAGGTGTTCCACCCTCATCAAGCCCAGCGGCCCTACTGAAGGAAGCAATTCATGTCATTAGCTGCGGCTATGAGGACAAAACAGAATGGGGTACTGAGGTAAACTATCAAACACCAGAACTTCGGAATCAAATAAGCCCTGTCACAAGCAATTCGTATAGTAAACATACCGCTTCATCATAACGTTCAACTTGTTCTCCCTAAGTGTTGTATGAAATGCTAACTCATGGTTCATATCAAGAAACAAGAAAATCAGACCTTCTGAGCCTATGATTTACAATTCCTAAAAGTTTCTTCTGTGATCATGCAGTTGGGTTGGATTTATGGCTCAATTACGGAAGATATCCTAACAGGATTCAAGATGCACTGCCGTGGTTGGAGGTCAATCTATTGCATGCCAAAGAGGCCAGCATTTAAAGGGTCTGCTCCTATCAACCTCTCAGATCGTCTGAACCAGGTGCTTCGTTGGGCCCTAGGTTCAGTTGAGATTTTCTTTAGCCGTCACAGTCCGGTATGGTATGGCTACAAAGGAGGGAAACTCAAGTTTCTCGAACGCTTTGCATATGTCAACACTACTGTTTATCCCTTCACTTCTTTACCACTGCTCGCCTATTGTATTCTTCCTGCCATCTGCTTGCTCACTGGAAAATTCATCATGCCAACGGTAACTACAATTTCTTAGGAATTTACTAGAAATAATTCCGCCACATATAAAGCAATCAATCATTCGAAACTAACAATGCATGGTGATTCTGGTTAATGCAGATCAGCACTTTTGCAAGTCTCTTCTACCTTGGACTTTTCCTTTCCATATTCGCCACTGGCATACTTGAGCTCAAGTGGAGTGGAGTTAGCATTGAAGAATGGTGGAGAAATGAACAATTTTGGGTCATTGGAGGAGTGTCAGCACATCTCTTCGCTGTCATACAAGGACTGCTCAAGATATTAGCTGGTATAGACACCAATTTTACTGTCACATCTAAGACAGTTGATGACGAGGATGAGTTTTCAGAGTTATATACCTTTAAGTGGACGACGCTCCTTATACCTCCAACCACTATATTGATCATCAACATAGTAGGTGTTGTTGCTGGAATCTCTGATGCCATAAGTAACGGCTATGACTCATGGGGACCTTTATTCGGAAAGCTCTTCTTTGCATTTTGGGTGATTGTCCATCTTTATCCATTCCTAAAAGGTCTCATGGGAAGGCAGAACAGAACACCGACAATTGTCATCATATGGTCAGTTTTACTGGCTTCTATATTCTCCTTGCTCTGGGTTAGGATCGACCCTTTTGTGATAAAAGCCAAGGGTCCTGATACAAAGAAATGTGGGATTAATTGCTGAAGTTGCAGCTTCCCCAGAGAAAATCATTGCAGCATGGAAGCATTGGCTATACCATGTATTAATTGCATATTGTAGCACCTAAGCTTTTTGTCAGTAAGAACGTGTGTATTTTCTTTTTCCTTTATTGATGAGGAAAGAAAGAAAGGGAGTGTAAATTTTGCAAAGAATTTCAAAGGACAGATGTAATAGACACTGGTTGATCATGGCATGCATCTTGAAATCTGTAATAGTAGCTTTGGAAGCGTGTAGTTACCCCACAAGTCATACTACTAGCTCAAGAAACAGAAAACCATGCCAGACCGAATTCAAATTGTAGAACTCATTGAATCATTTCATGATGTTGAAAACAAGTGTAAATCTAAAGATAAGCTGAAGTTCAAAAACTACATTTAACCTGATGCTAACAAGGCATTTTTGGACTCATACCTTTTATGCTTCTTCGAGGGATGGTACCTGCCTTCAGATCAGGAAGAAGAGCAATCTGGCTCCAAAATTTGAATGGGGTCAGTCCACACATAAACTAGAACAAATCCTCCAGACACTACTAAAAGAACAAAGAACAAGTAGAAGAAACACTACTTGACTAGGTACAGGCGTGCAGCTAGATTAAAAACTGAGATGGTAGCCAGTTATGAACACAAAGAAGACAATACTAGACCACGGTGATAGTTTTAGAGTGCAAATCAGGGATTAAGGTCATCTCAATGGCTGCCATGCTTATGCCCATCACAACAATAACATCAAGAAGCTTGAGAATAACATCAACAACAATACCAAAACCAAAAATGCTAACTGGGTTGATTCAATGAGAGCTTCATCCCTGCCCAAATCCTCTCCCAACTCTCCCACCTCTGATTCTTGGATTGTACTTAATCAATAACCCACTGATTCCACCAACCCTTTTCTTTAGTCACTACTATTCTTAATTAGAAATATGCTAAAGATTAAATCTTGAATTGCATGTGTTTTGGTATGTGTGTGTGTGTGTGTTCAGGCGAGTCATAAATCTGCACTACAAATGTTTGATAAGATTACTAAAGCAGCAAAGGGAAAGCAGCATCATTTCTACATATCATGGGGAAGACTTTTAGAATTAAACTTCTCCAAAGCTCGCTCTGATAACAGCCATCTTAAGCTGTTGTTCTTTTGGTATATCGAATAAGAATCAAACAGTAATGTTTACAAGTATTGTTAACATTTGCTGCTTCACCTTGAAGCCAGTAATAGGTTACTCAAAACGAGAAACCTTCACAAATTAATTTCTCCAAACACATTAACATTATGATGCCCGGGGGGGGGGGGGGGGGAGAGAGATTTCATACTGCTAAGCAAGTTACATTAACCAAAATCCCCTTGTTGAGGCTCCACACACAATAAACAATTCATAGTTGTTCTTTATCGTTACAAAAATGCTTTTATGGTATACCTAAATCAATATGAGGAATTCCTCTTGGACTGCAGTAACTGGGGAATACTGTCAACGAAGATTGGGGATCCAAATTCCACCACTGTAAGATTGACTCGGTTACCGCATGCGTGGTTTGCTCCATTTCCCATGCAAGTTTTAGCCATGCTACTCTCATTTGCTATAAACTCTTAACCCTATAAGGTTAAGAGATGCCTTCGGATCCCCAAATCCTCTCCTCCCCCCTGAAAAATATTGAAAGGAAAAAAAAAAAAATACAAGAGACTAGGATAATGTTGCTTGCTTTAAGATATGTAACATACCTCAACCGATAGAGAGACATTTAATTTACCAATAATCTTTGCAAGAACACGTGCCATCTTTGAAATGGTGGAATCTGTTAGCATCTCTAACAATAATTTCTCTCTCAGTGACCTTGGAGATGAATTTCGTAGCGTTATGACAGTCTAAACAAACTCTGAGGTTCTTAAAGATCCGGATTTCAGTCCCTGGATCTGTAGATATAAGCGCAAAAGCAATAGCCAGTTTCTCACTATGAACATTTACCATCAGCTCCTTCTCTTCCTCCTCTACATCATGTAGAGCTGTCCCCGTCTCAGCCTGATAACCAGCCTCCTTCATTTTCACCATCAACCTCTCCAACTCCGCATATATTGCATCCGTTTGCGGATGGGACCGATCACCACACGTAAAGACATAAGGGGTTTCACCTAACTCTAGTAGAGTGCATCCGGGTACTTTTGCTAGGTTTCTCTTCTTGGCTACTTGTCGCACAGAAGCAGCCTGCCAATAGTTGCGATCAGCTGAAAAAATGTTGGAGAGTAACACATAGTACCCCACATTGGCGGGATCTAACTCAACCAACTTGTCATGAGCTAAGCGTGCAAGTTCTGTGTTTTTGTGAATCATACATGCACCGAGCAATGCCCCCCACTCAACAGGGCCGGGTTTCACTGGCATATCCTCAATGAAGTTCAAAGCTTTCTCTAGTTGTCCTGATCGACCAAGGATATCTACCACGCAAGCATAATGTTCAGGTACAGGTTCAACTCTGTGATCATGAGCCATGGAATTGTAAATTTTAAGTCCTTCGTTAACTAAACCAGTATGACTACAAGCATACAAGATGCAAAGAAAAGTAACCCCGTTGGGAGAAATCCCCGACTCCAGCATCTTGTGGTAAAGATCTAGCGCTTCATGCCCGTGCCCGTGAAGACCATAACCAGAAATCATCGCGTTCCAAGAGACCACATTTTTCACTGGCATTGCATCAAACAATTCCCGAGCCTTTGATATACTGCCACACTTTGCATACATGTCAATCAAGGCAGTGGATACATAGACATTGGACTCTAACTTCTCCTTGTTTATTAGTTCATGAACCCACTTTCCTAGACTAATAGCACCAAGCTGAGCGCACGCCGATAGGATACTGGTCACTGTAACAGGATTCGGAGACACATTGCACCGTTGCATTTCCTGAAACAGTGATACAGCCTTTTCGGTCAACCCATTTTGTGTATATCCAGATATCATGGCATTCCAAGATGCCAAAGTTTTCGCAGGTGACTCGTCAAATAGCTGTCTTGCCCTATCGATTTCGTTTAGCCTACTGTAGACCGTAGTTATCGCTGTCGAAACCGAAGGAACTCCAATCGTCCCATTTTTCACACACAAGGCATGAATGGATGAAGTCAATCTCAGATAACCAAATGGAGATCCAACCGGAATCAATCCCACAATTGTGCTTGAATTCACCTTCTGTCCAGAAAGCAACAACTCTTTAAAAAGCTTTACAGCCAACTCGGTTTCACCATTCAGTGTATACCCTGAAATTACAGCATTGTAACATACCAAATCCAGTTTTCCTATATACCCAAAAAGCAATCTTGCAGTTGATACATCCCCACATTTTGAATACAGAGAAACAAGACCAGTAAGGACATAAACATGAGCATGATGTCCTGACTTCAAAGCTAAGCACTGAATCCCTTTTCCCGCCTTCAAATCCTGCAACTCTGCAACTGCAGGAAGCAGTACAGATAAAGTCGACGAATCAAATTGAACGCCACACCCAACCATGTCCCGAAAAACCCGAACCGAGTCACTATAACAACAATTCTTCACTAACCCAGACACCATCGTATTCCACAAAACCGTATCTCTCTCAGGCATTTTATCAAACACCTTGTACGCAAACCCAACCTTGGACGAATTGAGATACATATCAATCACAGTAGACCCAACAAACAAATCCTCACCAAACCCATCAACAATGGCATGGGCATGGAGCAGCATACCAATTTTTTCATGCCCAAGTGACCCAGAAGCAGAAATGGCGAAAGCATAGGTGAAATTATTAGGCCTAAGAGTGGTATTTCTACGCAACTGGGCATAGACAGAAATACAAGATGAGGGAAAACTGTTGAAGGAAAAGCCTTGTATGAGCACATTGTAGAGGAAAATATCGGGATTTGGGGCAGTTGAAACCAAGAGATTAGCATGGTTAAGAGCTCCAATGTCGCAGAGTTTTTTGGTTAGTTTAGTGACTGTTACGACGTCGGAAGTCAGAGCGTTGAGAATGAGCTGGGCATGGATTTGTTTAAGGTGAGTGAATGATGATGATTTTGAGATGAGATTGAGGAAGAAGTTTTTCTCTCCAGCAGCATAAGCCAAGGCGCGGTTCATCTTCTTCTTTGAATAACTTGAAAAGGACACATTGAACTGGTTTTATATGAGTTCTTGTTCAAAATGCCGCTAAACTTTCTCATCCGGAAAAATCTTGTTAGCCAAATGTCATTAGATAATTTTATTGGTACAAAAACAAAAAATGACTCGTAGGTACCTATTTTTTTGTGAAAATGATTTCTAGGGCCCTATATTTTGAAAACTAATTTTGAAGTTCCTTTCTTTATGTACTAATAATTATCGGGACCCACTATTTTAATAAAAACTTATTAAAAAGGGTTGTAACTTTTTATACTTATAGAAAAGGGTTTAAAAATAAGGACCTTTTATGCAAAATATGATTTTTTGAAATTTTTATTAAAACAGGTTAAATTAAACACTCTTAACTCTTTATGATAACTTTAATGGTATTAGTTATTATAATCAACTACTTATTATATCTCAAAAATTATACTTGTTTATGATAACATTAATAATTTGACGGTCCAACACAACTACGTTAAGATATCAGTTGAAATTCTCTAGTTAAGTTTAATTTTTCTTTTTCCTAAGCACGGTGAGTCTATAACCACAGAAAATACAATTTTTGAGGTATAAGTAGTAGATTGTGATAACTAATACCATTAAAATTATCATAAAGAGTTAAGAGTACTTATTTTAACCTATTTTTATATAAATCTCAAAAAAATTATATTTTTGCATAAAAGGTCCTTGTTTTAAATCATTTTATATAAATATAAATAGTTACAACCCCTTTTAATAGGTTTTTATTAAAATAGTGGGTCCTGATAATTATTAGCACATAAAGAAAGGGACTTCAAAATTAGTTTTTAAAATATGGGGTCCTAGAAATCATTTTCACAAAAAGATAGGTACCTCAATGTCATTTTTTTGGTACAAAAATGTCACTTAATCGGTTGGGAAATTTGGATGAGCTACTGTAGCATGTGAACTCTATCTAATTCGATAATTATATTTAATTAATTTTTTAATTAACATAAAAAAAAAACTAAGAGCATGTTCAATGCAAAATTTAAAATTTCATTTCTCTCGTCTGTCTCTAAATGACTAACCCCCATCTTACTCCCCGAGTCCTGTCATTTATTTCCCTCCAATTTAAAAGTCAGACCCTTTTGACAGTCTTCTTCCTCACCATCATCTTCTTCTCCACTGAGTTGTCGTGACTATTCGTCTCCCACCTCTCAACTACTATTTCTTCCAAAAATCAAAGATGAAACTCATTACTCCCGTCCAATTTCTCCACGTGCCAAATTTTATGGAGGTCTTGAGGAACCCAGGTCTCATGTGATTGGCAGGTATATTCCCTCCAAAACCCTAATCCTTGAAACTAGTTGATTCTCTAGAAGTTGGGGTGTTTTCTGTTGAATTTGTTGTGTTTGAGTAGTCTGTCCAGTTTAGGATATCTGCAGAATTATTTTTCAGGGTTTTCTAGGTAGTAATTGGGCGCCGATTAAAAAATACACCCTCGTCTCTATTTTTTGCTGGTGGTTTGTTGAAATTACTTAATTTGGCATATTGTTGTTGTTTTCTTTTGCATTACAGAATAAGTAAGTTACACATATTTCATGAGGGGACTTTGTGAAGAGTTCACATCTTATTTACAATGAGTGTGAAGTTAGTGAGTGGGAAGTGGACTTTGACTGCTTATATGTGGACGATCTTGTTGATTTTGTTGACTAGTGTGGGTACTCAAATGATATGATTGAAAAGTTGTATATCAGCAAACCTGGGACTTAGGCTTTGAGGACAGTTTGGTTACTGTGGTGGGGGATGATGAGATTAAGATGTTGAGTGATTTGCTTGAGAAATGTCCATTTGTTCACATATATATTAATCATGCTAAGGTTAGGGAGAAGGAGAAGGAGAAGGAAACAATAGTTGATGATGTGGCTAAATGGGGGCTTGACAATGAAGGGGATCGAGATGAGGAAGATGAGACTATGACCCCAATGCTGAAGGGGAGGGGTCCGGAGTTCAGGATGAGGAGATGACACAATTCATGAAGAAAAAAAAAAGGAGTCAAGGGACAATGAGGTAGCCAAGAGGAATGTTATATTAGAGGGTGATAACAACATGACTACAAGAGGAGGGCCTGTTGAGGATGGGAATGGAAATAAGGGTGAACGCTACAATGACTCTAACAACCCTAGTAATCCTGAGAGTGAGAGTGAGCTAGAGGCCGAAAGGGAAAAGACTTAGCCAGAGGAAGAAGAAGCCCAAGTATCCTAAGTATAACCTTGCCATACCTAGTAGACTTCTTACTGGGATGACCTTTGCTGATAAGAAGGAGATGCATCCCTCGTACAATAGTTCATCTACATGAGTCCTAAGCTCCTTGCCTCAAATTGATGATAAACAAAACAGGTGCTGAGGACAGTTTAATATTGATGATAAGTTTACTAATAATATTCAGTAAAAAGTCAATTAGGGAACACAAAAGTAGAAGACATCTCTTTTGATGCAACAGGGACAACATGCAAAGCAAAGCATGTACTTTTTTTCTTCTATATTTCTTTTCATCTAATTTCCAACTAATTCCTCTTCTCTGCATTTTTCTTTCCTTCTTTCAAGTGATACATAAATTACATGTAGGGAGAAAAAGAGAGCCCAATAGCTCTTTTCCAAGAGACACAGAATCAAAAAAAAGAAAAAGTTTAAAAAAATTCACATCCCCACTGCATTTTTACTGGGAAAGGGGGGGGGGGGGGGAAGTAAAATTCAAAACAAAAAAAAAAGAGAAAAATGGGGGAAGAACTAATTTACATCCTAAGGAATTTGGCAGTGGGAAGGGAAACTGTTAGCTATTCAGCACCCCTAGAAAGAATCACCAAAAATGGGAAGTTTTAAGTTGCCCATAATATTGGAGACCTTGTCTTCATTGCATCTTGTTCTGACTGTATCAACTGTGTCCTCAAACTGTATTCTTTCAACTGTTTCAAACAGATAAAAATCAAGGTTAAACTTCAATCACTTCAAAAAAAATATCTGAAAAAATAAAATAAAAAGGACTTTTGGATCATAATATATTAACATTTTGGGGTATTGGATCATAATATACTCACTTTTGGACTTTTGGACACTAACATACCTTTATACCTGATTTTAATGTATCTGCCATGACTTTAGTGGTGGTGAACCGGTCTCATGGATTACTTAAGTGGGCTAGTGTTAGTTCCTGATGGGTCATAGGAATTTTCCTCAACCTGCCAGATCGTCTTTGAGACCAATTCACCATTACTAAAGTCATGGTTGGTACATTAAAATCACCGAGGTATAAAGGCCGGGTATATTAGTATCCAAATAGTAAAGGGGAGTATATTACGATCCAATACCCCAAAAGGTGGGTATATTACTAGCGCTTGCAAAAATTTGGGTCTGGGTAAAATCTGGTAGGACAAATCCGGACAATGTCATATCCGGACCCGGTTTTATTTCTGGTCGGACCGAGACAGACAATTCAGACGAAGCTAAATTCGAGTCGAAATCAGGTTCGGACTATAGAAAAAGGGAAATTTTATGTCCAAATATTTGGTCAGTATCAAAATTTGGACGAAAAACCTATGTCCAAACCCAGTTTTTTCGGGTCGGACAAAATTTTGCCGGTTCTATATATTACAATCTAAAAATCCAATTAGAATGTAAATACAAATAAAAATATGAGATTTGAATATGGTTGGGTTCAAGAAATACAAGATCTTTTTTTATCCTTCTAAGAGGAATTCTCAGGGTATGGATATGAAGGGATGGATGCAGATATGGATGAGTGTTCAAAGAAGAACCAATATTATAGTACACTAGTCAAAGGAACAGTTCATTTCTTTCCTTTTTCAGGGAATAAAAAAAGAACAACAATCATGGAGAACAAATCCAGAAAATGTGAAAAGATAACCAAGAAAATGATTAGGAGAAGATGCTGAAGCAATTTGCCAGAAGCATGATTAACATCACATGCAATAGGCTTAATCATTGTTTCCAAGGGATGTTAATGGCTTATCATTATTTATCATGAATCAGTGAGAATGGCCCAGATTCATTTCTATTTTCTTTTAACCCCCCCAAACCACCAAAAAAAAAAAACCTTTCGGTGGGTTTGATGATGAACCTCCCTCTATAGACATTATGTTGGTCCTAGCTAAATTGTTCCCGACAAAAAAGGGGGAAAAAAGAAAGGAAAGCAAAAGATCCCTATATATGTAACATGTCGTGGAAAATCGAAAGAAGGTTGAGGGTCAGACTAACTTAGGAACTGTTCTTTAGAATGGTAAGGTTATTCAGGTAAAGTTGAAAAGTTGAGTGTTAGAAAATATGGAAAGAATAGGTGATTTTGAGTTGGATTGGATGGTCCAAATTAGCAACTAGACCAGGATACGGTCCGTGGATTGCAGGTTTTCGAGCATCCATAAGGAGCTACAATCCACGTTGAATTTCCGACGACAAATACATAAAGCATACATGCGTAAACTATTCAGGAAAGAAGGGTTGCAATAGTTGTGATCAGGCTCCGTTCTTTTATGCGGTGCGATTGTGGTGCGGTTGGTTGCGGTGTGGTGGAATTTGAAAAAGTGTGGTGAAGTATGGTGGGTTATGGTAAGTTGTGGTGGGAGTTGTGGTAAAGGAGAAAAGTGAAGAGAGAGAATGTAAAAAGTAGAGGAGAAAAGCGAGGAGAGACAAAAGTAAGAAGATATTTTGGTAATGATTTGTGGTAAAGTGTGGTGGAATGTGGTGAAGTGTGGTAGAATATTGAGCAGTGCGGTTTGGTGCGGTACCGCATAAAAGAACGGGGCCTGAATAAAGCCTACGAATCGAGTCCTGGGGGGTAGAGTGTCAGACAAATGCACAACAAAGTTGCTAGAAACATTTTCAGAACCAGCAAATTAGACTGTAATTATTTTGTTGGTATCCTCACCTGCATGGCTGAGGTTGAAGCCAGTAAAGCGTCACATTCGTTAAGCATTGCCCTTTCCTGCCCTGCTAATGCAGCAAGTTCAGAAACCAATCTATTCGAATCTTCGACCTGCATCACATGAAAAGCGTTGAAGCTAGTAAGCGCCAGTCAAAAGGGTAAGGAAGAATAACATGGAGATATTAAATTATGAATATGATATGCTGGTTCAGAAAAAGAATACCAGCTTTTCTTGACAGGCACTGGCTCATAACTATAATTCTTGGTCAGATATTCAGAAGTTCTCATGAAGGATAGATATAGAACTTTAGGACACAATACTTACAGAAGGGTTTTTTTTTTTGGTAACAGGAACTCGTCACCGACGAATGTTAAGCATAAGCAGGTGTAATTGTGCAAACATGGCAGGCAAAGTAATACATTTAACAAGCTGGCAATCTTACACTTGAACATCAACAGGATTTACGCTCACTTAGGAATTTTGACTCTAAATCCGGAGATGAACTTAAGCAAGCTCTCTCTTATCCACAAACACATCAGAATCAAGCAGATGAGACAATTGGATGTGTCTGTCGAGATGACAAACTTGGTTTCCATAAAACAATGATCATGGAAGGCAACTCCGTTGTGCAAAAAGGCAAACAACACTATAAAAGCCAACCAGAACCCAACTACATAAGTACAACTACTAGATTTATCAGCAATACAGCAGACTTCTGGAGTATGCAAACTTCATGTCGTCACATTTCGCATGCAAACTCCCCTCAGTTTAAGTAGTTTTTAATTTTGAATGTTAACAGCCAACAAAACCAGCATTCACCATAATCCAGGCACAAACATAATGATGAAACAGCGTAGGGCTCATAACAATGTGTAACAGGAGAATAATTCAAATGGAATGTTTTCGGATCACAGTAGGAAAATATAAGAGCCTTTATCTAACCTTTGATAGTAACGAAGACATGGAGGAGCCCATCGCCTGCGTCACATCGGAAGCTGAGCTGATAGCAGCCTTCAAAGAATTGATGTCAACCTGCACAGCACATAACCTTATTATAATCCAAACATCCATATCAAATGATCATATAAGAAAAACTAGCCGTTCAAACTAAAGTGCAGCAAGATACATTTAAACCCGCCATACCTTTGCACCTCCGATAACAGGAAGCCGAAGTGTGCTGGCCTCAAGATCTTTGATTGCTCCATCCAATGAAGTAGAATGGTCTCTCTCTATCACAGCCCAATCCTCCAGGTATGCAAGCTGCAAATTTATTGAGATCAATACTTTGCTGGAGGGGGATTTTGTGGGCACACGTAGTTATAATTTATAAATGAAAAAGGAATATAGATTATTATCCATATATGAAAAAGATTAAGAAACTATTTTTCATTGGATTTGCAGTCCGTTGCTGACGTAAACCGCCAATCATACATAATCCTGACAGCAGAAAAACTCGGATTCTCTTTCAGACCCCCTTATAGCCCTTCAATAGCTAGTATATACATCTCCCTGATATCAGGAGCTTTGATAAAGTTATGAATCAAATTCTGTGGATTTATAAGTTGCTTCTGACCACCAAACACAATCTACATGCTCACATTACTCTCGTCTTAGTCTTGGCAGATCTTTGTTGAAATGTAAAAAGATGAGCACATCATAGGGTCAAAAAGTTGCTGCCTTCAGATGAGAATCATAAACGCTCTACACTGACTACCTGTAGAGATCTGATCTAAAGACTAGAGCCTCCTTTGATGTATTGCTAGCCTCTTCTCCGAAGAAAAATATAAGAATTTTAACACTCTATGCTAACAATTATTTTATTTGAAAAATATGTCAATTCTATTAGGAAACAAATCTTCACGCATAAAAACCACGGTAAACACAAATGCATGACTTCACTCATGCAGATAGCATTCCGGTCATGAAGTAAAGTCATAAATAACAAGGATTCTGCGCAACTAAAAAAAAAAAGAACCCAAACAAGTGCCTGCATTTATGCCTTCGAGTGTATGTGGGCTTGACATCTCTCACTAATCTGGGAACTAATGCATTGCTATCTCTCAGACCTAGCTTAACGGGGCTTCACAGGCTTCGTAACAAAGGGCTGTAGAAAACAGATTACATATATGATGGGAGATAGATCAGGTTTAAACAACACTTACTTGCTCCCTCAATACCGAGTTTAGCTTCAGCTCCAACTTTAACCGCTGAACATCAATCCGCTTCATTATCACAGAATCCCACAACTCCAAGTTTGTTTGCCAAACATTGTAAAGGCTCTCCTGCATTGTCAGAAAATGTAATTAAAACAATGGTACTGACACACAAGCGTATTTGGAAGTTTATATGATTGGCTTCTTCTTAAAAGGCTAACCAGCATTTGTCCAATACCCTTGCCACTAATAACTTCCTCATAAATTGAAAATAGATAGTATCAATCCAAAGAATATCTCTCTATATGTCAGTATGTATTAGATAAGTTAAATTGGCAGAAAGAAGCCATTAGTTAATGAAACAAACTAGACAATTTTCCCATAAATTGAAATTCAGAGTTCAAGATAAATATCAAATAAAGAGCATATTTTCTACCTCAGCAGTAACTTTCTGAATATAGATAGCAGCATCAGCTTGAGCATTAGCAAAGCGCCATTGCAAATATCGATTGTGCAACAACCGAAGCTGATGGGCATCTTCTAGCTGGTAGGTCTTCTTACCCTTCTTCATGTCCGTAATAAAACTGAGGACAGAAGTTGCACTAGGGGATTGTTTTGTCGGAGTAGACGGCCTGATCCTCGATGGACTTGCCCCTCCCCGCTGTGTCGGTGTAGATGGCCTTGTCCTAATCGGACTGAGTGTAGCTTTAATGATGGGTATCCTACTTGGTGATGGAAGTCGTTGCGCAGGTGTTAACCTGGATTTTGCAGGAAGAGCACCAAGGGACGCTCTTCGGGAGGAGCTCAACGGATCGTCTTTCTGCAGTGCAGAATCCCTCAGGAAAAAATCGTCCACTGATTTCAGACGCAACCCGACTGGTCTACTATCCTCCTCAAATACTGACACAGACTGTCCAGCAGGATCACCTGAACTTTTCTGCAAAGTCCTCGGAGTACCTCCTTCAGCAGACGATCTCCTCAACGCACTTGCAAGTGGAGAACTCGGTATATTTTTACCAACACCATCCTGAACACCATCAACAGACAATCTTCTCAACGAAACCCCAGTAGTACTACTACTCGAAAATGGAGAACTCGGTATATTTTTACCAACACTGTCCTGAACACCATCAACGGACAATCTCCTCAACGAAACCCCAGTAGTACTACTACTCGAAAACGGAGAACTCGGTATATTTTTACCAACACTGTCATGAACACCATCAACAGACAATCTCCTCAACGAAACCCCAGTAGTACTACTACTCGAAAACGGAAAACTCGGTACATTTTTACCAACACTGTCCTGAACCCCATCAACAGACAATCTCCTCAACGGAACCCCACTAATCGAAAGTGGAGAACTCGGTATTTTCCCACCACTGTCTTGAACACCATCACCCGATGATACTCTCCTCACCGATACCCCGGCAATACTCCCCGTACCACCTTCAGCACCCAATCTACTATCCGAAACGCCTTCACCCGGCAATCTCCTCACTGACACCCCAGCATTATCAGGAACAACCTGACCCGACAACCTCCTCAACGACATCCCAATATTATCCCCCACCCCTTCACCCGACAACCTCCTCAACGACACCCCGATATTCTCCCCCACCCCTTCACCGGACAACCTCCTCAACGATGAACCCGGGCCTTTCCCAAGACTATTCTCAAGATCCACACTCTTAGCCAACACATTGGAAGACAACTTCCCACCACCAGCTCTACTAGGCCAACGGTGCTGATCAATCAAACCCCTCGCCTTCACCCCATCCAACGGTCTCGAATTCTCCGATTGATGATGATGGGTGGTTGAATTCCTCCCCTTCAAGGGACTCCTCTTCCTCTCCGGTGTCAACGCCGCCTTCCTCGGAGTCTCCCCCTGCTGGGACTGCTTCTGAGCACCCACATTGGAAGAGGGTTTCAAGGTACGATCCGAAAGGGCATGAGAAACAACAGGCTTCTCTTTCTTGCTAACAGGGATGGAAATACTGTCAGACTGAAAAGAAACGCTGAGACTACGCATTGTAGAAGGCCATAATACCTCCGGCAGCCTACTCCCCGCCTTCTTGGCTGACAACGGTTGCTGCTGCTCGGCCGATGTATCGGACACCGGCGTCGATGTGGGTGTCGACGACCTCTCCCTTGACGTGGGCGTAGTGGGCCGTTTTCTTTCTGCGGAAAGAGCTCTCTTGGATGCCAATTGTGGGGATGGATTGAGTGTTCTTGTGATGGTTGGAGATGCACATCGTCTTGGATTTGAAGGGGGATTTGAGATGGAGGAGTTTGTGCGGGTGGGTGATTTGTATCGTGAGCTGAGTTCTCGACTGAAACGGGGCTGCCGTGGGCCGGCGGCGCTTGCGGTGGTTGTGGCGGTGGTGGCATTGTGGTTTCTGTCGGCCGGAGCCAACGGTTGTCTGAAGGTATCCACAGCTGATGATTCTTTCTTGAGTTCTTGGAGGGCTTCAAATACATCCATTCCGACCTCCCTGATTAGACGACATTGGTGGGCTTTTTATCTAGCAACAGGGAACATATTGGCAGGCTTTCATTTATCCCAGAAGCTGGAAAAAGAAGATCCTTTTGTGCGGTGTAAAATCTGCCATGAATTCAGAAACCCAGAAAGAAGAAAAAGGTAAGATACTTAACAGATAGGAGATATGGGAAAGCGAAAAGGAAAAGAATGAAATGAAAGATTACATCTTTACAGAGGGAAGCCAGATCTGAGTGGGCAAAGAATTTGATTAATGAATCAGAGAAAGTATGAGGGAATGATAGAAGAGAAGAGAAGAGGGTGAAATAATCCAGAAGAATAGATCAGAGCATGTGATGTGAGGAGGATGGATGATGATCAAGGAAGAATAATGAGGGTGTCAAAATTAGAGAGAGATGATTAACGGTCATCAAAGGAGGAAGAAGAAGGAAGGTAGCTAGCCTCCAATTGTTGGGGAGGCGGGGGACCCTTTGGATTGGTAAAACTCACATCACAAAGCGGTTAAACTTAAAAGGGTTTGTAGGTAGGGGACCCTAATAATATAAACATCAAACAACTGTGTGTATGTGAGATTGAGAGATAGAGTGTGGGGAAATTACCAGAGGGAGGGGACAAACAGGGTGCATATATGAGGATAAGGGAAATTTCCTTAGAAAGTAGTAGCTAGTAATACTACTAATATTTTACACAATCTGTAATGCATGCATCTATCTGTTCTTAGTAATAGTAATAGTATGCATGACCACTCGGGCAAATGGCATGGCTAGGCTTTTGTCACTTTCACGAGAGTGCCATGGTCGGGTAGCCTGGCCTCCCTCTCCCTCGCCAAATTATACCGTTTATCATGGTGTATCAATCTAGGTACATCACATGGTCCCTTTGTTCTATTTTAATTATCATTTTTGGAAATGGTACAATCAAATTTTAAAAATATTGATTATAAATTTCTCAATATACAATGAGTTGCTACATAACATTACTACCATTAAATTCACGAAAAATATGATCATAAAAGTATAATATTCTAATTGTTAATAATATATTATATAAGAAATTATCAATCAAAGAGTAACAATCATAAAAGTATAATATATCAATTTTTTATGTGATGAAGTTTTGGAAAAGTTTGATAAATCTTAAGATTTTTATAATAATATTGATAAACTTTAGATAAATTTTATAAGTAATATTGATGATTTTTTTAAAAAAAATAATACAAATGGTATATCATGAAAAATAGAATACGGTGGACCATATAACAATTGCTCTTCCCATGGAGTCTCTCTCTAATATACTATTTCTTTTCTTGGCTGGGCTACAAAATCCAACCTGTCTTGTTTATGTCTCCCTTCCCTCCAAAATTATGAAAGGGATTTCAGTGATAATGAAACCATGGCTTCCAAAAGCAGCAATTACTCTTTAGTCTTTACAACCTGTTTGTTTACTTACTTAAATTACTTCTATTGGGGTTTGGGAGAGTTATTAAAAGAACAAAACAAAGAGTTGAACTGAACTTTATGCATGCTTTACTATTCCTCTACAAAGGTGAACTGGGGGAGGGCGAAGAAAAATGCCCAATTAAATTAGTATTAAACTCCATGTGCTAGCTCTTAGGTTAGCCATCTCAAACTAGGAGCTTTTACAATGTTGTATTTTATGTAAGGCCCTGTTGTTTTTATGTGGTATGACACAGTATGGTACGGTGAAATTGTGACGGGTTGTGGTGTAATTGTGGCGAATTAGTGGTATGTTGTGGTGGATCGATTTTTTGTATATATATATATATATATTGTACTGATAATTGTGAAAAAATAATTGGAAAAAGTGAGTTGAAAAAGTATTGATTGAAAATTTATATTAAAGATATATAATAAATTTGAAAAAGTAATTTGTAGTGGATTGTGATAGAATGATATTTTGTGGTGGGTTGTGACAAATTGCGGTCAACCGCAGAAAAGAACAGGGCTGAAGTCCACTTTTGTTTTAAAATATGGGATTAGTATTATTTGAGATTATCACATTTCCAACTAACTATAAAATAGTGACACTACATCAGTTATGGGTTATGAATTAGGTGAACAACAAGACCAACTTTAACTTCTACTTCTTGTGTGTTTGAAAAATAGGCTATTGATAAAATTATCTCATCTAAGAATTTTATTAAACTGTTTATCATAGTTTATGAAGAAAATAAAAAATAAATACCATATACTGATTTATATTTCTTTCATTTCATATTATTTGTTATTTAATTAACTTTCATAGTCTCCAATTTCATTCTTTGACCACTAATACTTATATAATAATATTTATTAACAATTGTAATACTACTTGTTTAGGATATCTTTTGTCACAAACTAATGGTGGTAATCCTATATAACAAATCATTGTATACATCGAGAAATTAACAATCAAAATTTTAAAGTTTGGCTGACACAATTTACAAAACAACAAATAATATGAAATGAAGAGATAAATTCGACACTAAATTTATTTTTTTTACGATTCCTAAATATATAAGTAACTCATTTAATGCTAGAAATATCTTAATACTCCCTCCTTTCCATATTAATTTTCTTAATTTTGACTTTCACGGTCTCCAATATTACTCTTTAATTGACATATTTTTTGCATAATACTAATCGTAAAAAAAAAATTCACGGAGTATATTATAAACAATTGCAATATTATACTTTTAGATAGTATTTTTCGTTACGAATCTAACGGTGATAATATTATAAAACAACTCATTGTATATATTGAAAAAATTATGGTCAAAATTTTTAAAATTTAAATGCACGATTTTCAAAGTCGACAATTGATATGGAACATAAAGAGTATTCCTTTCTAATATTGTTCATTGTCCAGTTAACCTGCCCTGGCATAACCTCAAAACTAGCTAGTTTGCTTAACATCCCAACAAAAAAAGAAGGGGGAAAAGGAAAGAATAAAGAAGGAGAGGAGAAGAAGAAAGGAAGGTCCAAGTAAGAGGGTTTTTAATTCTATAGGGATTAAAACATGAAGTTGGAGGAATTAATTAGATGCATTAACTGTTATGTTTAGTCATTAAATTACATTACCTCCATTTAAAAGCACAGCAGGTACTGGATTTACTGTACACTAATAAAGGTACGTTTTTGTTAAAGGAAAAAATCCCAGCAATTTCTGATCGAGTTGGTATGGGAAGAAGTGTTGTCTGTTTAAATGGAGTCATGGGAAGAAAGGGGGAAACTGTTAAAATTCATAGCCGCAGGCCACGTGCACTACCATATTATTGTTGTCCATCCCTGTGAATGAATGAACTCGAGAAAACGAAGCAACACAGACACCCACAATCAACAAACTAAACGTTTTTAATTTCAATATTAGGATTTCTTTTTACCACTTTCGTCCCATTACATTTGTTCATTTATCTAATTTGAGAAGACCAATATATATTAGAAATTGAGGTGAAAAGTTTGTAATTTACCCAAAATATCCTTACTTTAATTGAAGATGATAGTTGTTGGAATTGTAAAAAGTGATAAATCAATTTATTAATTAGAGATAGAAAAGGAATTACAGTTGTTGGAATTATAAATAAAACAAATATTTTGGGACAAAGAAGTTAGGTAAAAGGACAAATATTTTGGGACAGAGGTAGTACCCTCGGTTACTAATTATATGTCACAAAAACTAACTTGCCAAAACCAATAAACATGGGGAATGGGGTGGAAAGTATTCAAATTGTCAAAAATACCTTTATAATATTCTTGAAATGAGGTAAATAATGTATTTATTAGGGGTAGAATTGGTATTGTGGTTGTTAGAAATGTAAAAACTGAGCAATTTAATAAATAAAAAGGAACAAGGTAGTTAAAAAATTTGACAGTCATTTAGGGGCGGGGGTAGTAGAATAATTTTACGAAAATGATAAATGTCTTGGGCAAGACACATATTAAGTGTCTTGTCATTGTATAAAACCTATTTATTTGTAAATCAAATTAAAAAAAATTACACTATCGACTTCTATAACTATAATAATATATACTATATATAAATGGTATAAAATCACACTTTTATCTTTATTTTTTAAAATTTACAAAAAAAGTCTAAAATATGCCTAACGGATGATGTTTATTTGTTACGGTGTTTTGTAGCCAACATATTCCAAACTTCTTATAATTGATAATTAATAATATCTGTAAAAAAAGTTATGATTAAAAATGATAATAAGTTTTAATTTCATAAGGAACAAGAGACTTAAGCAGTGCCTTGCCCTAAAACATATACCATCACTCATAATTTTAACAGAAGAGTTTATTACCCAAAAATGTAATACTACCTCCGTCTCATTTTCTTTGTCAAAACAGCTA
Organism: Portulaca oleracea; assembly: GCA_029582165.1. Classification (NCBI taxonomy): domain Eukaryota; kingdom Viridiplantae; phylum Streptophyta; class Magnoliopsida; order Caryophyllales; family Portulacaceae; genus Portulaca; species Portulaca oleracea. The sequence goes on from CM055890.1 coordinate 28,637,294, forward strand.
CTTCGAAAACTCTAATGTACATTGGAAATTGGGGTACCATAAAATATTTATGACTTGTAAATATTGCCCTTACATTCATTGAGAATGATAGTTGTTGGAATTATAAAATGTGACAAATAAAGTTATTTATTAGGAGTAAAAAGGAAATGACAGTTGTTGAAATTGTAAAAGTGACAAATAAATTAGGACAATGAAACTAATTCTAATGTATGATATATATTTTGGGACGGAGGTAATACCATTTTTTAATTATTTCTATTTGTCAATGATCTTTCCGTGACACAATATATTTAGTTTTCTTATTGTCATCTTAGGTCGTGTTCTATACTGCGGTATTTTGCGGTATTTTGCAGTGAGGTGTAGTGGAATTGTGATGGGGTGTGGTGGAATTGTGATAGGTTATTGGCATGTGGGGTAGGTGAGAAGATAGAATGTAAAAAGTAGAGGAGAAAAGTGAGGAGAGAAAAAAATAATGATTTGCGATGAAATGTGGTGGGTTATGGCAAACTGCGGTACCATGTGGCACCGCAATTTACTAACCGCAGTATAGAACACGGCCTTACTGCATTAAACACTCATAATAATACAAAAGTTACTAGTGAGATTGCTAATTAATTAATTGCTATTTGATGTCGTGAGTTCTTTTGGGCTTTTTTGTTTTGTTTTAGTTGCTTTTTTTTTGGGTTTTTATGTATTGTTTATGGTATTGTTCTTTAAGTTACGTTTAATTTAATTTAAGTTAACTTAATTTATCTTTATTTTATCTTACATAAGTCTCTAAAAAACTCAAATCAAATACAAAATTTTAATTAAAAAGAAATTATAATAATATTATTTTAATCATTAAACCATTCCATTTTTACATCTATGACTTTTATTTATTTTTCCCAAAACATTAAATTTTTATTAATAAAATACTCCCACCCAACAATTAACTTAACTTTAAACCGATACTATCTTTTCTTTTCCTTTCGTTTCCTTTCCTCTCCTTACCTTATCTTGTCTTACCTTACTAACCTAACCTCACCGTACGTAAAAAGAACACCTTACCATTTTATTGTCTTTCAATTAATATTGGATAATTGTTGTATTTGTTGAACTTTCCAATGTGATAAAAACTTTGATTATTTAAAAAGTATTAATATTTCAAATCACCACCCCTGCCAAACACCCACAATCTAAAAATCAATACAAAAATGAAAAATCAAAACCTCAAATGTAAAACATTTTACCATTTGAGTCATCCACATTAAATTCTCCCTTTTTTTAATGTTTAGGGTTTGGCATTAAAGAAGTCACAAATACAACTAGAATCAAATCTTAACCTGTTATGAAGTTACCATATACTAATTATAGCAATTAAGTTCTAAGATTTTTCTAAGCTAAACTGATAACTTTTCTACTAATCTCGACATTGATTTTTCAAAACTCTCATTAATGTAACAAAGTATGAGATTCACTCATCCGTAAATCCGCATCAGGTGTTGGTAAGACGATAGATTAATTAAACCATTAACATAATTAATCTTAACAAACAAGGAACAAAAAAACACAAAGAAACATTAGTAATTACTCGGTAGAGCTGGCAAATTTTTGTCAGACTGGAATATCCAAATTGTCCCACACGGAAAAAAATCAGGTTTGGACATATTTTTCGTCCTAATTTTGATATTTGACTGAATTGATTGAATATACAGATATAAAATTTCTCTTTTTTTATTATTTGAACCCGACTTTAGCTTTGTCCGGATTATCCAACCAGAAATAAAACCAGATTCGGACGTGAATTTATCGTCCGGATTTTGAACATCACACAGCAAAGACTTAGCAAGCACCGCAGCCAAACAAAACTGGTGTGTTTAGAATTAGTATATAGTGCTGTAATTAATTAGCAATAACACTAGTTGCCATTTTAGAATCCAGTGATTTATGATTACTGACATCAACTCAGAACTAAAAATTAAAGAAATAATTTCTGATTTGACCTACTCAGACTCGTGATTTCCAGATTTTGGTGCGAAATTCGATGCATGCATGCATCGATCCTCCATGGAAGATTTCCAGGGAAACAAAACAACCAAAAACAAAAGCAAAAAAACAACAAACAAAAACACCGATTTTCGTATTTTAGTTTGTTATTCTTCTTCCCTAGATCTTTTCTGCAAATGATTCAAAATAATGTATAATAGTAATACGGAGACTGTCTTCGGCAGGTTCATGTCCCTCATTTACAGGACACCCAAATTGGCATGTATTGAGGAGAGAGAAAACGGCATCCAAACACACAGATCAATCAATCAATCAAATTGAATCAATCAATCGCAATTACGTTGTTTTCCCGTGAAACAATTGAAATCGAATCGTTCGTACGAATTCCGAAACCCTAACCACATGAAATTCATTCGCAATTTTGATGAATTAGGGAAAAACTCACCTGAGAGGAGCAATCAACCGCCGATTCAGGTCGAAATCGAAGAGCAGCTACGGAGGAAGATTATGGCGATGAACTCTTGATTGAATACCGTGAAATTAGGGTTTTTTTCTCACCGGGAGAGAGTACGAGTGATATTCGAAGCAAATTCGTTCGTCCTTCAAGTAAGTTACTGAATTGAAGCAGCAATTAAGAAGCGGTTACGTTGAATTTGCATGGAATTTGACTGATTAATTGCTGGAGTTGATCTTCCATTAACGACTTCAGAAGAGGTCAGCTGTGAATCGTACGAGAGAGAGAGAGAGAGAGAGAGAGAAGGAAAAAGGGAATTTGATTGCTCTGTTCTGCTTGAAAAGGAGGGAAAGGAGAGGACTCAGAGGAGACGGTTGAAATAAGAATTGGTCGTTAATTTCGCGCCACCTTCGGTATTAAAATGTTGCTTTCATCGAAGAAAACTGGGACTTCCAATAACCTACCTCGACCTGTCAATTTGAGCGGGCGGGCGGATTGGGTTCCGTACGGGTCGGTTTCCGATTTGTTTATGTCTTATCTTTGGAAATCCAGGCCTAACCTTAAACTTTCGGGTCGGTTTGGGTCGGTTTTCGGGTCGGGTCGATTTCTGCCAGCTTTACCTACCCGCTCCGTTCCAAATTAACTTTCATTTTTAAAAATTATACAATCAAATTTTAAAAATTTTTACCATAAATTTTTCAATGTATGCAATGATTTGCTACACAAAATTATCATGATTAAATTCACAACGAAAAATATTATCATAAAAATATAATATTCTAATTATTAATAAGATATTATATAAGAAATTATCAATCAAAAGTGATATTAGAGACCATGAAAGTCAAAATTATGACAATTAATATGAAATTTAGGGAGTAATTTTTTATTGGGTTTGACTTTTAATTACTCCTCAATAGTGTGTCAATAAGGGCACGTGGATCTATATACTTTTACAAGATAAGTTAAATTTTATCTTTATCTTACTTTGTCTTATTTATCTTACTATCCAAAATAATAAGGTTATACTTTTAGGTAATCTATATTTAAAAAAATTTATTCAACTCACAAAATTTATTTAAAAATAACAAAGAAATAAGTAAAGCAAATACATTATTTATTTTTATTCACAAAAATAATACATGTAATTTAGGACCGATTTTCTTCTATTTATTTTCTCCGTAATAAATCCGTTTAAAAGTAAATGTAGAAAAAAAAATAGTATAACACAGTTTTGTACAATAAGCTCATTAGTTTTAGAAAGTAAATTTAAAATGGTTGACGAGTTTGAGGTCTTCTATCCTAGCCTAGTACACAATGTTGCCTTAAATTTTTTGGTACAACAACCATATAAAAATATTAAACTTGTGAAACAGTTATATAGTCTCTTTTATCTAATTTCTTAGCTATCACCAATAACTTTTACACTAAAAAAAGGAATTAACATAGGGAATTAACATATCCACTGATGATACATAATATCATGTCAATGTCACTTTTTGATTGATAATTTCTTACATAATATATTATTAACAATTATAATATTATATTTTTATGATAATTTTTTATCATAATTTTTGAAATTTATGATCATAATTTTTGAAATTTGATTACACGATTTTCAAAGACGACAATTAATATGGAATGAACGGAGTAATTAACATTGATTTTGAATTAGAATATATGGTACTGATTAGTATTTATAATATTGTTGCACATTATAACAAAATAATAGTTGATTAATTTATTATGTGAAATTTGTAAGTATTATTTCCGAACAAAATATCTTCATATTATATAAACCAGATGGCAGTGTAGAAAGGTACAAAGTACGATTAGTCATTAGAAGCTTTGAACAAATCAAAGAAAAGATTATAAACATACTTTTTTCCCTGTTGCAAAACTACAGTCGAAATCTTTATTGCTATGGCAACTATCAAAGGCTCGCCCCTTCATCAGCTTGACATAAACAATGCTTTCGTACAGGGGTTTCTTAATGAAGAGGTATACATGATACCTCTTGAAGGGTATAACAAGGCTTCTCCAAATCAGGTTTGTAAATTAGAAAGGTCTCTTTATGGCCTTAAACACACCTCGAGACAATGGAATCTAGAATTAAGTAAATTCCTTAAGAAGATTGTTTCATTCAGTCAAAAAATGACTACTCTTTATTCACTAAAGAACAAAATGATTTAACAACCTTTGTTTTAGTACGTGTATGTGGATGATCTGCTTGTTACAGGGAGTGATACACAAGGAATCATACAACTAAATGAGCAGCTTCACAAAGCATTCGCAATCAAAGATCTAGGTTTAGCACGATATTTTCTTGGCACTGAAGTTGCAAAGGTATCCATCAGAAACCTTACTTAACCAAAGAAAGTATCTTTCTGACATATTAGAAGATGTTGGATTATATGGAGCAAAATCAGCTCGTTTTTCTTTGCCTAAAGGGTTAAAACTATCAACAGAAGAGCGACAAATCTTAGAAGAACCAGAAAAGTATAGAAGAGTGGTTTGATGTTTGTTATATCTAACCATTACAAGACATGACATTGCATATTCAGTGCAACTTCTGAGTCAATTTCTCCAAAATCCCAGAAAACCATATTATGAAGCAGCAATGCATATCCTCAGATATCTAAAAGGGAGTATAAATCATGGGCTTTATTTTCTAGCTAATTGTGATTTCAAGCTTCATGTTTTTTGTGATGCAGACTGGGGAAGCTGTCAAATGACATCAAGATCTTTAATTTGGTATACAGTCTTCCTAGGCAGATGTTTACTTTCGTGGAAAAACTAAGTAACAAAATACAGTAGCCAACTCATTAGCAGAAGCTAAGTATAGAGCAATGTCTACAACAACTTCTGAGCTAGTGTAGGAGGAAAATCTGATCCAAGACTTAAAGCTTCCGCTTGATTTACTTGTTACCTTATATTGTGATAACAATGCAGCAATGCATATAGCTGAGAATCCAGTTTTCCATGAAACGACAAAACACCTAAACATAGATTGTCACTACACAAGAGATAAGCTAGTGGATGGGTTTCTATAGATCGCATATGTTGCTTCAAAAGAACAACTTGCAGATATTATGACAAAGCCTTTACGAGAGTTTAGAGTTTCAACGTAACTACTTGTCCACCAAGCTTGGACTATTTGACAGCCCACCTATTCCAACTTGAGAGGGGAATGTGAAATATCAAGGTGTAATATAGCTAGTTAATTTTTAAGTTTTTGGTTGAGATAATTTCACATGGTATCAGAGCCAGACCTGGATAAGAGGTCTCAGGTTCGAATCTCAGCACCCCCCATATTCATCTGCGCAAGGTAAAAAAGGTCTTTGCATCATCCACGCTTCAAGCTCAAAAGACATTCGCGTGACAGAACGTGTTAGAGTATAAAATCATTCCGGCCCTAAGGCTTCAACCATAAGCTTTTAGTTGAGATGATTTCAAAGCATACACATTGTGTATAAATAGCGTCTAGTTCTCTTCTATGTAATTCATTCATTCATGTGCTCAATCAATAATATTTCTCAATTGTTCATTTCCCAGCGGTAAACTCATTTCATGTAAGAATCATTGTCCACAATTTTTAATTAAAAAAATAGAATTGTAAATGGACAGAGATATAAATACGAATTGTTTTCCAGGATTCAAGTAGTTGAGGTGGTTGATCATGTTGTATTTGGTAAAATCCATCATCTTTACTTAATCATCATATGTTTCAAGAAACTTTTATGGCTAACAACCATAACTACTTTTTCTAATTCATTCATGCGTCTTTAATTATGGGGTGGTCCATATATACTCTCTCCGTTCCTTAATGAGTGTCAATTTTTTTAACTACCTTATCCTTTTTATTTGTCAATTTTATATTTCCAATACCTTATCCTTTTTATTTGTCAATTTTATATTTCCAATAATTAAATTACCTATATTACCCCTAATTAATGAACAAGATTTTTATTTTACCTTTTAAAATTCTCCTTTATTCTTCTCTTTTAATGAAGGGTATACTTGTCCATATATAATTTTTTCACTCTATTTCCAACACACATAGTTTTTGTAAAAGTAGTTAATTTGACACTTTAAAAGGGACGGAGGGAGTATATCTCAGAATTGTTGGGACAATTAAACCAGCATTTTAAAAGAAATTATATAACTATTAGAGAAAATATGAGTAGCAAGGTAACAGCAGAAGCAAAATAAAGAATTGAGATAATGAAAATTACGACAAAATTCAGGAACAAAATAATAAGAGCAATAAAAGAACACAACCACAAGGTTTACGTCGGAAACCGAAGAACTCGGAGAAAAACCCACAGACGGTGACAGCTAGAAAACAATCCACTATGAGAAAGGAGGAGTACAACCCGATTACTATCACAGGGTGTGATGCGATCTACAACAAAGGAGATTACTATCACAATCTCACTCACTCACAACTCACAATCTTTCTTTCTCGGGATACAATTGGGATCGAAAATATTGGTGAAGCCTTTTCCCTCTCAATATTTTCTTTCTCTCTGACTCTCTATAGCTCAATCATTGTTCGCCGTACTCGACGAGCCCCGTGAGCGCGCCACGTATCGTGAAATAAAGTGGAGAATAATGAACCCTATTTATAGGAAAAACTCCCTATAAACCTAACTTAACTCTCACTCCAATTAGATTTAGAATCTAATACAATTAGGAAACCCAATAAAACCTAAATAATATCCTAATACAATTAGAAAACAAATAATTGCGGGATCAAAATATTTGGTGATTTTAGGACACTTTCCTTACAATAAAAAAATAAATATTGAAGTTAAAATGCTAAATTTTTTTACATTTGGTCTAAGTGTAAAATAAATATTGAATAAAGTTTTTTGTTTCAAGACGAAACATACAAGTTGAATCATTTTAGGATTTTTTCACACAAAATTCTATTTTTAACCAATAAATATGATTACAACTATAACAATAATCTCCCAGGATAAGTATGCATAAGCACGTGCAGTATGAGAGACTTATACGTAGGTAATCTTACCCTAATGAACTAAAATCCGCGAAGAAGTTGATTCTTACGAACCAGCTGGAAAGCTTTTCAAAAAGCATTTGGAAAACCAAAAATAAGTTAGTTAGATCTAAACAATCTTAATTATCTACTCCCTCCTTCCCATATTATCTGTCACTTTAACTAACTTTTTTTCCCCAAAATATTGTTACTTTATAATTCCAATAACACATTAATTACAAATTTATCAAATTAACCTTATTAATTACATCATTTTCTTCCATTTTTCTTTTTTATGCACCTTTTTCCTTTTTATTAACCATTTTATCAAAATTTTCACATTTCCAATGAACTAAATTAATGTAGAATGGTGGTTTTTTTATTTTTAAAATTATGTCTAATGTGACAAATATAATGGGAAGGAGGGAGTACTATTTAACCAATATTTTGAATAACTTTGGGATTTTTTTTCCCCACAAAATTTTATGCTTAATCAATAAATATGACTACAACAATTGCAAAAAAAAAAAAAACTTTTCAAAAAACGTTTGGAAAACCAAATTAGTTACTAGATACAATCAAGATAAAACAAATCTTTGAAAATCCCTTGAATTAGCAAGATCGAGTAAGTTACCATAAAACAAAGAGGTATTAAGATATGACAGTAAGTGAAAACTAAATTTCTGAAAAGTTTTACTACATTGTAATAAAATATCCATATTACACATCTAAAAATTCTTTATATTCCAAATCTTTTGCATCTCCAAAATTTGAAGCAAAAGTATAGTTTGCCAAAATCACCTACTATTTAACCAATAATTTGAGTGAGCAAATCAAATTATGACACTTATTTGTCTTGGTGGAATGTTTTAATCTTTGAAAATTTGGAATATATAAAACTCCAATTGAAGCCAAACACAACTTTTGGAAGTCTCTTCCAATTTGCAACCATGTATCTTATCTTGTCAAAGGGACAAAGCCAAGGCCAACTTAATTTCATTTCTTGCCAAGTAAATTTTCATGAGATTAGGTGCTCCCCTCTCTCTCAATCTTATGCAAAGTCATTCACATTTTGATTTAATTTCTTTTTTTACTTTTTTTAAAAAAATCGAGGTTCAGGTTGAGATGATCAGCGGTCGATTCGAATACATATTTAATTAAGTTTCAAACTTATCATGTTTTAAGCTAGTTAACCAATGTTTCTGTTTAGTTTTGATGATTTTGTGTTAGTGAAATGAACTTCAAATTAGCCAAAGCTCCAATTAACTTTCATATAGATCTAGTGAAAATTTGGTAGAAAATTTGGAATTATGTATAGTTTTATTCAAGTTGATCCATGCTTTAGGGTCTGCATTAAAGTGAGTATATTTTAGTGTCACTTCAAATATAAGTCGACATAGAATGCGAGTCTAGAATCATTTTTTTCGTAGTTATTGAAAGAATGTTTCAATATCAATTGAGGTAAAAGAGATTGTTGTCTCTGTGGGATTAAGTTTTAATTATCCAATTGGAGATTTCAAATTAAGCTAGAACAATAAATATGATAGAAATATTAATTATAATAAAAAAGTAGAAAAAAGTGCAACTTGTCAACTAACTAGCTAATCAAGGTAAGACTAGCTAATGCCAACAGTTAGATCATGGTCTTAGGACCATGTAACATTGTGGTATCAATCTATGTTGTTGAAACCGAACCGACAATGGGTCAATGGTTCAACCTGGACTGACGGTTGGCGGATTAGGCCTGGTTGACCCAGTCACGCGTTTGAACTACCAAAATTGGCATGAACCACTTCTTGAGTAAAAATATATATATAAATTCATATGCTTCAAGAATAATTAAGCTACCAAAATAATTAAACCGACATGAACATGGCTGAACCGGTCAAAAACCAAAAATTTTAAATTAAATTACTAAAATCCCGGTCTGACCGTGAATTGCCTGGTTTAACCGGGTCACCCGGTGGTTTTGGTGTTTTTTTTTCAGGTTGAACCAATTATCTGAGTTAAACTTGAAATCGTTGGTCAACTTCCCGTTCATGATTGAATCGGTCGGACCAAATTATCCTATCCGATTTTTACATCATAGGTCTCATATTTCAATGTTCAAAATTTTATATTTACAATGTTCAAAACCTTATATATAGAGAATGTTGAAAATCTTATTAAGGCAAATGTTCAAAAATTTATATATACAATGTCCAAATTAAAAGATTAATATTATATATACCATTTCTTTAAAATGAGATTATACATCATGTTCAAATACAACAAATAGAAAATAATTATATATTGAAAAATAAGATATTCAAAAGAAAAAAAAATTATAAATTATATAATTAAATTATATAAATAAATTAGGACCATAAAATAATATATCCCAAATTTACTGCCTAATTTCTACATCATTAATTATCATTTCTTATAATAGATCTATAATTAAATAAAACCAAAAATAAAGTTGCCAACTAGGATTGACCTTTTCAACTAAAATCTGACTCCCACTTTTGTAGGCAAAACTCGGGACCTTGCTTATTAGTTGACCAACCCATAATATGTATGAGTATGACACATTGACACTACATTATATTGTATGGAAGAATATGAATTTTGCACCCTTTGCAATTTACATGGGTCCATCCCCATCTTACCCTATCCCTTCAATTCATTGCATGTCACCAATTTGTATTAAATTAGTCCCACAGAGATTTAACAAACTGTATTATATTGTATTTTCGGCCTGTGACAACATAATATATAACGCGATTACTGACAACATAATATATAACGTGATTACTTTATTTAGAGTGCGTTTGGTTAATAAAAATTTTAAAAATATCATTTTTTCAAGTTGACTTATTTTTTCATGTTTAGTTGTACAGATTGACTTTTAGAAAAATTTTACAAAAGGTAGCCCACCAATTTCAAAGTTTTTCTAGAAAAAATTTCTTTTAGAAAGGGGTAAGGGAAATTTTTTTTCTGAAATTTTTTTTCCATGGAAAACTGTTTTCCCAAAAAAAACTTGTAGTGACTTTCTTGATACTAGTGTGACTAACATCATAGTTTGAATCTCTGCATATTTTGTGAGACAATATTTATATTCCTTGAATTTGACTCTTTGTCCCAGTTTCAAAAAGCAATTTAAGTGGCTTATAGAATTCGAGTTAAGGCCCTTTATTTTCAAGTTATTTTTAATTTCAATAACTTAATTAAGTTAAAACAGCTTACAAATTCCTTGTTTAAGACCCCTTCCTTTTCAACTTATTTTCAATATATGAACTAATTAATGTTGGAGTTATTTTCACAAAAATATTTATGTAAATTATCCATAATAAACATGATATGACAAATATAACCTATTAATCCTAAAGATTTTAGATATAAATTTTTATTTTGCTCACCAAGATTCTACCTTGATGGATGCTTGGAAGATGAATAAGATAACCAATTAGGCTATTAGTAACCTTTTGGATACAAATACAATACACTAAAATTTTACCATGTGTATTGGTCAGCTTAAAAATTAACTAACAATATGTTTGGATTCAATTTAAAAGGGGTGAGGGGAGGGGAATGAAGGGGAAGAGGAAAGGAATAAAGGTGATTAATGTTAAACTTGATTACCCCTCTTTACCCCTCGTTTTAAGGATTAAGAAAATGGAGAGAAGGGGAGGAAAAGTATTAAATTTCTTCGCTTTCCCCTCTTTACCCCTCATTTTAACGGTTAAGAAAACAGAGGGGAATTGAGGTAAAATGTTCCTCTCCATCCCCCTCCCTTCAACCCCTATTTTTATCTTCAAACAAGAAGAAAATGAAAAAAAAAACCCCACTTCCCCTCCCCTCTTCCTCTTTGCCTTCCAAAACATACTGTAAAAAGTCTTTGCGTTACTTTATCCCCAAAAAGACTAGTTTTATCGTTCTCGGGCAAATCTTATAGTTTTTTTACAACTTTTTTTAAGGCTAATTATGTCAGTCCATTAACTCCTATCTCATGAGTAGATCTGTTAAAATAAACCCGAAAGTCAAATCGGGAAAAGCTGAATCCCAAATGAATGATCGGCTCTTGATATGAACTTGATCCAAACTGCAACTTAAAAAGCGATCAAATTAAGATCCATGCCCAAATAACCCTAAATCAAACCAGAACCAAATCGAAAAGAACCTCACCTGAACAAAACTCATGCACCAGAAGTCAACCTGAACCCAAACCCGAACCGAAATTAGTTAACCTATTGCAAACTAAAGTCTGAACCGATCTGAGCCCAAACTCGAACCAATTCACACGATTGACAAGATGTCCGTGAGCCCGTGACCAATGCATGAAAACAAATATTGTATTGTTTTATAAGTCCCACAATCTTCATACATGGAAAAGTTTTTACTTCTAGTCTTCTATCTAACTTCAAAAGATGGTAGTAGTAAATTAGGTTACATGTTGTTGAATAGTTAACAAAAGTTAGTGCTCCCAGCTAGTGTTCCACATGGACAGATTATTAGAGTTTTTAACTCTTAACGGAAATAAATATGTTATTTCTAATTATTGTCTCACATGGAGAAAATATCATATTATCTAGCTCTTTTTATATTAAAGAGTGTCATAAGCTTATAAATACATAGGTCATGGAGTTTTATTGAAAACGTGAGAAAACATCAAGAAAGAAACAAATATTTTTTGGTTTTAGGTATAGGTTCTCCATTTCATATTAATATTATTTATTTATAAATATAAATTTTGTAGTTAGATCAATAAAGAACCCTTAGATCGAATGCAACAATGGATAAATCCGGAAGCGCTATTCCAGCAATTGTCCACGGGGCGAGACACTACCCTACCGCGAAGTGGACTTTCTTGTAGTTGAATCGAAGGATGTCATTAGGGCTAAAGATAGTCGACCTCCTAGTTGCGTGATCTCACATGTACTTGCATTTAGGCTCAATGCTTGCATTGAACTGTATACGCGCGCACGACGTGGGCTGTAGTACACTTTTGACACTTATTAGGCGACTTGACTCTTGAGCAAGGACCGAAGCAAATAATAAAATTATCTCGTTATATTTTAATTTTTCTATCCATTTGCAATTGGGATGCTTAGGATAGGATTCAACTATTTTAACCATCGAATCTATCCACTTCCTATCTTATCCAATTTGAAGATAATGAAATTGATTATTATATAAGAAATCGATCCGGAAGCTTTAGTATATCCTCTGCATACACGATGTTATATTAGCGTAAATCTTATCTTAAAAATAGTGATTCCATTCACACTTAAAAATTATAATTGATCCCAATTATTTAAAAACATGCAGAAATATTTATTTATTTATTTGGGGTATATAGAT